>CALSEM010000036.1:192500-197500 GCA_943735885.1 Stelis phaeoptera
AATTGGCGAATTAAAACACGAGCTCGGACCAGAAAATGAAAATGGTATAATATATATTTATTATACGCATAAATGATATTTATATATATCATATGGAATTGACGGAAGGAAAATAATGAAATTGACTTGAACACTTTGAACACGAAAATGACTTTAAACACTTTGGAAAAATAGAGGTCCGAGCCGAAACAAATACCAAAACTTTTGTTAAAATGATGATTGAAATATGTGCCGTGTTGCGCGGAGGATACAGAACGGTTACGTGCAGGAGGTTCGCTTTGAAATTCTTCATCGCGTTTGCTCCCGTCCGTTCACGAATCCGCGCCCCGGCATATATGTGCGATATTTATTATATATATACTATCTCATCATGAGAGAGAAATTGGTTAAATGAGAGAGTTTATGCCGCGATGCGCGGAGGATACGGAACGGTTACGTGCAGGAGGTTCGCTATGGTTCTCATCGCGTTTGCTCCCGTCCGTTCACGAATCCGCGCCCGGCATATACGAATGAATATTATTTCTCATCATGAGAAGAGATATATATATATTGGTTAAAAATGAGAAAAACAGCGTTGCGTTAGAACCACGCCGGACCATTTTCAACGCACAACGAGAAATAAGGGTTCGCTCTTTTGGACGAATGAAAAAGAAAATAAGACGCCTGCGTGAGGTCTCTGACTTCTCTCCGCTTCTTCTTCTCCTGCTCTCTATAAACATATTATTACAAATATGTTGTGTGGCGGTTCATCGTCTGGGTACACAAAACAAAAAATCGAAAAATGTCGTAACACACAAAATGATTGAACACGCTCTCTATAAGGAGAAAAAGTCGTAACACACAATATTATTATTATGGGTATGAACGTAAACGAAAGGATCATCATACAAAATGCTGGAAATACGAAAGAAAGGATCATCATCATCAATATGATGAAATATATTATTGTTATTGTTGTACCCGTCGTTGCGATCGATACCCACACAGGTTAAATCGAGAGATAGAGAGAACCGGGGAGAGAGAGTGGAAGAAAAACAGAAGACCCGCCGTCTGTGATCTTTTTCTGCTAAAAGCAGCCTGATACTCTGTTTTTCATTTTTATCGTGGTGGTCTGCGTTGCGTGGTTCGCGTATTGTCGCAGAAACGTATAAAACGGCGCGACGGCAAAAAGGAAGAAGAATGTGTTAAAATGGGATATAAAGAGAACGCGCGGTGGCGGAGCGGCTATTACCCGCCGCCCCTTCCGAGGCTGTTGAACAGAGGTGTACTGTACGGTTTGGACATAAGAACGAGCAGCCGTCGAAACTTTGTTTTCGCGACGTTCATTCCACCGTCGGCCTCTCGCACCTTGGTCGGGCGTGTGTTTGCGGGGGTACTACTCTCCACAGCTCCACCGCGTTGTTGTTTTTCTTCTTTGCCCCGTTGCGTACAGTTATATACTGTCCTGGTGTATATATACAATAATATATATATACGACGACGAATCCGATATCATTCGCCTATCTGAGGAAACGGCGAGTGGATCGGGGTCGGGTAACCACAACAAACCTATATCGAATCGAAAACTCACAATCGCGCGTTGATCGTGAGTCCCGGTGTGGTGTGGTTTGTTTTCGTTACGGCTTGCAAATACGGACCGGCTGTGAAGCGAAGATTAAAAGAGGAGTCGCGTGACACACAACACGAGGATAAATATGGTGATAAATTGCGGTTAAATACGATGTTGTTGTTTGTCGTCACCGTAGACGCCGGCCGCGAAGTCCGTTGCAACTTTTGCAACAAAACGAAAACAGTTATAACCACACGACGCGCGCCGGGACTCTGCCGCGCGAGAGGT
This sequence comes from Stelis phaeoptera, assembly GCA_943735885.1. Taxonomy (NCBI): domain Eukaryota; kingdom Metazoa; phylum Arthropoda; class Insecta; order Hymenoptera; family Megachilidae; genus Stelis; species Stelis phaeoptera. The sequence continues at coordinate 194,338 of CALSEM010000036.1, forward strand.
GCGTTCGTCTCGATTATATCGAGAAAAATTTGTCGAGGCGTTCTGAGAGACCACACACAACAACAGACACATTGGTTAAATACGATTGGTTAAATTGGCATGTTAAATTTTGGTGTTGGATCTCTCGCCCTCTGTGTTTTTCTCGAAAGGTTTTTGAATGTATTTCTTTACGCCCGACCGTCGAAAGAGAGGAGGAACGAACTTCTCTCTCGACGGTTTTCGTCTCAGGACGCACAATCGTGTCGTCGAGCTGTGTGCGCACAGCGAATCGCGCGTCGTCCACCGGTAGGATAAATTGAGGATAAATAGAGAAAAAAAAGACCGGTGCGACGTGTGGCGACGCTCAAAATCCTCTCCTTCGGTGCGCTGGTTGGAGAGGCGTTGCGAGCAATTCTCAAATCTTGTGTTAAACAGAGAGAAAATTTTAGAACCCCGAGATGAAACTGAATTTTAAATAAAATTTACGATTACCCTGAACGGTGGATCACTTGGCTCGTGGGTCGATGAAGAACGCAGCTAATTGCGCGTCAACGTGTGAACTGCAGGACACATGAACATCGACATTTCGAACGCACATTGCCGTCCACGGATACAATTCCTGGACCACGCCTGGCTGAGGGTCGTTTACATAACCAAAGACTGCTTGCGTTGTCTCTCGCTAAATCGGAGAAAATATTTTTGTTACCCGCCGTCGTTTTCACCTTTCCAAAAATATATGGCGGGGGAGAACGTTTCGGAGCGTGGAACTTGAATTTCTCGAAAACGGAGAGATTTCAACGTACGAGCGATGGTTGGGTCGTTCGTCGGCGTTTGCCGCGGAAAGCGGTGTGCGCTTGCAACTTGAAAGTGGTGTGGCCACTGGATAAAAAGGGAAAAGAGAATGTTTAATATCTCCGTCGATGGGCGGGCGAAGGGAGAACAAAATTGCCGAAATCTCATTTTGGACTGGCGCAAGTGCTTTTAGCGGCGTGTGAAGTCTTTTCTCGTTGTGTTAAATGCTTTGTCGAGAAACGACCGCCCGCGAGGAGCACCGAGTAATTGATGAAAAGATTCTCAGGCGAGGTTTCTCCACCCTGTCTAATCCCCCGGTGTATATTTTGTAACATTCGATTTTTGTGGTCATATTTATAAGTAGAGTTGCACAGCACCGCTGTTGAGGAATTTACCTCGTCCGCGCTCCCGACGTGGCCTGAAACGAATTTTTTTTTTGCTAAAAAAAAAAGCGAGAAAGGTGTTTGGAGCTTCAACACGTTGTGTGTTGCGTTGGTTAAAAATGGATTTTTACTGGTTAAAAAGTCCGATGGGGTGTGTGCGTTTATATTGGTAAGAGTGCACATTAATTGGTTCAAACGGTGTTAACTTCTTGCAGTCCCAGGGGTGTGAATACGTTGTGTTTGGATAGGAAGGAGTTCTTTCCCCCGCGCTTCTTAACTAAATATATATCCTCCTTACGATCGCAGAAAGTTTTCTGTAAGACTGCGTCAAGGGAGAGAGAGAACTTTCTCTCTCCGCCAGCGAGAAAACTGTGTACGGGATTTGTAACGAATGAGGATTATTTTAGCGGAAGCGATCGGTGAGGGAAGGAACCACCTGTCGCCCGCGCGTATATCTTATCGCACCCTCCTTGGCGAGACTCTCGAGGTTTTCAGGATAAAGATAATTAAAAAGCACATATACCAGATAAAACATCGCCGCCACTCCGTCGTGTTATAAAAATCCATATAATATAAATAACAACGCCGCGCGTGCTAAAAGATAAGCTTCAAATTTGTTAAAATACACGAAGGAGAGATTAACTACTTCGTCGTTGTTGAGACAAGCGAGACCGCGCGTCAAAGTTGCCGGTCGTCCAGTCCCCGAAACGCTCTATAATATATATATATATATATATATATATATATATATATATATATATATATATATATATATATATATATATAAGTGTTCCAACGAGAAAATCCGAAAGAGAAGAAGAAGCGGAGAGATATATTTTGGAGGGAAAGATGGTTATACAGAGTTTGGTTTCCCCTTGCGCTCGGAATTACATATGAAAAATCTGTTGTGGTGGAGGAGAGTGGTTAAATGAGAAAGACTGCGCCCCGCGTTGGCTAAAACGAGAGATAAACGAACGCGCGCGGGTCAGCTCTTTCTGGCTCTGCCTGCTGCTCTCAGATTTTCATATCCGACGCGCCTAAAGGCGAATGAAACCAACCGATCGAACCACACAACCCACCGGATGTGATAAAAAAGATCTCTCTCTATCTATCTCTGGGATCGTTGCGAACGGATAAAATGGATCAAATATATATATTGCAGCTATAAACGGACGGACGTTAAACATTGTGCCGGACGATTGTCGTCCAGCGGAGTGTCTCGTTTTGTACGTGATAAATGTGAATAAAATTTGTTAAAAAGGAACAAAAAAATCAACAACGAAAACACGAAGGAGAAATTTGGGTAAAACGCGGCGATGAAATTTGCTGTCGTCGTTCCACCATTGAACTCTTTACTCTACTTCTTCTTCCTCCTCCTTGCTTTATTTCTTCGTTCGTTCCTGTGCTCGTTTCATTTGATAAAATTGTTTTACAACAGAGAGAGAAATAGGATAAATTGCATTGTGGATAAATCGAAAAAGATTTTTTTTTTTTCTCTCTGTTTGTGTGAAACCGAAAGAGCACGATTGCTAAACCAGAGGAACACGAAGAGAGTCTTGGAAGCAAGTTGTAGGAGAGGAAGAAAGGAGAGAGAGAGAGAAAAGAAGAAAAATGGGTGTTTAAAAGGGACGACACGCAAACACGACATATCGCTCTGCTCCTCTTCTTCTTTTTAACCCTTTCGACCAAATTGTATATACGACGACCTCAGAGTAGGCGAGATTACCCGCTGAATTTAAGCATATTATTAAGCGGAGGAAAAGAAACTAACCAGGATTTCCTTAGTAGCGGCGAGCGAACAGGAATTAGCCCAGCACTGAATCCCGCGGTACCGCCGCTGGGAAATGTAGTGTTCAGGAGGATCCGTTTATCCCGAGACATCGAACCGCGTCCAAGTCCATCTTGAATGGGGCCATTTACCCATAGAGGGTGCCAGGCCCGTAGCGACCGGTTACGCGTTTCGGGAGGATCTCTCCTTAGAGTCGGGTTGCTTGAGAGTGCAGCCCTAA
>CALSEM010000036.1:200000-202500 GCA_943735885.1 Stelis phaeoptera
GGCCCCCACGGGTGATGACGCAATGTGATTTCTGCCCAGTGCTCTGAATGTCAACGTGAAGAAATTCAAAAAAGCGCGGGTAAACGGCGGGAGTAACTATGACTCTCTTAAGCAATACGCGGCTGAAAGCAATACGCGGCTGCTAAGAGAGCATAGTTAGCAAGCAGCTACCTCTTCGTGGTTCCCGCTACAAGTACTCCCCTTGGGGAGGAAACTAAAAGCTGCCTCTGCGAAGGCAAGGGCGGTGAGGTGCACACCGTTTGGGGACTGGCGACCCCACCTTCCTGAGCTAGATGGTCGGGTGGCCCGGGTGCCGTCATGACAATCAGTACGAATAATGGCGAAAGGTGGCGATACGAATTTTGGGGCACGAAGTGCTCCTCAATATGTGGACTTCCACTGGTCTGGCGATACACGGGTCGCTCGACCATCTCCTGGCGGCAAGTGTGCCAACGACCCGGCGAGGAAATGGATTATGAGCTGGACAAGATATGGATTTGATGTACATGGTACAAATTTTCATAAAAGAAAATGATGGAAGATGTTGGAGCCTCGGACACGGGATCCCCTGGCCCTGGGGATCCCGTGGCGGACTTGTCCGCTGCAGATCAGGGGGCCATGGTTGACGACCTCGGACCGAATCAGGCTATCGAGATGGTTCAAGTGATAGACCTACCTTTGAGTGGAGAAATCCAATGCATGTTCTGTGGCAACGCAGGACATGACAGAAGATTCCTACAGGAAAAAGCTTTTAATGAGCACGTAGATGAACAACACCCCACAGCAAAAGTGGATTGGAGATGCGCCGCATGCCGCAAAATCTTTGAGAAATTGCATGGCTGCAGGTGTCATCGTCCAAAGTGTAAAGGTGCTGTAGAGCCAAGGGGTGTAGCAGAATATGTATGCGAATCCTGTGGGGAATCATTCGATACACAACGGGGGCTGTCTACTCACGAAAGGCACAGGCACCCCCAAATGCGAAACCAAAAACGAATGGTGGCACTCTCAGGCACAAGTAGAGACAGACCAGGCAACAGAGCCTCGATCTGGACAGAAGAAGAAGTACAACTTCTTATTGAACTAAATGAGCGCTATAAACATCTTAGCCGCCCAAACGTGGCAATTAGTAGGTTCTTACCTGGAAAAACCTACAAACAAATAAGTGATAAGAGGAGGCTCTTGCCCACTCAAGGTAGGGAAGACCAACACGACTCAAGCTCCGAATCATATGAGTCGGCAGTTGAGGAAGTGGACGAAGCAGAAACGGTGGAAATCGTCCAAAATACGCCGGAAAGAGATACTTGGCAAACGGCGATAAAGAATGAAATATTGGCCCACTCATTAAGCGCAGAAAATGAGTTTAAAGAACTAGAACTCAGAATTCATGAGTGGATAAGAGAAGAATCAGGCAGTCCCTTGGATATTGAGAGACTTATCCTGGAACTGTCTGAAAAACTAAAAGAAGGCGTAAGGGATGGCGCCAATAATAGTAGAAGAAGAAAAGGAGGAAACGGGACGAATCAAAATACTGGTAAGGAAAGAAGTGATCGTACCCGCAGGGGGGGCATATGTATATTCGCGATATCGCGAATTATACAAGAAATGCCCCCGGAAGCTGGTAGACATGGCGGTCGCAGGAACACAAATAAAGGCAGGAGAAAGAGTGGAACTCCCGGACAAGGCGCAAATAGAAAGCCTTTACCGTGACCTATGGGGTACTATTGTATCCACCTCAGGTCTGCCGGCACTCGGTGGGGACACGAGTGAGAGTGTCCCAATCGACAGAATATACTCGCCTGTCACGGAAGAGGAACTGATCGCGAAATTCAAAAGACTGAAAGCAGATAAAGCCGCAGGAGTGGATGGAATAAAGAAAATCCATCTCCGCAAGGCCGGTGCATTGCTCCTGCTGTCCAAACTATTTAACCTACTAATGATGAGGCAGATTTACCCAGACCAATGGAAGACGAATAGAACGACACTTATCCCGAAGCCAGGAAAGTGTGCGAAAGACGTTCGAAATTGGCGGCCAATTACCATTGGATCATTACTGGGAAGGCTATATTCATCCATGTTGGACAGTAGGTTGCGATGGAAAATTAAGCAGAATATGAGACAGAAGGGCTTTACACAAGAAGACGGATGCAAATACAACGTCACAATACTTGAACAAGCAGTAAAAGAAATGAAAAGAAAGTCGGGTGGCGTTGTAATAATTTTAGACATATGTAAAGCCTTTGATACAGTTCCGCATAGTGCCATTGGCGACGGACTGAAAAAGAAAGGTATTCCGATAGCTGTGGCGGAATACATAACCAAGATGTATGATGGCTGCAAAACTGAAGTCAGAACGGATTACAAAGGAAGCAGCCTAAAGATAGAACTGAAGAGGGGGGTCAAGCAAGGAGATCCGCTATCCCCTCTTCTTTTCAATTTAGTTATAGACCCATTAATTGGGAATATTGACGAGACGACGGAGGGCGTCAAAATAAATCACGAA
>CALSEM010000036.1:207500-227500 GCA_943735885.1 Stelis phaeoptera
TTAATTGTTGTTTATGGAACTTTTGTTATTACCGACCACCGAACCGACTGGAGTGGAACTTAGTCTCCGGGAGCTCGAAAGCAATACGCGGCTGGGACTTGGTCTCAGGACGGCACGACGCCGTAACCGCCGTACCGACTGGACGAAACTTTCGAAATTATTTTTCGACGGTTAATTGTTCCATTTCGATCGTTGCATGTATATTCTCATTTATCCGACGTATTTACAAAAGGATTTAATTGTTCTTTAAGGAACTTTTGTTATTACCGACCACCGAACCGACTGGAGTGGGACTTAGTCTTTCGAGGTCGAAAGCAATACGCGGCTGGGACTTGGTCTCAGGACGGAACGACGCCGTAACCGCCGAACCGACTGGACGAAACTTTCGAAATTATTTTTCGACGGTTAATCGTTCCATTTCGATCGTTCAACGCTATTGTCGTTTATTCGACGTATGTAGATAACGATTTAACCGTTCTTTAAGGAACTTTTGTTATTACCGACCACCGAACCGACTGGAGTGGGACTTAGTCTTTCGAGGTCGAAAGCAATACGCGGCTGGGACTTTAACTCAGGACGGAACGATACCGTAACCGCCGAACCGACTGGACGAAACTTTCGAAATTATTTTTCGACGATTAATCGTTCCATTTCGATCGTTGTATGTATATTCTCATTTATCTGACGCATTTACAAAAGGATTTAATTGTTGCTTAAGGAACTTTTGTTGTTACCTACCACCGAACCGACTGGAGTGGGACTTGGTCTTTCGAGGTCGAAAGCAATACGCGGCTGGGACTTGGTCTCAGGACGGACCGACGCCGTAACCGCCGAACCGACTGGACGAAACTTTCGAAATTATTTTTCGGCGGTTAATCGTTCCATTTCGATCGTTGCATGTATATTCTCATTTATCTGACGTATTTACAAAAGGATTTAATTGTTGTTTAGGGAACTTTTGTTGTTCCCGACCACCGAACCGACTGGAGTGGGACTTAGTCTTTCGAGGTCGAAAGCAATACGCGGCTGGGACTTTGTCTCAGGACGGAACGATACCGTAACCGCCGAACCGACTGGACGAAACTTTCGAAATTAATTTTCGACGGATAATCGTTCCATTTCGATCGTTGCATGTATATTCTCATTTATCCGACGTATTTACAAAAGGATTTAATTGTTGTTTAGGGAGCTTTTGTTGTTCCCGACCACCGAACCGACTGGAGTGGAACTTAGTCTCCGGGAGCTCGAAAGCAATACGCGGCTGGGACTTGGTCTCAGGACGGAACGACGCCGTAACCGCCGAACCGACTGGACGAAACTTTCGAAATTATTTTTCGACGGTTAATCGTTCCATTTCGATCGTTGCATGTATATTCTCATTTATCTGACGTATTTACAAAAGGATTTAATTGTTGTTTAGGGAACTTTTGTTGTTCCCGACCACCGAACCGACTGGAGTGGGACTTAGTCTTTCGAGGTCGAAAGCAATACGCGGCTGGGACTTTAACTCAGGACGGAACGATACCGTAACCGCCGAACCGACTGGACGAAACTTTCGAAATTATTTTTCGACGATTAATCGTTCCATTTCGATCGTTGTATGTATATTCTCATTTATCTGACGTATTTACAAAAGGATTTAATTGTTGTTTAGGGAGCTTTTGTTGTTCCCGACCACCGAACCGACTGGAGTGGGACTTAGTCTTTCGAGGTCGAAAGCAATACGCGGCTGGGACTTTGTCTGAGGACGGAACGATACCGTAACCGCCGAACCGACTAGACGAAACTTTCGAAATTATTTTTCGACGGTTAATCGTTCCATTTCGGTCGTTCAACGCTATTGTCGTTTATTCGACGTATGTAGATAACGATTTAACCGTTCTTTAAGGAACTTTTGTTATTACCGACCACCGAACCGACTGGAGTGGGACTTGGTCTTTCGAGGTCGAAAGCAATACGCGGCTGGGACTTTGTCTCAGGACGGAACGATACCGTAACCGCCGAACCGACTTGACGAAACTTTCGAAATTAATTTTCGACGGATAATCGTTCCATTTCGATCGTTGTATGTATATTCTCATTTATCTGACGTATTTACAAAAGGATTTAATTGTTGTTTATGGAACTTTTGTTATTACCGACCACCGAACCGACTGGAGTGGGACATAGTCTTTCGAGGTCGAAAGCAATACGCGGCTGGGACTTGGTCTCAGGACGGAACGACGCCGTAACCGCCGAACCGACTGGACGAAACTTTCGAAATTAATTTTCGACGGATAATCGTTCCATTTCGATCGTTGTATGTATATTCTCATTTATCTGACGTATTTACAAAAGGATTTAATTGTTGTTTATGGAACTTTTGTTATTACCGACCACCGAACCGACTGGAGTGGAACTTGGTCTCCGGGAGCTCGAAAGCAATACGCGGCTGGGACTTGGTCTCAGGACGGAACGACGCCGTAACCGCCGAACCGACTGGACGAAACTTTCGAAATTATTTTTCGACGGTTAATCGTTCCATTTCGATCGTTGCACGTATATTCTCATTTATCCGACGTATTTACAAAAGGATTTAATTGTTGTTTAGGGAGCTTTTGTTGTTCCCGACCACCGAACCGACTGGAGTGGGACTTGGTCTTTCGAGGTCGAAAGCAATACGCGGCTGGGACTTTGTCTCAGGACGGAACGACGCCGTAACCGCCGAACCGACTGGACGAAACTTTCGAAATTATTTTTCGACGGTTAATCGTTCCATTTCGATCGTTGTATGTATATTCTCATTTATCTGACGTATTTACAAAAGGATTTAATTGTTGTTTATGGAATTTTTGTTATTACCGACCACCGAACCGACTGGAGTGGAACTTCGTCTCCGGGAGCTCGAAAGCAATACGCGGCTGGGACTTTGTCTCAGGACGCAACGACGCCGTAACCGCCGAACCGACTGGACGAAACTTTCGAAATTATTTTTCGACGATTAATCGTTCCATTTCGATCGTTGTATGTATATTCTCATTTATCTGACGTATTTACAAAAGGATTTAATTGTTGTTTATGGAACTTTTGTTATTACCGACCACCGAACCGACTGGAGTGGAACTTAGTCTCCGGGAGCTCGAAAGCAATACGCGGCTGGGACTTGGTCTCAGGACGGAACGACGCCGTAACCGCCGAACCGACTGGACGAAACTTTCGAAATTATTTTTCGACGGTTAATCGTTCCATTTCGAACGTTCAACGCTATTGTCGTTTATTCGACGTATGTAGATAACGATTTAACCGTTCTTTAAGGAACTTTTGTTATTACCGACCACCGAACCGACTGGAGTGGGACTTAGTCTTTCGAGGTCGAAAGCAATACGCGGCTGGGACTTTAACTCAGGACGGAACGATACCGTAACCGCCGAACCGACTGGACGAAACTTTCGAAATTATTTTTCGACGATTAATCGTTCCATTTCGATCGTTGTATGTATATTCTCATTTATCTGACGCATTTACAAAAGGATTTAATTGTTGTTTAAGGAACTTTTGTTGTTACCTACCACCGAACCGACTGGAGTGGGACTTGGTCTTTCGAGGTCGAAAGCAATACGCGGCTGGGACTTGGTCTCAGGACGGACCGACGCCGTAACCGCCGAACCGACTGGACGAAACTTTCGAAATTATTTTTCGACGGTTAATCGTTCCATTTCGATCGTTGCATGTATATTCTCATTTATCTGACGTATTTACAAAAGGATTTAATTGTTGTTTAGGGAACTTTTGTTGTTCCCGACCACCGAACCGACTGGAGTGGGACTTAGTCTTTCGAGGTCGAAAGCAATACGCGGCTGGGACTTTAACTCAGGACGGAACGATACCGTAACCGCCGAACCGACTGGACGAAACTTTCGAAATTATTTTTCGACGATTAATCGTTCCATTTCGATCGTTGTATGTATATTCTCATTTATCTGACGCATTTACAAAAGGATTTAATTGTTGTTTAAGGAACTTTTGTTGTTACCTACCACCGAACCGACTGGAGTGGGACTTGGTCTTTCGAGGTCGAAAGCAATACGCGGCTGGGACTTTGTCTCAGGACGGAACGATACCGTAACCGCCGAACCGACTAGACGAAACTTTCGAAATTATTTTTCGACGGATAATCGTTCCATTTCGATCGTTGTATGTATATTCTCATTTATCTGACGTATTTGCAAAAGGATTTAATTGTTGTTTATGGAACTTTTGTTATTACCGACCACCGAACCGACTGGAGTGGAACTTTGTCTCCGGGAGCTCGAAAGCAATACGCGGCTGGGACTTGGTCTCAGGACGGAACGACGCCGTAACCGCCGAACCGACTGGACGAAACTTTCGAAATTATTTTTCGACGGTTAATCGTTCCATTTCGATCGTTGCATGTATATTCTCATTTATCCGACGTATTTACAAAAGGATTTAATTGTTGTTTAGGGAGCTTTTGTTGTTCCCGACCACCGAACCGACTGGAGTGGGACTTAGTCTTTCGAGGTCGAAAGCAATACGCGGCTGGGACTTTGTCTGAGGACGGAACGATACCGTAACCGCCGAACCGACTAGACGAAACTTTCGAAATTATTTTTCGACGGTTAATCGTTCCATTTCGGTCGTTCAACGCTATTGTCGTTTATTCGACGTATGTAGATAACGATTTAACCGTTCTTTAAGGAACTTTTGTTATTACCGACCACCGAACCGACTGGAGTGGGACTTGGTCCTTCGAGGTCGAAAGCAATACGCGGCTGGGACTTTAACTCAGGACGGAACGATACCGTAACCGCCGAACCGACTGGACGAAACTTTCGAAATTATTTTTCGACGATTAATCGTTCCATTTCGATCGTTGTATGTATATTCTCATTTATCTGACGCATTTACAAAAGGATTTAATTGTTGTTTAAGGAACTTTTGTTGTTACCTACCACCGAACCGACTGGAGTGGGACTTGGTCTTTCGAGGTCGAAAGCAATACGCGGCTGGGACTTTGTCTCAGGACGGAACGATACCGTAACCGCCGAACCGACTAGACGAAACTTTCGAAATTATTTTTCGACGGATAATCGTTCCATTTCGATCGTTGTATGTATATTCTCATTTATCTGACGTATTTGCAAAAGGATTTAATTGTTGTTTATGGAACTTTTGTTATTACCGACCACCGAACCGACTGGAGTGGAACTTTGTCTCCGGGAGCTCGAAAGCAATACGCGGCTGGGACTTGGTCTCAGGACGGAACGACGCCGTAACCGCCGAACCGACTGGACGAAACTTTCGAAATTATTTTTTGACGGTTAATCGTTCCATTTCGATCGTTGTATGTATATTCTCATTTATCTGACGTATTTACAAAAGGATTTAATTGTTGTTTATGGAACTTTTGTTATTACCGACCACCGAACCGACTGGAGTGGAACTTAGTCTCCGGGAGCTCGAAAGCAATACGCGGCTGGGACTTGGTCTCAGGACGGCACGACGCCGTAACCGCCGTACCGACTGGACGAAACTTTCGAAATTATTTTTCGACGGTTAATTGTTCCATTTCGATCGTTGCATGTATATTCTCATTTATCCGACGTATTTACAAAAGGATTTAATTGTTCTTTAAGGAACTTTTGTTATTACCGACCACCGAACCGACTGGAGTGGGACTTAGTCTTTCGAGGTCGAAAGCAATACGCGGCTGGGACTTGGTCTCAGGACGGAACGACGCCGTAACCGCCGAACCGACTGGACGAAACTTTCGAAATTATTTTTCGACGGTTAATCGTTCCATTTCGATCGTTCAACGCTATTGTCGTTTATTCGACGTATGTAGATAACGATTTAACCGTTCTTTAAGGAACTTTTGTTATTACCGACCACCGAACCGACTGGAGTGGGACTTAGTCTTTCGAGGTCGAAAGCAATACGCGGCTGGGACTTTAACTCAGGACGGAACGATACCGTAACCGCCGAACCGACTGGACGAAACTTTCGAAATTATTTTTCGACGATTAATCGTTCCATTTCGATCGTTGTATGTATATTCTCATTTATCTGACGCATTTACAAAAGGATTTAATTGTTGCTTAAGGAACTTTTGTTGTTACCTACCACCGAACCGACTGGAGTGGGACTTGGTCTTTCGAGGTCGAAAGCAATACGCGGCTGGGACTTGGTCTCAGGACGGACCGACGCCGTAACCGCCGAACCGACTGGACGAAACTTTCGAAATTATTTTTCGGCGGTTAATCGTTCCATTTCGATCGTTGCATGTATATTCTCATTTATCTGACGTATTTACAAAAGGATTTAATTGTTGTTTAGGGAACTTTTGTTGTTCCCGACCACCGAACCGACTGGAGTGGGACTTAGTCTTTCGAGGTCGAAAGCAATACGCGGCTGGGACTTTGTCTCAGGACGGAACGATACCGTAACCGCCGAACCGACTGGACGAAACTTTCGAAATTAATTTTCGACGGATAATCGTTCCATTTCGATCGTTGCATGTATATTCTCATTTATCCGACGTATTTACAAAAGGATTTAATTGTTGTTTAGGGAGCTTTTGTTGTTCCCGACCACCGAACCGACTGGAGTGGAACTTAGTCTCCGGGAGCTCGAAAGCAATACGCGGCTGGGACTTGGTCTCAGGACGGAACGACGCCGTAACCGCCGAACCGACTGGACGAAACTTTCGAAATTATTTTTCGACGGTTAATCGTTCCATTTCGATCGTTGCATGTATATTCTCATTTATCTGACGTATTTACAAAAGGATTTAATTGTTGTTTAGGGAACTTTTGTTGTTCCCGACCACCGAACCGACTGGAGTGGGACTTAGTCTTTCGAGGTCGAAAGCAATACGCGGCTGGGACTTTAACTCAGGACGGAACGATACCGTAACCGCCGAACCGACTGGACGAAACTTTCGAAATTATTTTTCGACGATTAATCGTTCCATTTCGATCGTTGTATGTATATTCTCATTTATCTGACGCATTTACAAAAGGATTTAATTGTTGTTTAAGGAACTTTTGTTGTTACCTACCACCGAACCGACTGGAGTGGGACTTGGTCTTTCGAGGTCGAAAGCAATACGCGGCTGGGACTTTGTCTCAGGACGGAACGATACCGTAACCGCCGAACCGACTAGACGAAACTTTCGAAATTATTTTTCGACGGATAATCGTTCCATTTCGATCGTTGTATGTATATTCTCATTTATCTGACGTATTTGCAAAAGGATTTAATTGTTGTTTATGGAACTTTTGTTATTACCGACCACCGAACCGACTGGAGTGGAACTTTGTCTCCGGGAGCTCGAAAGCAATACGCGGCTGGGACTTGGTCTCAGGACGGAACGACGCCGTAACCGCCGAACCGACTGGACGAAACTTTCGAAATTATTTTTCGACGGTTAATCGTTCCATTTCGATCGTTGCATGTATATTCTCATTTATCCGACGTATTTACAAAAGGATTTAATTGTTGTTTAGGGAGCTTTTGTTGTTCCCGACCACCGAACCGACTGGAGTGGGACTTAGTCTTTCGAGGTCGAAAGCAATACGCGGCTGGGACTTTGTCTCAGGACGGAACGATAACGTAACCGCCGAACCGACTGGACGAAACTTTCGAAATTAATTTTCGACGGATAATCGTTCCATTTCGATCGTTGCATGTATATTCTCATTTATCCGACGTATTTACAAAAGGATTTAATTGTTGTTTAGGGAGCTTTTGTTGTTCCCGACCACCGAACCGACTGGAGTGGAACTTAGTCTCCGGGAGCTCGAAAGCAATACGCGGCTGGGACTTGGTCTCAGGACGGAACGACGCCGTAACCGCCGAACCGACTGGACGAAACTTTCGAAATTATTTTTCGACGGTTAATCGTTCCATTTCGATCGTTGCATGTATATTCTCATTTATCTGACGTATTTACAAAAGGATTTAATTGTTGTTTAGGGAACTTTTGTTGTTCCCGACCACCGAACCGACTGGAGTGGGACTTAGTCTTTCGAGGTCGAAAGCAATACGCGGCTGGGACTTTAACTCAGGACGGAACGATACCGTAACCGCCGAACCGACTGGACGAAACTTTCGAAATTATTTTTCGACGATTAATCGTTCCATTTCGATCGTTGTATGTATATTCTCATTTATCTGACGCATTTACAAAAGGATTTAATTGTTGTTTAAGGAACTTTTGTTGTTACCTACCACCGAACCGACTGGAGTGGGACTTGGTCTTTCGAGGTCGAAAGCAATACGCGGCTGGGACTTGGTCTCAGGACGGACCGACGCCGTAACCGCCGAACCGACTGGACGAAACTTTCGAAATTATTTTTCGACGGTTAATCGTTCCATTTCGATCGTTGCATGTATATTCTCATTTATCTGACGTATTTACAAAAGGATTTAATTGTTGTTTAGGGAACTTTTGTTGTTCCCGACCACCGAACCGACTGGAGTGGGACTTAGTCTTTCGAGGTCGAAAGCAATACGCGGCTAGGACTTTAACTCAGGACGGAACGATACCGTAACCGCCGAACCGACTGGACGAAACTTTCGAAATTATTTTTCGACGATTAATCGTTCCATTTCGATCGTTGTATGTATATTCTCATTTATCTGACGTATTTACAAAAGGATTTAATTGTTGTTTAGGGAGCTTTTGTTGTTCCCGACCACCGAACCGACTGGAGTGGGACTTAGTCTTTCGAGGTCGAAAGCAATACGCGGCTGGGACTTTGTCTGAGGACGGAACGATACCGTAACCGCCGAACCGACTAGACGAAACTTTCGAAATTATTTTTCGACGGTTAATCGTTCCATTTCGGTCGTTCAACGCTATTGTCGTTTATTCGACGTATGTAGATAACGATTTAACCGTTCTTTAAGGAACTTTTGTTATTACCGACCACCGAACCGACTGGAGTGGGACTTGGTCTTTCGAGGTCGAAAGCAATACGCGGCTGGGACTTTGTCTCAGGACGGAACGATACCGTAACCGCCGAACCGACTTGACGAAACTTTCGAAATTAATTTTCGACGGATAATCGTTCCATTTCGATCGTTGTATGTATATTCTCATTTATCTGACGTATTTACAAAAGGATTTAATTGTTGTTTATGGAACTTTTGTTATTACCGACCACCGAACCGACTGGAGTGGAACTTGGTCTCCGGGAGCTCGAAAGCAATACGCGGCTGGGACTTGGTCTCAGGACGGAACGACGCCGTAACCGCCGAACCGACTGGACGAAACTTTCGAAATTATTTTTCGACGGTTAATCGTTCCATTTCGATCGTTGCACGTATATTCTCATTTATCCGACGTATTTACAAAAGGATTTAATTGTTGTTTAGGGAGCTTTTGTTGTTCCCGACCACCGAACCGACTGGAGTGGGACTTGGTCTTTCGAGGTCGAAAGCAATACGCGGCTGGGACTTTGTCTCAGGACGGAACGACGCCGTAACCGCCGAACCGACTGGACGAAACTTTCGAAATTATTTTTCGACGGTTAATCGTTCCATTTCGATCGTTGTATGTATATTCTCATTTATCTGACGTATTTACAAAAGGATTTAATTGTTGTTTATGGAATTTTTGTTATTACCGACCACCGAACCGACTGGAGTGGAACTTCGTCTCCGGGAGCTCGAAAGCAATACGCGGCTGGGACTTTGTCTCAGGACGCAACGACGCCGTAACCGCCGAACCGACTGGACGAAACTTTCGAAATTATTTTTCGACGATTAATCGTTCCATTTCGATCGTTGTATGTATATTCTCATTTATCTGACGTATTTACAAAAGGATTTAATTGTTGTTTATGGAACTTTTGTTATTACCGACCACCGAACCGACTGGAGTGGAACTTAGTCTCCGGGAGCTCGAAAGCAATACGCGGCTGGGACTTGGTCTCAGGACGGAACGACGCCGTAACCGCCGAACCGACTGGACGAAACTTTCGAAATTATTTTTCGACGGTTAATCGTTCCATTTCGATCGTTCAACGCTATTGTCGTTTATTCGACGTATGTAGATAACGATTTAACCGTTCTTTAAGGAACTTTTGTTATTACCGACCACCGAACCGACTGGAGTCGGACTTAGTCTTTCGAGGTCGAAAGCAATACGCGGCTGGGACTTGGTCTCAGGACGGAACGACGCCGTAACCGCCGAACCGACTGGACGAAACTTTCGAAATTATTTTTCGACGGTTAATCGTTCCATTTCGATCGTTGCATGTATATTCTCATTTATCCGACGTATTTACAAAAGGATTTAATTGTTGTTTAGGGAGCTTTTGTTGTTCCCGACCACCGAACCGACTGGAGTGGGACTTAGTCTTTCGAGGTCGAAAGCAATACGCGGCTGGGACTTTGTCTGAGGACGGAACGATACCGTAACCGCCGAACCGACTAGACGAAACTTTCGAAATTATTTTTCGACGGTTAATCGTTCCATTTCGGTCGTTCAACGCTATTGTCGTTTATTCGACGTATGTAGATAACGATTTAACCGTTCTTTAAGGAACTTTTGTTATTACCGACCACCGAACCGACTGGAGTGGGACTTGGTCTTTCGAGGTCGAAAGCAATACGCGGCTGGGACTTAGTCTCAGGACGGAACGATACCGTAACCGCCGAACCGACTAGACGAAACTTTCGAAATTATTTTTCGACGGTTAATCGTTCCATTTCGTTCGTTGTATGTATATTCTCATTTATCTGACGTATTTACAAAAGGATTTAATTGTTGTTTAGGGAGCTTTTGTTGTTCCCGACCACCGAACCGACTGGAGTGGGACTTAGTCTTTCGAGGTCGAAAGCAATACGCGGCTAGGACTTTAACTCAGGACGGAACGATACCGTAACCGCCGAACCGACTGGACGAAACTTTCGAAATTATTTTTCGACGATTAATCGTTCCATTTCGATCGTTGTATGTATATTCTCATTTATCTGACGTATTTACAAAAGGATTTAATTGTTGTTTAGGGAGCTTTTGTTGTTCCCGACCACCGAACCGACTGGAGTGGGACTTAGTCTTTCGAGGTCGAAAGCAATACGCGGCTGGGACTTTGTCTGAGGACGGAACGATACCGTAACCGCCGAACCGACTAGACGAAACTTTCGAAATTATTTTTCGACGGTTAATCGTTCCATTTCGGTCGTTCAACGCTATTGTCGTTTATTCGACGTATGTAGATAACGATTTAACCGTTCTTTAAGGAACTTTTGTTATTACCGACCACCGAACCGACTGGAGTGGGACTTGGTCTTTCGAGGTCGAAAGCAATACGCGGCTGGGACTTTGTCTCAGGACGGAACGATACCGTAACCGCCGAACCGACTTGACGAAACTTTCGAAATTAATTTTCGACGGATAATCGTTCCATTTCGATCGTTGTATGTATATTCTCATTTATCTGACGTATTTACAAAAGGATTTAATTGTTGTTTATGGAACTTTTGTTATTACCGACCACCGAACCGACTGGAGTGGGACATAGTCTTTCGAGGTCGAAAGCAATACGCGGCTGGGACTTGGTCTCAGGACGGAACGACGCCGTAACCGCCGAACCGACTGGACGAAACTTTCGAAATTAATTTTCGACGGATAATCGTTCCATTTCGATCGTTGTATGTATATTCTCATTTATCTGACGTATTTACAAAAGGATTTAATTGTTGTTTATGGAACTTTTGTTATTACCGACCACCGAACCGACTGGAGTGGAACTTGGTCTCCGGGAGCTCGAAAGCAATACGCGGCTGGGACTTGGTCTCAGGACGGAACGACGCCGTAACCGCCGAACCGACTGGACGAAACTTTCGAAATTATTTTTCGACGGTTAATCGTTCCATTTCGATCGTTGCACGTATATTCTCATTTATCCGACGTATTTACAAAAGGATTTAATTGTTGTTTAGGGAGCTTTTGTTGTTCCCGACCACCGAACCGACTGGAGTGGGACTTGGTCTTTCGAGGTCGAAAGCAATACGCGGCTGGGACTTTGTCTCAGGACGGAACGACGCCGTAACCGCCGAACCGACTGGACGAAACTTTCGAAATTATTTTTCGACGGTTAATCGTTCCATTTCGATCGTTGTATGTATATTCTCATTTATCTGACGTATTTACAAAAGGATTTAATTGTTGTTTATGGAATTTTTGTTATTACCGACCACCGAACCGACTGGAGTGGAACTTCGTCTCCGGGAGCTCGAAAGCAATACGCGGCTGGGACTTTGTCTCAGGACGCAACGACGCCGTAACCGCCGAACCGACTGGACGAAACTTTCGAAATTATTTTTCGACGATTAATCGTTCCATTTCGATCGTTGTATGTATATTCTCATTTATCTGACGTATTTACAAAAGGATTTAATTGTTGTTTATGGAACTTTTGTTATTACCGACCACCGAACCGACTGGAGTGGAACTTAGTCTCCGGGAGCTCGAAAGCAATACGCGGCTGGGACTTGGTCTCAGGACGGAACGACGCCGTAACCGCCGAACCGACTGGACGAAACTTTCGAAATTATTTTTCGACGGTTAATCGTTCCATTTCGATCGTTCAACGCTATTGTCGTTTATTCGACGTATGTAGATAACGATTTAACCGTTCTTTAAGGAACTTTTGTTATTACCGACCACCGAACCGACTGGAGTCGGACTTAGTCTTTCGAGGTCGAAAGCAATACGCGGCTGGGACTTGGTCTCAGGACGGAACGACGCCGTAACCGCCGAACCGACTGGACGAAACTTTCGAAATTATTTTTCGACGGTTAATCGTTCCATTTCGATCGTTGCATGTATATTCTCATTTATCCGACGTATTTACAAAAGGATTTAATTGTTGTTTAGGGAGCTTTTGTTGTTCCCGACCACCGAACCGACTGGAGTGGGACTTAGTCTTTCGAGGTCGAAAGCAATACGCGGCTGGGACTTTGTCTGAGGACGGAACGATACCATAACCGCCGAACCGACTAGACGAAACTTTCGAAATTATTTTTCGACGGTTAATCGTTCCATTTCGGTCGTTCAACGCTATTGTCGTTTATTCGACGTATGTAGATAACGATTTAACCGTTCTTTAAGGAACTTTTGTTATTACCGACCACCGAACCGACTGGAGTGGGACTTGGTCTTTCGAGGTCGAAAGCAATACGCGGCTGGGACTTAGTCTCAGGACGGAACGATACCGTAACCGCCGAACCGACTAGACGAAACTTTCGAAATTATTTTTCGACGGTTAATCGTTCCATTTCGGTCGTTCAACGCTATTGTCGTTTATTCGACGTATGTAGATAACGATTTAACCGTTCTTTAAGGAACTTTTGTTATTACCGACCACCGAACCGACTGGAGTTGGACTTAGTCTTTCGAGGTCGAAAGCAATACGCGGCTGGGAGTTTGTCTCAGGACGGAACGATACCGTAATCGCCGAACCGACTAGACGAAACTTTCGAAATTAATTTTCGACGGATAATCGTTCCATTTCGATCGTTGTATGTATATTCTCATTTATTTGACGTATTTACAAAAGGATTTAATTGTTGTTTATGGAACTTTTGTTATTACCGACCACCGAACCGACTGGAGTGGAACTTAGTCTCCGGGAGCTCGAAAGCAATACGCGGCTGGGACTTGGTCTCAGGACGGAACGACGCCGTAACCGCCGAACCGACTGGACGAAACTTTCGAAATTATTTTTCGACGGTTAATCGTTCCATTTCGAACGTTCAACGCTATTGTCGTTTATTCGACGTATGTAGATAACGATTTAACCGTTCTTTAAGGAACTTTTGTTATTACCGACCACCGAACCGACTGGAGTGGGACTTAGTCTTTCGAGGTCGAAAGCAATACGCGGCTGGGACTTTAACTCAGGACGGAACGATACCGTAACCGCCGAACCGACTGGACGAAACTTTCGAAATTATTTTTCGACGATTAATCGTTCCATTTCGATCGTTGTATGTATATTCTCATTTATCTGACGCATTTACAAAAGGATTTAATTGTTGTTTAAGGAACTTTTGTTGTTACCTACCACCGAACCGACTGGAGTGGGACTTGGTCTTTCGAGGTCGAAAGCAATACGCGGCTGGGACTTGGTCTCAGGACGGACCGACGCCGTAACCGCCGAACCGACTGGACGAAACTTTCGAAATTATTTTTCGACGGTTAATCGTTCCATTTCGATCGTTGCATGTATATTCTCATTTATCTGACGTATTTACAAAAGGATTTAATTGTTGTTTAGGGAACTTTTGTTGTTCCCGACCACCGAACCGACTGGAGTGGGACTTAGTCTTTCGAGGTCGAAAGCAATACGCGGCTGGGACTTTAACTCAGGACGGAACGATACCGTAACCGCCGAACCGACTGGACGAAACTTTCGAAATTATTTTTCGACGATTAATCGTTCCATTTCGATCGTTGTATGTATATTCTCATTTATCTGACGCATTTACAAAAGGATTTAATTGTTGTTTAAGGAACTTTTGTTGTTACCTACCACCGAACCGACTGGAGTGGGACTTGGTCTTTCGAGGTCGAAAGCAATACGCGGCTGGGACTTTGTCTCAGGACGGAACGATACCGTAACCGCCGAACCGACTAGACGAAACTTTCGAAATTATTTTTCGACGGATAATCGTTCCATTTCGATCGTTGTATGTATATTCTCATTTATCTGACGTATTTGCAAAAGGATTTAATTGTTGTTTATGGAACTTTTGTTATTACCGACCACCGAACCGACTGGAGTGGAACTTTGTCTCCGGGAGCTCGAAAGCAATACGCGGCTGGGACTTGGTCTCAGGACGGAACGACGCCGTAACCGCCGAACCGACTGGACAAAACTTTCGAAATTATTTTTCGACGGTTAATCGTTCCATTTCGATCGTTGCATGTATATTCTCATTTATCCGACGTATTTACAAAAGGATTTAATTGTTGTTTAGGGAGCTTTTGTTGTTCCCGACCACCGAACCGACTGGAGTGGGACTTAGTCTTTCGAGGTCGAAAGCAATACGCGGCTGGGACTTTGTCTGAGGACGGAACGATACCGTAACCGCCGAACCGACTAGACGAAACTTTCGAAATTATTTTTCGACGGTTAATCGTTCCATTTCGGTCGTTCAACGCTATTGTCGTTTATTCGACGTATGTAGATAACGATTTAACCGTTCTTTAAGGAACTTTTGTTATTACCGACCACCGAACCGACTGGAGTGGGACTTGGTCCTTCGAGGTCGAAAGCAATACGCGGCTGGGACTTAGTCTCAGGACGGAACGATACCGTAACCGCCGAACCGACTAGACGAAACTTTCGAAATTATTTTTCGACGGTTAATCGTTCCATTTCGGTCGTTCAACGCTATTGTCGTTTATTCGACGTATGTAGATAACGATTTAACCGTTCTTTAAGGAACTTTTGTTATTACCGACCACCGAACCGACTGGAGTTGGACTTAGTCTTTCGAGGTCGAAAGCAATACGCGGCTGGGAGTTTGTCTCAGGACGGAACGATACCGTAACCGCCGAACCGACTAGACGAAACTTTCGAAATTAATTTTCGACGGATAATCGTTCCATTTCGATCGTTGTATGTATATTCTCATTTATCTGACGTATTTACAAAAGGATTTAATTGTTGTTTATGGAACTTTTGTTATTACCGACCACCGAACCGACTGGAGTGGGACTTAGTCTTTCGAGGTCGAAAGCAATACGCGGCTGGGACTTTAACTCAGGACGGACCGACGCCGTAACCGCCGAACCGACTGGACGAAACTTTCGAAATTATTTTTCGACGGTTAATCGTTCCATTTCGATCGTTGCATGTATATTCTCATTTATCTGACGTATTTACAAAAGGATTTAATTGTTGTTTAGGGAACTTTTGTTGTTCCCGACCACCGAACCGACTGGAGTGGGACTTAGTCTTTCGAGGTCGAAAGCAATACGCGGCTAGGACTTTAACTCAGGACGGAACGATACCGTAACCGCCGAACCGACTGGACGAAACTTTCGAAATTATTTTTCGACGATTAATCGTTCCATTTCGATCGTTGTATGTATATTCTCATTTATCTGACGCATTTACAAAAGGATTTAATTGTTGTTTAAGGAACTTTTGTTGTTACCTACCACCGAACCGACTGGAGTGGGACTTGGTCTTTCGAGGTCGAAAGCAATACGCGGCTGGGACTTTGTCTCAGGACGGAACGATACCGTAACCGCCGAACCGACTAGACGAAACTTTCGAAATTATTTTTCGACGGATAATTGTTCCATTTCGATCGTTGTATGTATATTCTCATTTATCTGACGTATTTGCAAAAGGATTTAATTGTTGTTTATGGAACTTTTGTTATTACCGACCACCGAACCGACTGGAGTGGAACTTTGTCTCCGGGAGCTCGAAAGCAATACGCGGCTGGGACTTGGTCTCAGGACGGAACGACGCCGTAACCGCCGAACCGACTGGACGAAACTTTCGAAATTATTTTTCGACGGTTAATCGTTCCATTTCGATCGTTGCATGTATATTCTCATTTATCCGACGTATTTACAAAAGGATTTAATTGTTGTTTAGGGAGCTTTTGTTGTTCCCGACCACCGAACCGACTGGAGTGGGACTTAGTCTTTCGAGGTCGAAAGCAATACGCGGCTGGGACTTTGTCTGAGGACGGAACGATACCGTAACCGCCGAACCGACTAGACGAAACTTTCGAAATTATTTTTCGACGGTTAATCGTTCCATTTCGGTCGTTCAACGCTATTGTCGTTTATTCGACGTATGTAGATAACGATTTAACCGTTCTTTAAGGAACTTTTGTTATTACCGACCACCGAACCGACTGGAGTGGGACTTGGTCTTTCGAGGTCGAAAGCAATACGCGGCTGGGACTTTGTCTCAGGACGGAACGATACCGTAACCGCCGAATCGACTTGACGAAACTTTCGAAATTAATTTTCGACGGATAATCGTTCCATTTCGATCGTTGTATGTATATTCTCATTTATCTGACGTATTTACAAAAGGATTTAATTGTTGTTTATGGAACTTTTGTTATTACCGACCACCGAACCGACTGGAGTGGGACTTAGTCTTTCGAGGTCGAAAGCAATACGCGGCTGGGACTTTAACTCAGGACGGAACGATACCGTAACCGCCGAACCGACTGGACGAAACTTTCGAAATTATTTTTCGACGATTAATCGTTCCATTTCGATCGTTGTATGTATATTCTCATTTATCTGACGCATTTACAAAAGGATTTAATTGTTGTTTAAGGTACTTTTGTTGTTACCTACCACCGAACCGACTAAACGGAATTTTCGAAAATATTTTTCTGGTCTGTAATTTTTATTATTAATTTTTTTTTTATAATTTTGTACGTTCGTCGGTGATTTTACACGTTCGTTGATTTATTTATCAAAATTTGATACGCATATCGACAGTCTTAATCGTGTATTATTCTTTGAATCGTAGAAAATATATGAAAAAGAATAAAGTTTTTTTCATTAATTTCGCGTCATAAATATTTGCAATTATCGTGTATTACATTGATTTCGTGTTGTACGTGATTATTTATAATTTTTCGGATGTCGATATTTTTTTTCAAAGTTCCATTGTGCCGAGCGAAAGGTACTTTCGCAGCGCGGTTTGGCGCGGTAAGCGGCAGTGCGGTAGCCCGGGCGTCGCCGACCTTCCGGCCGCCCGTTTCGTATCTATAAGGAGACGTCGGTCCGGTCGAGTCGGGCGAAACAGCGTCGGGCGCGTAGCACTTTTATGACCTCGGTTGAGAAGCTGTCTACCGCTCCTCGAGGAAACCTTTTCCTCGACTGTTCTCGTCCCGGCTACGATTCGGATTTTCTCCACACTGCATGACCACGGGTCGGTGTCTAAGACCGAATGGCCCATATGTGGTAAGCCTCTAACATAAGGCAGGTGACCTCGTATGCACAATTATATCGTGCGTACTTGCGTACCATCCGAGCATTAACTTCTGTATACCCGTACGATAATAAGTACGGGTATAGAACTTTGAACAATTTTATATATAAGAGAGAGGAGAGAGTATGAGAATGAATGAGAGAGTGGCGTTGAACGAACGAAAAGTTCGTTGCAACGGCCTTGAGAAGGGAGACTAAAGAGACTTTTGCATCAAGTCCAAAAATATAAATACATTATTACGTCACGAAATGAAAGAAAGATTGAGGAGGAATGAGAGAAATTGGAGAATAAATAAAACTAATGGGATGAAAGTATCGGAGTTTAATTTTGTGGAAACTCTACGATACTCTTGTACCAAGTGTTTTGGTTTGGGGGCAGCCAGCACTTTGGATATCGAGAAAGTTTGAGAGAAAGGAGAAAAACACCACGAAGTTGTGTGTGTATTTTTGAATGATTGTAAAAGAGTATCGGCGAGAGAGTTTAATTTTCGTGGAGGCTCGTACTCGTCGATACTACTATCGGTATACCGGAGTGTTTTTGGAAACCGGGCATTTCGGATACCGATAGAAGAAAGAGGAAGAAGTGTGTGGTGGAGAGAGGCTAAATGAGAAATATTGGTTAAAATGAAAAAAAAATTTTTTAAAAAAAATACAACCGACTTCGAAATGCACTAAAAAGGACGAAATAATTTTAATTTATATTTCGGAGACGGCGCAAAATTAAAAATTGTATTAATGAAAGGTGTTGCTAATGTGATAATATGTAAAAGGATCAAAGAATTTTGACAATTTCCAATGTAGAAAATTTTTAGTTTTGCGCCGTCTCCGAAATATAAATTAAAATTATTTCGTCCTTTTTAGTGCATTTCGAAGTCGGTTGTATTTTTTTAAAAAAATTTTTTTATTTCACATTTTTTAGTGGCGATCGGAGCTTTCCTTGAAGAGTTCACCAAAGGGTTGGGCAGGGAAGGGCTGGGTAGTGAAGGGACGGGCAGGGAGGTGAAGGGAATGTTGCAAATGGGATCATCGTGGAAACATCTCCGGTCGCAAAATGTAATACTAGGCTTCATCGATATTAGGCAGATTATACGTGAAATAGTACGGTTTTTACAATAAACGTGGGAAAAAACGAAAAAATGCATAATATGTTTGTTGCTAGACCAACTGGAAGTCATACTCTACAAGATCCAACAAGTTTCGATCCGATTGGTCAATCCATCATGGAGCAATCGGTGACCATACATGACGTGGACGAAACAATACTCTTCTATGCAATAAAAAAGGGGTACACGATGATAAAATGCAAAATGTTTTTTATGCGGGACCAACTGGGAGGCATACCCTACAAGATACGAAAAATTTCGTTCCGATTGGTCAATCCATCTCGGAGAAATCGCCGGACATACATGACGCGGACGAAACGGTACTCTTTGATTTGTAGTAATGTATAATAAAACATGATAAAACAGGGTAACCAATGTTAAAATAAAAAATGTATTTTATCCCGTTTCTAGTGGGGGTCATAGCCTACAAGATGAAAAAGGTTTTGTTCGGATTGGTCCATCCATCTCGGCGTAATCGGTGGCCAAACCTAGCATGTACAAAACTGCGTTTTTGCAGTAAAAAAGGGGTAAAGAATGAAAAAATGCAAAATGTTTTTCTTACGGGACCAACTGGGAGTCATACCCTATAAGATGTAAGAGGTCTCATCCCGATTGGTCCAGCCATCTCGGCGTAATCGGCGGACATACATAAAAAAAAAAAAAAAAAAAAAAAAAAAAAAAAAAAAAATATACTGATCGAATTGAGTAACCTCCTCCTTTTCGAAGTCGGTTAAAAAAGTAGAGTATCGAAGTTTAGTTTAATGTGGAGACTTGCGATACTCTGCTGCTGAGTGTGTTGTGGTATATACCAAGTGTTTATAAGTTTTATGTGGATGGGCACTTGGAATACCGAAAGCAACCACCAGAGAGGAGGAGTTTGTCGTCGGGCCACGGCATGC
>CALSEM010000036.1:2030000-2381000 GCA_943735885.1 Stelis phaeoptera
GTCCCGTCGAGCGTACAAGTCCCAGCCGCCTGTTGCTTTGGTCTCGTTATGCGTACAAGTCCGAACCGGGTATTGCTTCGGTCTCGTTATGCGTACAAGTCCCAACCGTGTATTGCTTTGATCTCGTGATGCGTACAAGTCCCAGCCGCGTATTGCTTCGGTATCGTTATGCGTACAAGTCCCAGCCACGTGCTGCGTCGGACTCGTTATGCGTACAAGTCCCAGCCGCGTATTGTTTCGGTCTCGTCGAGCGTACAAGTTCCAGCCGCGCATTGCTTCGGTATCGTTATGCGTACAAGTCCCAGCCGCGTGTTGCTTCGGTCTCGTTGTGCGTACAAGTTCGAGCCGCGTATTGCTTCGGTCTCGTCGAGCGAACAAGTTCCAGCAGCGCGTTGCTTCGGTCTCGTTATACGTACAAGTCCATGCCGCGTACTGCTTCCGTATCGTTATGCGTGCAAGTTCCAGCCGCGTATTGCTTCGGTCTCGTCGAGCGTACAAGTTCCAGCCGCGTATTGCTTCGGTCTCGGGAAGCGTACAAGTCCCAGCCGCGTATTGCTTCGGTATCGTTGTGCGTACAAGTCCCAGCCGCGTGTTGCTTCGGTCTTGTTATGCGTACAAGCCCCAGCCGTGTCTTGCTTCGATCTCGTTATGCGTTCAAGTTCCAGCCGCGTGTTGCTTCGGTCTGGTTATGCGTTCACGTTCCAGCCGCGTAATGCATCGGTCTCGTTTTGAGTGCTAGTTCCAGCCGCGTATTTCTTCGGTCTCGTCGGGCGTACAAGTCCCAGCCGCGTGTTGCTTCGGTCTCGTTATGCGTACAAGTTCCTGCCGCGCGTTGCTTCGGTCTCGTTATGCGTGCAAGTTCCAGCCGCGTATTTCTTCGGTCTCGTCGGGGGTACAAGTTCCAGCCGCGTATTGCTTTGGTCTCGTGATGCGTACAAGTTCCAGCCGCGTAATGCTTCGGTCTCGTTATGCGTGCAAGTTCCAGCCGCGTATGGCTTCGGTCTCGTTATGCGTGCAAGTTCCAGCCGCGTAATGCTTCGGTCTCGTTACGCGTGCAAGTTCCAGCCGCGTATTGCTTCGGTCTCGTCAAGCGTACAAGTCCCAGCAGCGTATTGCTTCGTTCTCGTCGAGAGTACATGTTCCAGCCGCGTATTGCTTCGGTCTCGTTATGCGTACAAGTCCCACCCGGTTATTGCTTCGGTCTCGTTATGCGTACAAGTCCCAGCCACGTGCTGCATCGGCCTCGTTAGGCGTACAAGTTCCAGCCGCTTAATGCTTCGGTCTCGTTATGTGTACAAGTTCCAGCCGCGTATTGCTTCGGTCTCGTTATGCGTACAAGTTGCAGCCGCATGTTGCTTCGGACTCGTTATGCGTACAAGTTCCAGAAGCGTAATGCTACGGTCTCGATATGCGTACAATTTCCAGCCGCGTATTGCTTTGGTCTCGTTATGCGTACAAGTCCAAGCCGCGTATTGCTTCGGTCTCGTTATGCGTACAAGTTCCAGCCGTGTAATGGTTCGGTCTCGTCGAGCGTACAAGTCCCAGCCGCGTAATGCTTCGGTCTCGTTATGTGTACAAGTTCCAGCCGCGTATTGCTTCGGTCTCGTGGAGCATACAAGTTCCAGGCGTGTATTGCTTCGGTCTCGTTACGCGTACAATTTCCAGCCGCGTATTGCTTCGGTCTCGTCGAGCGATCAAGTTCCAGCAGCGTATTGCTTCGGTCTCGTCAAGCGTACAAGCTCCAGCCGGGTATTGCTTCGGTCTCGTCGAGCGTGCATGTTCCAGCCGCGCATTGCTTCGGTCTCGTCGAGCGTACAAGTCCCAGCCGCGTATTGCTTTGGTCTCGGTATACGTACAAGTTCCAGCCGCGTATTGCTTCGGTCTTGTTATGCGTACAAGTTCCAGCCGCGTATTTCTTCGGTCTCGTCGGGGGTACAAGTCCCAGCCGCGTATTGTTTCGGTCTCGTCGAGCGTACAAGTTCCAGCCGCGCATTGCTTCGGTATCGTTATGCGTACAAGTCCCAGCCGCGTGTTGCTTCGGTCTCGTTGTGCGTACAAGTTCGAGCCGCGTATTGCTTCGGTCTCGTCGAGCGAACAAGTTCCAGCAGCGCGTTGCTTCGGTCTCGTTATACGTACAAGTCCATGCCGCGTACTGCTTCCGTATCGTTATGCGTGCAAGTTCCAGCCGCGTAATGCTTCGGTCTCGTTACGCGTGCAAGTTCCAGCCGCGTATTGCTTCGGTCTCGTCAAGCGTACAAGTTGCAGCCGGATAATGCTTCGGTCTCGTTCTGCGTGCAAGTTCCAGCCGCGTATTGCTTCGGTCTCGTCAAGCGTACAAGTTCCAGCCGGGTGTTGCTTCGGTCTCGTTATGCGTACAAGTTCCAGCCGCGTAATGCTTCGGTCTCGTTATGCGTACAAGTTCCAGCAGCGCGTTGCTTCGGTCTCGTTATGCGTGCAAGTTCCAGCCGCGTATTTCTTCGGTATCGTCGAGCGTACAAGTTCCAGCCGCGTATTGCTTCGGTCTCGTCGAGCGTACAGGTCCCAGCCGCGTATTCCTTCGGTCTCGTTATGCGTACAAGATCCAGCCGCGTGTTGCTTCGGTCTCGTTATGCGTTCAAGTTCCAGCCGCGCGTTGATTCGGTCTCGTTATGCGTACAAGTTCCAGCCGCGTATTGCTTCGGTCTCGGGAAGCGTACAAGTCCCAGCCGCGTATTGCTTCGGTATCGTTGGGCGAACAAGTCCCAGCCGCGTGTTGCTTCGGTCTTGTTATGCGTACAAGCCCCAGCCGTGTCTTGCTTCGATCTCGTTATGCGTTCAAGTTCCAGCCGCGTGTTGCTTCGGTCTGGTTATGCGTTCACATTCCAGCCGCGTAATGCATCGGTCTCGTTTTGCGTGCAAGTTCCAGCCGCGTATTTCTTCGGACTCGTCGGGCGTACAAGTCCCAGCCGCGTGTTGCTTCGGTCTCGTTATGCGTACAAGTTCCTGCCGCGCGTTGCTTCGGTCTCGTTATGCGTGCAAGTTCCAGCCGCGTATTTCTTCGGTCTCGTCGGGGGTACAAGTTCCAGCCGCGTATTGCTTTGGTCTCGTTATGCGTACAAGTTCCAGCCGCGTAATGCTTCGGTCTCGTTATGCGTGCAAGTTCCAGCCGCGTATGGCTTCGGTCTCGTTATGCGTGCAAGTTCCAGCCGCGTAATGCTTCGGTCTCGTTACGCGTGCAAGTTCCAGCCGCGTATTGCTTCGGTCTCGTCAAGCGTACAAGTTGCAGCCGGATAATGCTTCGGTCTCGTTATGCGTGCAAGTTCCAGCCGCGCGTTGATTCGGTCTCGTTATGCGTACAAGTTCCAGCCGCGTATTGCTTCGGTCTCGGGAAGCGTACAAGTCCCAGCCGCGTATTGCTTCGGTATCGTTGTGCGTACAAGTCCCAGCCGCGTGTTGCTTCGGTCTCGTTATGCGTACAAGTTCCAGCAGCGCGTTGCTTCGGTCTCGTTACGCGTACAAGTTCCAGCCGGGTGTTGCTTCGGTCTCGTTATGCGTACAAGTTCCAGCCGCGTAATGCTTCGGTCTCGTTATGCGTACAAGTTCCAGCAGCGCGTTGCTTCGGTCTCGTTATGCGTGCAAGTTCCAGCCGCGTATTTCTTCGGTATCGTCGAGCGTACAAGTTCCAGCCGCGTATTGCTTCGGTCTCGTCGAGCGTACAGGTCCCAGCCGCGTATTCCTTCGGTCTCGTTATGCGTACAAGATCCAGCCGCGTGTTGCTTCGGTCTCGTTATGCGTTCAAGTTCCAGCCGCGCGTTGATTCGGTCTCGTTATGCGTACAAGTTCCAGCCGCGTATTGCTTCGGTCTCGGGAAGCGTACAAGTCCCAGCCGCGTATTGCTTCGGTATCGTTGTGCGTACAAGTCCCAGCCGCGTGTTGCTTCGGTCTCGTTATGCGTACAAGTTCCAGCAGCGCGTTGCTTCGGTCTCGTTACGCGTACAAGTTCCAGCCGCGTATTGCATCGGTTTCGTCGAGCGAACAAGATCCAGCCGAGTATTGCTTCGGTTTCGTCGAGCGTACAAGTCCCAGCCGCGTATTGCTTCGGTCTCGTTACGCGTACAAGTTCCAGCCTCGTATTGCTTCGGTCTCGTCGAGCGAAAAAGTTCCAGCAGCGCGTTGCTTCGGTCTCGTTAAGCGTGCAAGTTCCAGCCGCGTATTGCGTCGGTCTCGTCGAGCGTACAAGACCCAGTCGCGTATTAATTCGGTCACGTCGAGCGTACAAGACCCAGCCGCGTATTGCTTCGGTCTCGTCTAGCGTACAACTTCCAGCCGCGTGTTGCTTTGGTCTTGTTCTGCGTACAAGTCCCAGCCGTGTATTACTTCGGTCTCGTCGAGCGCACAAGTTCCAGCAGCGTATTGCTTCAATATCGTTATGCGTGAAAGTTCCAGCCGCGTAATGCTTCGGTCTCGTCGAGCGAACAAGTTTCAGCAGCGCGTTGCTTCGGTCTCGTCAAGCATACAAGTTGCAGCCGGAAAATGCTTCGGTCTCGTTATGCGTGCAAGTTCCAGCCGCGTATTGCTTCGGACTCGGTATGCGTGCAAGTTCCAGCCGCGTATTGCTTCGGTCTCGTCAAGCGTACAAGTTCCAGACGGGTATTGCTTCGGTCTCGTTATGCGTACAAGTTCCAGCCGCGTATTCCTTCGGTCTCGTCGAGCGTACAAGTTCCAGCCGAATATTGCTTCGGTCTCGTCGAGCGTACAAGTTCCAGCCGCGTATTGCTTCGGTCGCGTTATGCGTACAAGTCCCAGCTGCGTATTGCTTCGGTCTCGTTATGCGTACAAGTTCCAGCCGCGTAATGGTTCGTTCTCGTTATGCGTGCAAGTTCCAGCGGGGTATTGCTTCGGTCACGTCAAGCGTACAAGTTACAGCCGGATAATGCTTCGGTCTCGTTATGCGTGCAAGTCCCAGCCGCGTATTGCTTTGGTCTCGTCGAGCGTACAATTTCCAGCCGCTTATTGCTTCGGTCTCGACGAGCGTGCAAGTCCCAGCCGCGAGTTGCTGCGGTCTCGTTATGCGTACAAGTTCCAGCCGCGTGTTGCTTCGGTCTCGTCAAGCGTACAAGTTCCAGCCGCTTATTGCTTCGGTCTCGTCGAGCGCGCAAGTGCCAGCCGCGAGTTGCTTCGGTCTCGTTATGCGTACAAGTTCCAGCCGCGTGTTGCTTCGGTCTCGTCAGGCATACAAGTTCCAGCCGCGTATTGCTTCGGTCTCGTCGAGCGTACAACTTCCAGCCGCGTATTGCTTTGGTCTTGTTCTGCGAACAAGTCTGAGCCGCGTATTGCTTCGGTCTCGTTATGCGCACATGTTCCATCAGTGTATTGCTCCGATCTCCTTATGCGTACATGTACCAGGCGCGTATTGCTTCGGTCTCGTGGATCGTACAAGTTCCAGCCGCGTGTTGCTTCGGTCTCGTCGAGCGTACAACTTCCAGCCGCGTACTGCTTTGGTCTTGTTCTGCGTACAAGTCCCAGCCGCGTATTGCTTCGGTCTCGTTATGCGCACATGTTCCATCAGTGTATTGCTCCGATCTCCTTATGCGTACATGTTCCAGCCGCGTATTGCTTCGGTCTCGTGGAACGTACAAGTCCCAGCCGCGTATTGCTTCGGTCTCGTCGAGCGTACAATTGCCAGCCGCTTATTGCTTCGGTCTCGACGAGCGTGCAAGTCCCAGCCGCGAGTTGCTTCGGTCTCGTTATGCGTACAAGTTCCAGCCGCGTGTTGCTTCGGTCTCGTCAAGCGTACAAGTTCCAGCCGCTTATTGCTTCGGTCTCGTCGAGCGCGCAAGTGCCAGCCGCGAGTTGCTTCGGTCTCGTTATGCGTTCAAGTTCCAGCCGCGTGTTGCTTCGGTCTCGTCAGGCATACAAGTTCCAGCCGCGTAATGCTTCGGTCTCGTTATGCGTACAAGTTCCAGCCGCGTATTGCTTCGGTCGCGTTATCCGTACAAGTCCCAGCCGCGTATTGCTTCGGTCGCGTTATGCGTACAAGTTCCAGCCGTGTATTGCGTCGGTCCTGGTATGCGTACAAGTTCCAGCCGCGTGTTGCTTCGTTCTCGTTACGAGTACAAGTTCCAGCCGCGTATTGCTTCGGTCTCGTCGAGCGTACAAGCTCCAGCCGCGTATTGCTTCGGTCTCGTTATGCGTACAAGTTCCAGCCGCGTATTGCTTCGGTCGCGTTATCCGTACAAGTTCCAGCCGCGTATTGCTTCGGTCTCGTTATGCGTTCAAGTTCCAGCCGCGTGTTGCTTCGGTCTCGTCAGGCATACAAGTTCCAGCCGCGTAATGCTTCGGTCTCGTTATGCGTACAAGTTCCAGCCGCGTATTGCTTCGGTCGCGTTATCCGTACAAGTTCCAGCCGCGTATTGCTTCGGTCTCGTTACGCGTACAAGTCCCAGCCGCGTATTCCTTCGGTATCGTCGAGCGTACAAGTTCCAGCCGCGTATTGCTTCGGTCTCGTGGAGCATACAAGTCCCAGGCGCGTATAGCTGCGGTCTCGTTATGCGTTCAAGTTCCAGCCGCGCATTGCTTCGGCCTCGTCCAGCGAACAAGTTCCAGCAGCACGTTGTTTCGGTCTCGTTTCGCGTGCAAGTTCCAGACGCGTATTGCTTCGTCCTCGTTACGCGTACAAGTTCCAGCCGCGTATTGCTTCGGTCTCGTCGAGCGTACAAGTTCCAGCTGCGCGTTGCGTCGGTCTCGTCGAGCGTACTTGTCCCAGCCGCGTATTGCTTCGGTGTCGTCGAGCGTACCGGTCCCAGCCGTGTATTGCTTCGGTATCGTCGAGTGTACAAGTCGCAGCCGCGTATTCCTTCGATCTCGTCGAGCGTACAACGTCCAGCCGCATATTGCTTCGGTCTCGTGGAGCGTACAAGTTCCAGCCGCGTATTGCTTCGGTCTTGTTATGCGTACATGTTCCATCCGCGTATTGCTCCGATCTCGTTATGCGTACAAGTCCCAGCCGTCAATTGCTTCGGTCTCGTCGAGCGTACAAGTCCCAGCCGCGTATTGCTTCGGTCTCGTTATGCGTACAGGTTCCAGCCGTGTAATGGTTCGGTCTCGTCGAGCGAACAAGTTCCAGCAGCGCGTTGCCTCGGTCTCGTTAAGCGTGCAAGTTCCAGCCGCGTATTGCTTCGGTCTCGTCGAGCGTACAAGACCCAGTCGCGTATTGCTTCGCTCTCGTTATGTATACAAGTCCAAACCGTTTATTGCTTCGGTCTCGTAATGCGTTCAAGTCCCAGCCGCATATTGCTTCGGTCTCGTTATGCGTACATGTTGCATCCGTGTATTGCTCCGATCTCGTTATGCGTACAAGTTCCAGCCGCGTAATGCTACGGTCTCGTTATGCTTACAAGTTCCAGCACCGTATTACTTCGGTCTCGTCGAGCGAACAAGTTCCAGCAGCGCGTTGCGTCGGTCTCGTTATGCGTACAAGTCCCAGCCGCGTATTGCTTCGGTATCGTTATGTGTACCAGTCCCAGCCGCGTATTGCTTCGGTATCGTTATGCGTACTAGTTCCAGCCGCGTATTGCTTCGGTCTCGTTATGCGTACAAGTCCCAGCAGTTTCTTGTTTCGGTCTCGTTATGCGTACAAGTTCCAGCAGCGTATTGCTTCAATCTCGTTAAGCGAACAAGTTCCAGCCGCGTAATGCTTCGGTCTCGTTATGCGTTCAAGTCCCAGCCGCGAGTTGCTTCGGTCTCGTTATGCGTACAAGTTCCAGCCGCGTAATGCTTCAGTCTCGTTATGCGTACAAGTCCCAGCCTCGTATTCCCTCGGTCTCGTCGAGCGTACAAATTCCAGCCGCATATTGCTTCGGTCTCGTTATGCGTACATGTTCCATCCGTGTATTACTCCGATCTCGTTATGCGTACATGTTTCAGCCGTGTATTGCTGCGGACTAGTAGAACGTACACGCCCCAGCCGCGTATTGCTTCGGTCTTGTGGAGCGTACAAGCTCCAGCCGCATATTGCTTCGGTCTCTTCCAGCGTACAAGTTCCAGCAGCGTATTGCTTCGGTCTCGCTACGCGTACAAGTTCCAGCCTCGTATTGCTTCGGTCTCGTCGAGCGAAAAAGTTCCAGCAGCGCGTTGCTTCGGTCTCGTTAAGCGTGCAAGTTCCAGCCGCGTATTGCTTCGGTCTCGTCGAGCGTACAAGACCCAGTCGCGTATTACTTCGGTCTCGTCGAGCGTTCAAGACCCAGTCGCGTATTGCTTCGGTCTCGTGGAACGTACAAGTCGCAGCCGCGTATTGCTTCGGTCTCGTCGAGCGTACAATTTCCAGCCGCTTATTGCTTCGGTCTCGACGAGCGTGCAAGTCCCAGCCGCGAGTTGCTTCGGTCTCGTTATGCGTACAAGTTCCAGCCGCGTGTTGCTTCGGTCTCGTCAAGCGTACAAGTTCCAGCCGCTTATTGCTTCGGTCTCGTCGAGCGCGCAAGTGCCAGCCGCGAGTTACTTCGGTCTCGTTATGCGTACAAGTTCCAGCCGCGTGTTGCTTCGGTCTCGTCAGGCATACAAGTTCCAGCCGCGTATTGCTTCGGTCTCGTCGAGCGTACAACTTCCAGCCGCGTATTGCTTTGGTCTTGTTCTGCGAACAAGTCTCAGCCGCGTATTGCTTCGGTCTCGTTATGCGCACATGTTCCATCAGTGTATTGCTCCGATCTCCTTATGCGTTCATGTTCCAGGCGCGTATTGCTTACGTCTCGTGGATCGTACAAGTTCCAGCCGCGTGTTGCTTCGGTCTCGTCGAGCGTACAACTTCCAGCCGCGTACTGCTTTGGTCTTGTTCTGCGTACAAGTCCCAGCCGCGTATTGCTTCGGTCTCGTTATGCGCACATGTTCCATCAGTGTATTGCTCCGATCTCCTTATGCGTACATGTTCCAGCCGCGTATTGCTTCGGTCTCGTGGAACGTACAAGTCCCAGCCGCGTATTGCTTCGGTCTCGTCGAGCGTACAATTTCCAGCCGCTTATTGCTTCGGTCTCGACGAGCGTGCAAGTCCCAGCCGCGAGTTGCTTCGGTCTCGTTATGCGTACAAGTTCCAGCCGCGTGTTGCTTCGGTCTCGTCAAGCGTACAAGTTCCAGCCGCTTATTGCTTCGGTCTCGTCGAGCGCGCAAGTGCCAGCCGCGAGTTGCTTCGGTCTCGTTATGCGTACAAGTTCCAGCCGCGTGTTGCTTCGGTCTCGTCAGGCATACAAGTTCCAGCCGCGTAATGCTTCGGTCTCGTTATGCGTACAAGTTCCAGCCGCGTATTGCTTCGGTCTCGTGGAGCGAACAAGTTCCAGCAGCGCGTTGCGTCGGTCTCGTTATACCTG
This sequence comes from Stelis phaeoptera, assembly GCA_943735885.1. Lineage (NCBI taxonomy): Eukaryota > Metazoa > Arthropoda > Insecta > Hymenoptera > Megachilidae > Stelis > Stelis phaeoptera. The sequence continues at coordinate 2,039,336 of CALSEM010000036.1, forward strand.
CAAGTTCCAGCCGCGTATTGCTTCGGACTCGTTATGCGTACAAGTTCCAACCGCGTGTTGCCTCGGTCTCGTTACGCGTACAAGTCCCAGCCGCGAATTCCTTCGGTCTCGTCGAGCGTACAAGTTCCAGCCGCGTATTGCTTCGGTCTCGTGAAGCGTGCAAGTTCCAGCCGCGTGTTGCTTCGTTCTCGTTACGAGTACAAGTTCCAGCCGCTTATTGCTTCGGTCTCGTCGAGCGCGCAAGTGCCAGCCGCGAGTTGCTTCGGTCTCGTTATGCGTACAAGTTCCAGCCGCGTGTTGCTTCGGTCTCGTCAGGCATACAAGTTCCAGCCGCGTAATGCTTCGGTCTCGTTATGCGTACAAGTTCCAGCCGCGTATTGCTTCGGTCTCGTGGAGCGAACAAGTTCCAGCAGCGCGTTGCGTCGGTCTCGTTATACCTGCAAGTTCCAGCCGCGTATTGCTTCGGACTCGTTATGCGTACAAGTTCCAACCGCGTGTTGCCTCGGTCTCGTTACGCGTACAAGTCCCAGCCGCGAATTCCTTCGGTCTCGTCGAGCGTACAAGTTCCAGCCGCGTATTGCTTCGGTCTCGTGAAGCGTGCAAGTTCCAGCCGCGTGTTGCTTCGTTCTCGTTACGAGTACAAGTTCCAGCCGCGTATTGCTTCAGTCTCGTCGAGCGCACAAGTTCCAGCCGCGTATTGCTTCGGTCTCGTGAAGCGTACAAGTTCCAGCCGCGTGTTGCTTTGGTCTCGTTACGCGTGCAAGTTCCAGACGCGTATTGCTTCGTTCTCGTTACGCGTACAAGTTCCAGCCGCGTATTGCTTCGGTCTCGTCGAGCGCGCAAGTGCCAGCCGCGAGTTACTTCGGTCTCGTTATGCGTACAAGTTCCAGCCGCGTGTTGCTTCGGTCTCGTCAGGCATACAAGTTCCAGCCGCGTATTGCTTCGGTCTCGTCGAGCGTACAACTTCCAGCCGCGTATTGCTTTGGTCTTGTTCTGCGAACAAGTCTCAGCCGCGTATTGCTTCGGTCTCGTTATGCGCACATGTTCCATCAGTGTATTGCTCCGATCTCCTTATGCGTTCATGTTCCAGGCGCGTATTGCTTACGTCTCGTGGATCGTACAAGTTCCAGCCGCGTGTTGCTTCGGTCTCGTCGAGCGTACAACTTCCAGCCGCGTACTGCTTTGGTCTTGTTCTGCGTACAAGTTCCAGCCGCGTGTTGCTTCGGTCTCGTCAGGCATACAAGTTCCAGCCGCGTAATGCTTCGGTCTCGTTATGCGTACAAGTTCCAGCCGCGTATTGCTTCGGTCTCGTGGAGCGAACAAGTTCCAGCAGCGCGTTGCGTCGGTCTCGTTATACGTGCAAGTTCCAGCCGCGTATTGCTTCGGACTCGTTATGCGTACAAGTTCCAACCGCGTGTTGCTTCGGTCTCGTTACGCGTACAAGTCCCAGCCGCGAATTCCTTCGGTCTCGTCGAGCGTACAAGTTCCAGCCGCGTATTGCTTCGGTCTCGCGAAGCGTGCAAGTTCCAGCCGCGTGTTGCTTCGTTCTCGTTACGAGTACAAGTTCCAGCCGCGTATTGCTTCGGTCTCGTCGAGCGCACAAGTTCCAGCCGCGTATTGCTTCGGTCTCGTGAAGCGTACAAGTTCCAGCCGCGTGTTGCTTTGGTCTCGTTACGCGTGCAAGTTCCAGACGCGTATTGCTTCGTTCTCGTTACGCGTACAAGTTCCAGCCGCGTATTGCTTCGGTCTCGTCGAGCGCGCAAGTGCCAGCCGCGAGTTACTTCGGTCTCGTTATGCGTACAAGTTCCAGCCGCGTGTTGCTTCGGTCTCGTCAGGCATACAAGTTCCAGCCGCGTATTGCTTCGGTCTCGTCGAGCGTACAACTTCCAGCCGCGTATTGCTTTGGTCTTGTTCTGCGAACAAGTCTCAGCCGCGTATTGCTTCGGTCTCGTTATGCGCACATGTTCCATCAGTGTATTGCTCCGATCTCCTTATGCGTTCATGTTCCAGGCGCGTATTGCTTACGTCTCGTGGATCGTACAAGTTCCAGCCGCGTGTTGCTTCGGTCTCGTCGAGCGTACAACTTCCAGCCGCGTACTGCTTTGGTCTTGTTCTGCGTACAAGTCCCAGCCGCGTATTGCTTCGGTCTCGTTATGCGCACATGTTCCATCAGTGTATTGCTCCGATCTCCTTATGCGTACATGTTCCAGCCGCGTATTGCTTCGGTCTCGTGGAACGTACAAGTCCCAGCCGCGTATTGCTTCGGTCTCGTCGAGCGTACAATTTCCAGCCGCTTATTGCTTCGGTCTCGACGAGCGTGCAAGTCCCAGCCGCGAGTTGCTTCGGTCTCGTTATGCGTACAAGTTCCAGCCGCGTGTTGCTTCGGTCTCGTCAAGCGTACAAGTTCCAGCCGCTTATTGCTTCGGTCTCGTCGAGCGCGCAAGTGCCAGCCGCGAGTTGCTTCGGTCTCGTTATGCGTACAAGTTCCAGCCGCGTGTTGCTTCGGTCTCGTCAGGCATACAAGTTCCAGCCGCGTAATGCTTCGGTCTCGTTATGCGTACAAGTTCCAGCCGCGTATTGCTTCGGTCTCGTGAAGCGAACAAGTTCCAGCAGCGCGTTGCGTCGGTCTCGTTATACGTGCAAGTTCCAGCCGCGTATTGCTTCGGACTCGTTATGCGTACAAGTTCCAACCGCGTGTTGCTTCGGTCTCGTTACGCGTACAAGTCCCAGCCGCGAATTCCTTCGGTCTCGTCGAGCGTACAAGTTCCAGCCGCGTATTGCTTCGGTCTCGTGAAGCGTGCAAGTTCCAGCCGCGTGTTGCTTCGTTCTCGTTACGAGTACAAGTTCCAGCCGCGTATTGCTTCGGTCTCGTCGAGCGTACAAGTTCCAGCCGCGTAATGCTTCGGTCTCGTCGAGCGTACAAGTTCCAGCCGCGTATTGCTTCGGTCTCGTCAATCGTACAAGTTCCAGCCGGGTATTGCTTCGGTCTCGTTATGCGTACAAGTCCCAGCCGCGTATTCCATCGGTCTCGTCGAGCGTACAAGTTCCAGCCGCATATTGCTTCGGTCTCGTTATGCGTACATGTTCCATCCGTGTATTGCTCTGATCTCCTTATGCGTACATGTTCCAGCCGCGTATTGCTTCGGTCTCGTCGAGCGTACAAGTTCCAGCCGCGTGTTGCTTCGGTCTCGTCGAGCGTACAACTTCCAGCCGCGTACTGCTTTGGTCTTGTTCTGCGTACAAGTCTCAGCCGCGTATTGCTTCGGTCTCGTGAAGCGTGCAAGTTCCAGCCGCGTGTTGCTTCGTTCTCGTTACGAGTACAAGTTCCAGCCGCGTATTGCTTCGGTCTCGTCGAGCGTACAAGTTCCAGCCGCGTATTGCTTCGGTCTCGTGAAGCGTACAAGTTCCAGCCGCGTGTTGCTTTGGTCTCGTTATGCGTACAAGTCCCAGCCGCGTATTCCTTCGGTTTCTTCGAGCGTTCAAGCTCCACCCGCGTATTGCTTCGGTCTCGTGGAGCATACAAGTCCCAGGCGCGTATAGCTGCGGTCATGTTATGCGTTCAAGTTCCAGCCGCGCATTGCTTCGGCCTCGTCCAGCGAACAAGTTCCAGCAGCGTGTTGTTTCGGTCTCGTTATGCGTACAAGTTCCAGCCGCGTATTGCTTCGATCTCGTTATGCGTACAAGTTCCAGCCGCGTATTGCTTTGTTCTCGTTACGCGTACATGTCCCAGCCGCGTATTGCTTCGGTCTCGTCGAGCGTACAAGTCCCAGCCGCGTATTCCTTCGGTCTCGTCGAGCGTACTTGTCCCAGCCGCGTATTGCTTCGGTGTCGTCGAGCGTACAGGTCCCAGCCGTGTATTGCTTCGGTATCGTCGAGTGTACAAGTCGCAGCCGCGTATTCCTTCGATCTCGTCGAGCGTACAAGTTCCAGCCGCGTATTGCTTCGGTCTCGTGGAGCGTACAAGTTCTAACCGCGTGTTGCTTCGGTTTCGTTACACGTACAAGTCCCAGCCGCGTACTCCTTCGGTCTCGTTATGCGCACAAGTTCCAGCCGCGTATTGCTTCGGTCTCGTTATGCGTAGATGTTCCAGCCGCGTATTGCTTCGGTCTCGTTATGCGTGCAAGTCCCAGCCGTGTAATGCTTCGGTCTCGTGGAGCGTTCAAGTTCCAGCAGCGCCTTGCTTCGGTCTCGTTAAGCGTGCAAGGTCCAGCCGCGTATTGCTTCGGTCTCGTCGAGCGTACAAGACCCAGTCGCGTATTACTTCGGTCTCGTCGAGCGTACAAGACCCAGTCGCGTATTACTTCGGTCTCGTCGAGCGTACAAGTCCCAGCCGCGTATTGCTTCGGTCTCGTTATGCGTACAAGTTCCAGCCGCGTAATGGTTCGTTCTCGTTATGCGTGCAAGTTCCAGCGGGGTATTGCTTCGGTCACGTCAAGCGTACAAGTTACAGCCGGATAATGCTTCGGTCTCGTTATGCGTGCAAGTCCCATCCGCGTATTGCTTCGGTCTCGTCGAGCGTACAACTTCCAGCCGCGTATTGCTTTGGTCTTGTTCTGCGTACAAGTCTCAGCCGCGTATTGCTTCGGTCTCGTTATGCGCACATGTTCCATCAGTGTATTGCTCCGATCTCCTTATGCGTACATGTTCCAGCCGCGTATTGCTTCGGTCTCGTGGAACGTACAAGTCCCAGCCGCGTATTGCTTCGGTCTCGTGGAACGTACAAGTCCCAGCCGCGTATTGCTTCGGTCTCGTCGAGCGTAGAAGTTCCAGCCGCGTATTGCTTCAATATCGTTATGCGTGCAAGTTCCAGCCTCGTAATTTTTCGGTCTCGTCGAGCGAACAAGTTTCAGCAGCGCGTTGCTTCGGTCTCGTCAAGCATACAAGTTGCAGCCGGAAAATGCTTCGGTCTCGTTATGCGTGCAAGTTCCAGCCGCGTATTGCTTCGGACTCGTTATGCGTGTAAGTTCCAGCCGCGTATTGCTTCGGTCTCGTCAAGCGTACAAGTTCCAGACGGGTATTGCTTCGGTCTCGATATGCGTACAAGTCCCAGCCGCGTATTCCTTCGTTCTCGTCGAGCATACAAGTTCCAGCCGAATATTGCTTCGGTCTCGTCGGGCGAACAAGTTCCAGCCGCGTATTGCTTCGGTCGCGTTATGCGTACAAGTCCCAGCCGCGTATTGCTTCGGTCTCGTTATGCGTACAAGTCCCAGCCGCGAGTTGCTTCGGTCTCGTTATGCGTACAAGTTCCAGCCGCGTGTCGCTTCGGTCTCGTTAGGCATACAAGTTCCAGCCGCATAATGCTTCGGTCGCGTTATGCGTACAAGTCCCAGCCGCGAGTTGCTTCGGTCTCGTTATGCGTACAAGTTCCAGCCGCGCGTTGCTTCGGACTCGTTACGCGTACAAGTTCCAGCCGCGTAATGCTTCGGTCTCGTTATGCGTACAAGTTCCAGCCGCGTAATGCTTCGGTCTCGTCGAGCGTACAAGTTCCAGCCGCGTATTGCTTCGGTCTCGTCAATCGTACAAGTTCCAGCCGGGTATTGCTTGGGTCTCGTTATGCGTACAAGTCCCAGCCGCGTATTCCATCGGTCTCGTCGAGCGTACAAGTTCCAGCCGCATATTGCTTCGGTCTCGTTATGCGTACATGTTCCATCCGTGTATTGCTCTGATCTCCTTATGCGTACATGTTCCAGCCGCGTATTGCTTCGGTCTCGTCGAGCGTACAAGTTCCAGCCGCGTGTTGCTTCGGTCTCGTCGAGCGTACAACTTCCAGCCGCGTACTGCTTTGGTCTTGTTCTGCGTACAAGTCTCAGCCGCGTATTGCTTCGGTCTCGTGAAGCGTGCAAGTTCCAGCCGCGTGTTGCTTCGTTCTCGTTACGAGTACAAGTTCCAGCCGCGTATTGCTTCGGTCTCGTCGAGCGTACAAGTTCCAGCCGCGTATTGCTTCGGTCTCGTGAAGCGTACAAGTTCCAACCGCGTGTTGCTTTGGTCTCGTTATGCGTACAAGTCCCAGCCGCGTATTCCTTCGGTTTCTTCGAGCGTTCAAGCTCCACCCGCGTATTGCTTCGGTCTCGTGGAGCATACAAGTCCCAGGCGCGTATAGCTGCGGTCATGTTATGCGTTCAAGTTCCAGCCGCGCATTGCTTCGGCCTCGTCCAGCGAACAAGTTCCAGCAGCGCGTTGTTTCGGTCTCGTTATGCGTGCAAGTTCCAGACGCGTATTGCTTCGTTCTCGTTACGCGTACAAGTTCCAGCCGCGTATTGCTTCGGTCTCGTCGAGCGTACAAGTTCCAGCCGCGTATTGCTTCGGTCTCGTCGAGCGAACATGTTCCAGCAGCGCGTTGTTTCGGTCTCCTTATGCGTACAAGTCCCAGCAGCGTATTCCTTCGGTTTCTTCGAGCGTACAAGTTCCACCCGCGTATTGCTTCGGTTTCGTGGAGCATACAAGTCCCAGGCGCGTATAGCTGCGGTCTCGTTATGCGTACAAGTTCCAGCCGCGTATTGCTTCGATCTCGTTATGCGTACAAGTTCCAGCCGCGTATTGCTTTGTTCTCGTTACGCGTACATGTCCCAGCCGCGTATTGCTTCGGTCTCGTCGAGCGTACAAGTCCCAGCCGCGTATTCCTTCGGTCTCGTCGAGCGTACTTGTCCCAGCCGCGTATTGCTTCGGTGTCGTCGAGCGTACAGGTCCCAGCCGTGTATTGCTTCGGTCCCGTCAAGCGAACAAGTTCCAGCAGCGCGGTGCGTCGATCTCGTTATACTTGCAAGCTCCAGCCGCGTATTGCTTAGGTCGCGTCGAGCGTACAGGTCCCAGCCGCGTATTGCTTCGGTGTCGTCGAGCGTACAGGTCCCAGCCGTGTATTGTTTCGGTATCCTCGAGCATACAAGTTCCAGCCGCGTATTGCTTCGGTCTCGTTATGCGTACAAGTCCCAGCCGCGTGTTGCTTCCGTCTCGTGGAGCGTACAGGTTCCAGTTGCGTGTTGCTTAGCTCTCGTTATGCGTACAACTTCCAGCCGCGTATTGCATCGGTCTCTTCGAGCGTACAAGTTCCAGCCGCGTATTGCTTCGGTCTCCTCGAGCGAACAAGTTCCAGTAGCGCGTTGCTTCGGTCTCGTTATGCGTGCAAGTTCCAGACGCGTATTGCTTCCGTCTCGTGGAGCGTACTGGTTCCAGCCGCGTGTTGCTTCACTCTCGTTATGCGTACAAGTTCTAGCCGAGTATTGCATCGGTCTCCTCGAGCGTACATGTTCCAGCCGCGTATTGCTTCGGTCTCGTTACGCGTACAAGCTCCAGCCGCATGTTGCTTTGTTCTCTTTATGCGTACAAGTCCCAGCCGCGTATTGTTTCGGTCTCGTCGTGCGTGCAAGTCCCAGCCGCGTATTGCTTCGGTCTCGTGGAGCATACAAGTCCCAGGCGCGTATAGCTCCGGTCTCGTTATGCGTTCAAGTTCCAGCCGCGCATTGCTTCGGCCTCGTCCAGCGAACAAGTTCCAGCAGCGCGTTGTTTCGGTCTCGTTACGCGTACAAGTTCCAGCCGCGTATTGCTTCGGTCTCGTCGAGCGAACATGTTCCAGCAGCGCGTTGTTTCGGTCTCCTTATGCGTACAAGTCCCAGCAGCGTATTCCTTCGGTTTCTTCGAGCGTACAAGTTCCACCCGCGTATTGCTTCGGTTTCGTGGAGCATACAAGTCCCAGGCGCGTATAGCTGCGGTCTCGTGATGCGTACAAGTTCCAGCCGCGTATTGCTTCGATCTCGTTATGCGTACAAGTTCCAGCCGCGTATTGCTTTGTTCTCGTTACGCGTGCATGTCCCAGCCGCGTATTGCTTCGGTCTCGTCGAGCGTACAAGTTCCAGCCGCGTATTCCTTCGGTCTCTTCGAGCGTACAGGTTCCAGCCGCGTATTGCTTCGATCTCGTTATACGTACAAGTCCCAGCCGCGTATTGCTTCGGTACCGTTATGCGTATAAGTTCCAGCCGTGTATTGCTTCGGTATCGTCGAGCATACAAGTTCCAGCAGCGTATTGCTTTGTCTCGTTATGCGTACATGTCCCAGACGCGTATTGCGTCGGTCTCGTGGATCGTACAAGTTCTAACCGCGTGTTGCTTCGGTATCGTTACGCGTACAAGTCCCAGCCGCGTATTGCTTTGGTGTCGTTATGCGTACAAGTTCCAGCAGTGTAATGGTTCGGTCTCGTTAGGCGTACAAGTTCCAGCCGCGTAATGCTTCGGTCTCGTTATGCGTTCAAGTCCCAGCCGCGTATTGCTTCGGTGTTGTTATGCGTACAAGTCCCAGCCGCGTGTTACTTCGGTCTCGTTATGCGTACAAGTCCCAGACGCGTATTTCTTCGGTCTCGTGGAGCGTACAAGTTCTAACCGCGTGTTGCATCGGTCTCGTTACGCGTACAAGTCCCAGCCGCGTATTCCTTCGGTCTCGTTATGCGTACAAGTCCCAGCCGCGTATTGCTTCGGTCTCGTTACGCGTACAAGTTCCAGCCGCGTATTGCTTCGGTCTCGTGGAGCATACAAGTCCCAGGCGCGTATTGCTTCGGTCTCGTGGAGCATACAAGTCCCAGGCGCGTATAGCTGCGGTCTCGTGGAGCGTACATGTTCCAGCCGCGTAGTGCTTCGGTCTCGTTATGCGTGTAAGTCCCAGCCGTGTAATGCGTCGGTCTCGTTATGTGTGCAAGTTCCAGCCGTGTAATGTTTCGGTCTCGTTATGCGGGCAAGTTCCAGCCGCGTATTGCTTCGGTCTCGTTATGCGTGCAAGTTCCAGCCGCGTATTGCTTCGACCTCGTCGAGCGTACAAATTCCAGCTGCTAATTGCTTCGGTCTCGTCGAGCGTATAATTCCCAGCCGTGTATTGCTTTGGTCGCGTTATGCGTACAAGTCCGAGCCGCGTATTGCTTCGGTCTCGTGGAGCATACAAGTCCCAGGCGCGTATTGCTGCGGTCTCGTGGGGCGTTCAAGTTCCAGCCGCGTATTGCATTGTTCTCGATATGCGTACAAGACCCAGCCGCGTATTGCTTCGGTCTCGTTATGCGTGCAAGTTCCAGCCGCGTATTGCTTCGGTCTCGTCGAGCGTACAGGTTGCAACCGCGTATTGCTTCGGTCCCGTTATGCGTACAAGTTCCAGCCGCGTATTGCTTCGGTCTCTTTACGCGTACAAGTTCCAGCCGGGTATTGCTTCGGTGTCGTCGATCGAACAAGTTCTAGCAGCGCGTTGCTTCGGTCTCGTTATGCGTACAAGTTCCAGCCGCGTATTGCATTGTTCTCGTTATGCGTACAAGTCCCAGCCGCGTATTGCTTCGGTCTCTTTATGCGTACAGGTTCCAGCCGCGTGTTGCTTCGGTGTCGTTATGCGTACAAGTCCCAGCCGCGTATTCCTTTTGTCTCGTTATGCGTACAAGTCCCAGCCGCGTATTGCTTCGGTCTCGTTATGCGTACAAGCCCCAGCCGCGTATTGCTTCGGTCTCGTTATGCGTGCAAGTTCCAGCCGCGTATTGCTTCGGCATCATCGAGCGTACAAGTTACAGCCGGATAATGCTTCGGTCTCGTTATGCGTGCATGTTCCAGCCGCGTGTTGCTTCGGTCTCGTTATGCGTACAAGTTCCAGCCGCGTAATGCTTCGGTGTCGTCGATCGTGCAAATCCCAGCCGCGTATTGCTTCGGTATCGTTATGCGTACAAGTCCCAGCCGCGTGTTGCTTCGGTCTCGTTACGCGTACAAGTCCCAGCCGCGTGTTGCTTCGGTCTCGTTATGCGTGCAAGTTCCAACCTCGTATTGCTTCGGTATCATCGAGCGTACAAGTCCCAGCCTCGTATTCCTTCGGTCTCGTCAAGCGTACAAGTTCCAGCCTCGTAATGCTTCAGTCTCGTTATGCGTGCAAGTTCCAGCCGCGTATTGCTTCGGTCTCGACGAGCGTACAAGGTCCAGCTGCGTATTGCTTCGGTCTCGTCGAGCGTACAAGTCCCAGCCGCGTATTCCTTTTGTCTCGTTATGCGTACAAGTCCCAGCCGCGTATTGCTTCGGTCTCGTTATGCGTACAAGCCCCAGCCGCGTATTGCTTCGGTCTCGTCAAGCGTACAAGTTACAGCCGGATAATGGTCCGGTCTTTTTATGCGGGCAAGTTCCAGCCGCGTATTGCTTCGGTCTCGTTATGCGTGCAAGTTCCAGCCGCGTATTGCATTGTTCTCGTTATGCGTACAAGTCCCAGCCGCGTATTGCTTCGGTCTCTTTATGCGTACAGGTTCCAGCCGCGTGTTGCTTCGGTGTCGTTATGCGTACAAGTCTCAGCCGCGTGTTCCTTCGGTCTCGTTATGCGTACAAGTTCCAGCTTCGTGTTGCTTCGGGCTCGTTAGGCGACAAGTTCCAACCGCGTAATGCTTCGGTCTCGTTATGCGTAGATGTTCCAGCCGCGTATTGCTTCGGTCTCGTTATGCGTGCAAGTCGCAGCCGTGTAATGCTTCGGTCTCGTGGAGCGTTCAAGTTCCAGCAGCGCGTTGCTTCGGTCTCGTCAAGCGTACAGTTTCCAGCCGCGTATTGCATTGTTCTCGTTATGCGTACAAGTCCCAGCCGCGTATTGCTTCGGTCTCGTGGAGCATACAAGTCCCAGGCGCGTATAGCTGCGGTCTCGTGGAGCGTCCAAGTTCCAGCCGCGTATTGCATTGTTCTCGTTATGCGTACAAGTCCCAGCCGCGTATTGCTTCGGTCTCGTTATGCGTGCAAGTTCCAGCCGCGTATTGCTTCGGTCCCGTCGAGCGTACAGGTTCCAACCGCGTATTGCTTCGGTCTCGTTTTGCGTACAAGTTCCAGCCGCGTGTTGCTTCGGTTTAGTTATGCGTACAAGTCCCAGCCGCATATTGCTTCGATCTCGTTATGCGTACAAGTTACAGCAGGATCATGCTTCGGTCTCGTTATGCGTGCAAGTTCCAGCCGCGTATTGCTCTGGTCTCGTCGAGCGTGCAAGTACCAGCCGAGTATTGCTTCGGTCTCGTTATGAGGGCACGTTCCAGCCGCGTATTGCTTCGGTCTCGTTATGCGTGCAAGTTCCAGCCGCGTATTGCTTCGGTCTTGTTATGCGTACAAGTTCCAGCCGCGTATTGCTTCGGTCTCCTGGAGCATACAAGTCCCAGGCGCGTATTGCTTCGGTTTCGTTACGCGTACAAGTTCCAGCAGCGTATTGCTTCGGTCTCGTCGAGCGTACAAGTTCCAGCCGCGTATTACTTCGGTCTCGTTATGCGTGCAAGTTCCAGTCGCGTATTGTTTCGGTCTCGTCGTGCGTACAAATTCCAGCTGCGTATTGCTTCGGTCTCGTCGAGCGTACAAGTCCCAGCCGCGTATTGCTTTGGTCTCGTTATGCGTACAAGTCCGAGCCGCGTGTTGCTTCGGTCTCGTTATGCGTACAAGTCCCAGCCGCGTGTTGCTTCGGTCTCGTTATGCGTACAAGTCCCAACCGCATATTGCTTCGGTCTCGTTATGCGTACAAGTTACAGCAGGATAATGCTTCGGTCTCGTTATGCGTGCAAGTCCCAGCCGCGTACTGCTTTGGTCTCGTTATGCGTACAAGTCCCAGCCGCGTATTACTTTGGTCTCGTTATGCGTACAAGTCGCAGCCGCGTATTGCTTCGGTGTCGTTATGCGTTCAAGTCCCAGCCGCGTGTTGCTTCGGTCTCGTTATCCGAACAAGTTCCAGCCGCGTGTAGCTTCGGTCTCGTTAGGCGTACAAGTTCCAGCCGCGTAATGCTTCGGTCTCGTTATGCGTACAAGTCCCAGCCGCGTAATCCTTCGGCCTCTTCTGGCGATCAATTACCAGCCGCGTATCGCTACGGACTCGTCGAGCGTACAAGTCCCAGCCGCGTATTACTTCGGTCTCGTTATGCGTGCAAGTTCCAGCCGCGTATTGCTTCGGTCTCGCTATGCGTACAAGTACCAGCAGGGCGTTGCTTCGGTCTCGTTTTGCGTACAAGTCCCAACCGTGTATTGCTTCATTCTCGTTATGCGTACTTGTTCCAGCCGCGTATTGCTTCGGTCTCGTTATGCGTACAAGTCCCAGCCGCGTATTGCTTCGGTCTCGTTATGCGTACAAGTTCCAGCCGCGTATTTCTTCGGTATCGTCGAGCGTACAAGTTCCAGCGGCATGTTGCTTCGGTCTCGTTATGCGTACAAGTTCCAGGAGCGCGTTGCTTCGGTCTCGTTATGCGTGCAAGTCCCAGCCGCGTATCGTCTCGGTCTCGTTACGCATACAAGTCCCAGCCGTGTAATGCTTCGGTCTCGTGGAGCGTACGAGTTCCAGCCGGGTATTGCTTCGGTCTCGTTATGCGTACAAGTTCCAGCCGCCTATTGCTTCGGTCTCGTCGAGCGTACAAGTCCCAGCCGCGTGTTGCTTCGGTCTCGTTATGCGTACAAGTTCCAGCCGCATGTTGCTTTGGTCTCGTGGAGCGTACAAGTCCCAGCCGCGTATTGCTTCGGTAACGTTATGCGTACAAGTCCCAGCCACGTGTTGCTTCGGTCTCGCTATGCATACAAGTTCCAGCCGCGTAATGCTTCGGTCTCGTTATGAGTACAAGTCCCAGCCGCGTATTGCTTCGGTCTCGTCAAGCGTACAAGTTCCAGCCGCGTATTGCTTCGGTCTCGTCGAGCGTACAAGTCCCAGCCGCGTATCGCTTCGGTCTCGTCGAGCGCACAAGTTCCAGCCGCGTATTGCTTCGGTCTCATTATGCGCTCAAGTTCCAGCCGCGAGTTGCTTCGGTCTCGTTATGCGTACAAGTTCCAGCCGCGTAATGCTTCGGTCTCGTTATGCGTACAAGTTCCAGCCTCGTATTGCTTCGGTCTCGTTATGCGTACAAGTTCCAGCAGCGTATTGCTTCGGTCTCGAGGATCGTACAAGTCCCAGCCGCGCATTGCTTCGGTCTCGTGGAGCGTACAAGTCCCAGCCGCGCATTGCTTCGGTCTCGTCGAGCGTACAAGTTCCAGGTGCGTATTGCTTCGGTCTCGTCGAGCGTACAAGTTTCAGCCGCGTATTGCTTCGGTCTCGCTATGCGTACAAGTTCCAGCCGCGCAATGCTTCGGTCTCGTTATGCGTACAAGTTCCAGGAGCGCGTTGCTTCGGTCTCGTTATGCGTGCAAGTTCCAGCCGCGTATTTCTTCGGTCTCGTCGAGCGTACAAGTTCCAGCCGCGCATTGCTTCGGTCTCGTCGAGCGTACAAGTCCCAGCCGCGTATTGCTTCGGTCTCGTTATGCGTACAAGTTCCAGCCGCGTAATGCTTCGGTCTCGTTATGCTTGCAAGTTCCAGCCGCGTAATCCTTCGGTCTCGTTATGCGTACAAGTTCCAGCCGCGTAATGCTTCGGTCTCGTTACGAGTGCAAGTTCCAGCCTCGTATTGCTTCGGTCTCGTCGAGCGTACAAGTTCCAGCCGGGTATTGCTTCGGTCCCGCTATGCATACAAGTTCCAGCCGCGTAATGCTTCGGTCTCGTTATGAGTACAAGCCCCAGCCGCGTATTGCTTCGGTCTCGTCAAGCGTACAAGTTCCAGCCGCGTATTGCTTCGGTCTCGTCGAGCGTACAAGTCCCAGCCGCGTATCGCTTCGGTCTCGTCGAGCGCACAAGTTCCAGCCGCGTATTGCTTCGGTCTCATTATGCGCTCAAGTTCCAGCCGCGAGTTGCTTCGGTCTCGTAATGCGTACAAGTTCCAGCCGCGTAATGCTTCGGTCTCGTTATGCGTACAAGTTCCAGCCTCGTATTGCTTCGGTCTCGTTATGCGTACAAGTTCCAGCAGCGTATTGCTTCGGTCTCGAGGAGCGTACAAGTCCCAGCCGCGCATTGCTTCGGTCTCGTGGAGCGTACAAGTCCCAGCCGCGCATTGCTTCGGTCTCGTCGAGCGTACAAGTTCCAGGTGCGTATTGCTTCGGTCTCGTCGAGCGTACAAGTTTCAGCCGCGTATTGCTTCGGTCTCGCTATGCGTACAAGTTCCAGCCGCGCAATGCTTCGGTCTCGTTATGCGTACAAGTTCCAGGAGCGCGTTGCTTCGGTCTCGTTATGCGTGCAAGTTCCAGCCGCGTATTTCTTCGGTCTCGTCGAGCGTACAAGTTCCAGCCGCGCATTGCTTCGGTCTCGTCGAGCGTACAAGTCCCAGCCGCGTATTGCTTCGGTCTCGTTATGCGTACAAGTTCCAGGAGCGTAATGCTTCGGTCTCGTTATGCGTACAAGTTCCAGCCGCGTAATGCTTCGGTCTCATTACGAGTGCAAGTTCCAGCCTCGTATTGCTTCGGTCTCGTCGAGCGTACAAGTTCCAGCCGGGTATTGCTTCGGTCTCGCTATGCATACAAGTTCCAGCCGCGTAATGCTTCGGTCTCGTTATGAGTACAAGTCCCAGCCGCGTATTGCTTCGGTCTCGTCAAGCGTACAAGTTCCAGCCGCGTATTGCTTCGGTCTCGTCGAGCGCACAAGTTCCAGCCGCGTATTGCTTCGGTCTCATTATGCGCTCAAGTTCCAGCCGCGAGTTGCTTCGGTCTCGTTATGCGTACAAGTTCCAGCCGCGTAATGCTTCGGTCTCGTTATGCGTACAAGTTCCAGCCTCGTATTGCATCGGTCTCGTTATGCGTACAAGTTCCAGCAGCGTATTGCTTCGGTCTCGAGGAGCGTACAAGTCCCAGCCGCGCATTGCTTCGGTCTCGTGGAGCGTACAAGTCCCAGCCGCGCATTGCTTCGGTCTCGTCGAGCGTACAAGTTCCAGGTGCGTATTGCTTCGGTCTCGTCGAGCGTACAAGTTTCAGCCGCGTATTGCTTCGGTCTCGCTATGCGTACAAGTTCCAGCCGCGCAATGCTTCGGTCTCGTTATGCGTTCAAGTCCCAGCCGCGCATTGCTTCGGTCTCGAGGAGCGTACAAGTCCCAGCCGCGCATTGCTTCGGTCTCGTCGAGCGTACAAGTTCCAGGTGCGTATTGCTTCGGTCTCGTCGAGCGTACAAGTTCCAGCCGCGTATTTCTTCAGTCTCGTTATGCGTGCAAGTTCCAGCCGCGTATTGCTTCGGTCTCGACGAGCGTACAAGTTCCAGCTGCGTATTGCTTCGGTCTCGTCGAGCGTACAAGTTCCATTCGCGTATTGCTTCGGTCTCGACGAGCGTACAAGTTCCAGCTGCGTATTGCTTCGGTCTCGTCGAGCGTACAAGTCCCAGCCGCGTATTCCTTTTGTCTCGTTATGCGTACAAGTCCCAGCCGCGTATTGCTTCGGTCTCGTTATGCGTACAAGCCCCAGCCGCGTATTGCTTCGGTGTCGTTATGCGTACAAGTCCCAGCCGCGTATTCCTTTTGTCTCGTTATGCGTACAAGTCCCAGCCGCGTATTGCTTCGGTCTCGTTATGCGTACAAGCCCCAGCCGCGTATTGCTTCGGTCTCGTCAAGCGTACAAGTTACAGCCGGATAATGGTCCGGTCTTTTTATGCGGGCAAGTTCCAGCCGCGTATTGCTTCGGTCTCGTTATGCGTGCAAGTTCCAGCCGCGTATTGCATTGTTCTCGTTATGCGTACAAGTCCCAGCCGCGTATTGCTTCGGTCTCTTTATGCGTACAGGTTCCAGCCGCGTGTTGCTTCGGTGTCGTTATGCGTACAAGTCTCAGCCGCGTGTTCCTTCGGTCTCGTTATGCGTACAAGTTCCAGCTTCGTGTTGCTTCGGGCTCGTTAGGCGACAAGTTCCAACCGCGTAATGCTTCGGTCTCGTTATGCGTAGATGTTCCAGCCGCGTATTGCTTCGGTCTCGTTATGCGTGCAAGTCGCAGCCGTGTAATGCTTCGGTCTCGTGGAGCGTTCAAGTTCCAGCAGCGCGTTGCTTCGGTCTCGTCAAGCGTACAGTTTCCAGCCGCGTATTGCATTGTTCTCGTTATGCGTACAAGTCCCAGCCGCGTATTGCTTCGGTCTCGTGGAGCATACAAGTCCCAGGCGCGTATAGCTGCGGTCTCGTGGAGCGTCCAAGTTCCAGCCGCGTATTGCATTGTTCTCGTTATGCGTACAAGTCCCAGCCGCGTATTGCTTCGGTCTCGTTATGCGTGCAAGTTCCAGCCGCGTATTGCTTCGGTCCCGTCGAGCGTACAGGTTCCAACCGCGTATTGCTTCGGTCTCGTTTTGCGTACAAGTTCCAGCCGCGTGTTGCTTCGGTTTAGTTATGCGTACAAGTCCCAGCCGCATATTGCTTCGATCTCGTTATGCGTACAAGTTACAGCAGGATCATGCTTCGGTCTCGTTATGCGTGCAAGTTCCAGCCGCGTATTGCTCTGGTCTCGTCGAGCGTGCAAGTACCAGCCAAGTATTGCTTCGGTCTCGTTATGAGGGCAAGTTCCAGCCGCGTATTGCTTCGGTCTCGTTATGCGTGCAAGTTCCAGCCGCGTATTGCTTCGGTCTTGTTATGCGTACAAGTTCCAGCCGCGTATTGCTTCGGTCTCATTATGCGCTCAAGTTCCAGCCGCGAGTTGCTTCGGTCTCGTTATGCGTACAAGTTCCAGCCGCGTAATGCTTCGGTCTCGTTATGCGTACAAGTTCCAGCCTCGTATTGCTTCGGTCTCGTTATGCGTACAAGTTCCAGCAGCGTATCGCTTCGGTCTCGTCGAGCGCACAAGTTCCAGCCGCGTATTGCTTCGGTCTCATTATGCGCTCAAGTTCCAGCCGCGAGTTGCTTCGGTCTCGTTATGCGTACAAGTTCCAGCCGCGTAATGCTTCGGTCTCGTTATGCGTACAAGTTCCAGCCTCGTATTGCTTCGGTCTCGTTATGCGTACAAGTTCCAGCAGCGTATTGCTTCGGTCTCGAGGAGCGTACAAGTCCCAGCCGCGCATTGCTTCGGTCTCGTGGAGCGTACAAGTCCCAGCCGCGCATTGCTTCGGTCTCGTCGAGCGTACAAGTTCCAGGTGCGTATTGCTTCGGTCTCGTCGAGCGTACAAGTTTCAGCCGCGTATTGCTTCGGTCTCGCTATGCGTACAAGTTCCAGCCGCGCAATGCTTCGGTCTCGTTATGCGTACAAGTTCCAGGAGCGCGTTGCTTCGGTCTCGTTATGCGTGCAAGTTCCAGCCGCGTATTTCTTCGGTCTCGTCGAGCGTACAAGTTCCAGCCGCGCATTGCTTCGGTCTCGTCGAGCGTACAAGTTCCAGGTGCGTATTGCTTCGGTCTCGTCGAGCGTACAAGTTTCAGCCGCGTAATGCTTCGGTCTCATTATGCGCTCAAGTTCCAGCCGCGAGTTGCTTCGGTCTCGTTATGCGTACAAGTTCCAGCCGCGTAATGCTTCGGTCTCTTTATGCGTACAAGTTCCAGCCTCGTATTGCTTCGGTCTCGTTATGCGTACAAGTCCCAGCCACGTGTTGCTTCGGTCTCGCTATGCATACAAGTCCCAGCCGCGTAATGCTTCGGTCTCGTTATGAGTACAAGTCCCAGCCGCGTATTGCTTCGGTCTCGTTATGCGTACAAGTTCCAGGAGCGTAATGCTTCGGTCTCGTTATGCGTACAAGTTCCAGCCGCGTAATGCTTCGGTCTCGTTACGAGTGCAAGTTCCAGCCTCGTATTGCTTCGGTCTCGTCGAGCGTACAAGTTCCAGCCGGGTATTGCTTCGGTCTCGCTATGCATACAAGTTCCAGCCGCGTAATGCTTCGGTCTCGTTATGAGTACAAGTCCCAGCCGCGTATTGCTTCGGTCTCGTCAAGCGTACAAGTTCCAGCCGCGTATTGCTTCGGTCTCGTCGAGCGCACAAGTTCCAGCCGCGTATTGCTTCGGTCTCATTATGCGCTCAAGTTCCAGCCGCGAGTTGCTTCGGTCTCGTTATGCGTACAAGTTCCAGCCGCGTAATGCTTCGGTCTCGTTATGCGTACAAGTTCCAGCCTCGTATTGCATCGGTCTCGTTATGCGTACAAGTTCCAGCAGCGTATTGCTTCGGTCTCGAGGAGCGTACAAGTCCCAGCCGCGCATTGCTTCGGTCTCGTGGAGCGTACAAGTCCCAGCCGCGCATTGCTTCGGTCTCGTCGAGCGTACAAGTTCCAGGTGCGTATTGCTTCGGTCTCGTCGAGCGTACAAGTTTCAGCCGCGTATTGCTTCGGTCTCGCTATGCGTACAAGTTCCAGCCGCGCAATGCTTCGGTCTCGTTATGCGTTCAAGTCCCAGCCGCGCATTGCTTCGGTCTCGAGGAGCGTACAAGTCCCAGCCGCGCATTGCTTCGGTCTCGTCGAGCGTACAAGTTCCAGGTGCGTATTGCTTCGGTCCCGTCGAGCGTACAAGTTCCAGCAGCGTATTGCTTCAGTCTCGCTATGCGTACATGTTCCAGCCGCGCAATGCTTCGGTCTCGTTATGCGTACAAGTTCCAGGAGTTCGATGCTTCGGTCTCGTTATGCGTGCAAGTTCCAGCCGCGTATTTCTTCGGTCTCGTCGAGCGTACAAGTTCCAGCCGCGCATTGCTTCGGTCTCGTTATGCGTGAAAGATCCAGGCGTGTAGTGCTTCGGTCTCGTTATGCGTACAAGTTCCAGCCGCGTATTGCTTCGGTATCGTTATGTGTACAAGTTCCAGCCGCGTGTTGCTTCGGTCTCGTTATGCGTCAAGTTCCAGCCGCGTAATGCTTCGGTCTCGTTACGAGTGCAAGTTCCAGCCTCGTATTGCTTCGGTCTCGTCAAGCGTACAAGCTGCAGCCGGATAATGCTTCGGTCTCGTTATGCGTGCAAGTTCCAGCCGCGTATTGCTTCGGTCTCTTCAAGCGTACAAGTTGCAGCCGGGTATTGCTTCGGTCTCGTTTTGCGTGCCAGTTCCAGCCGCGTATTGCTTCGGTCTCGTCGAGCGTAGAAGTTCCAGCCGCGTATTGCTTCGGTCTTGTTATTCGTGCAAGTCCCAGCCGCGTAATGCTTCGGTCTCGTTATGCGTGCCAGTTCCAGCCGTGTATTGCTTCGGTCTCGTGGAGCGTACAAGTTCCGGCCACCTAATGCTTCGGTCTCGTTATGCGTAGAAGTTCCAGCTACGAATTGCTTCGGTCCCGTTATGCGTGCAAGTTACAGCCGCGTAATGCTTCGGTCTCGTTATGCGGTCAAGTTCCAGCCCCGTATTTCTTCGATCACGTTATGCGTACAAGTTCCAGCAGTCCAATGCTTCGGTCTCGTTATGCGTACAAGTTCCATCAGCGCGTTGCTTCGGTCCCGTAATGCGTACTAGTTCCAGCAGCGCGTTGCTTCGGTCTCGTCGTGCGTAGAAGTTCCAGCCGCGTATTGCTTCGGTCTCGTTATGCGTACAAGTTCCAGCCGCGTATTCCTTCGGTCTCGTCGAGCGTACAAGTTCCAGCCGCGTGTTGCTTCGGTCTCGTTATGCGTACAAGTTCCAGCCGCATGTTGCTTCGGTCTCGTGGAGCGTACAAGTCCCAGCCGCGTATTGCTTCGGTAACGTTATGCGTACAAGTCCCAGCCACGTGTTGCTTCGGTCTCGCTATGCATACAAGTTCCAGCCGCGTAATGCTTCGGTCTCGTTATGAGTACAAGTCCCAGCCGCGTAATCCTTCGGTCTCTTCGTGCGTACATGTTCCAGCCGCGTATTGTTTCGGTCTCGTTACGCGGTAAAGTCCCAGCCGTGTAATGCTTCGGTCTCGTGGAGCGTACAAGTTCCAGCCGCGTTTTGCATCGGTCTCGTCGAGCGAACAAGTTCCAGCCGCCTAATGCTTCGGTCTCGTTATGCGCACAAGTTCCAGGAGCGCGTTGCTTCGGTCTCGTTATGCGTGCAAGTTCCAGCCGCGTATTTCTTCGGTCTCGTCGAGCGTACAAGTCCCAGCCGCGTATTGCTTCGGTCTCGTTATGCGTACAAGTTCCAGCCGCGTATTTCTTCGGTATCGTCGAGCGTACAAGTTCCAGCGGCATGTTGCTTCGGTCTCGTTATGCATACAAGTTCCAGGAGCGCGTTGCTTCGGTCTCGTTATGCGTGCAAGTCCCAGCCGCGTATCGTCTCGGTCTCGTTACGCATACAAGTCCCAGCCGTGTAATGCTTCGGTCTCGTGGAGCGTACAAGTTCCAGCCGGGTATTGCTTCGGTCTCGTTATGCGTACAAGTTCCAGCCGCCTATTGCTTCGGTCTCCTCGAGCGTACAAGTCCCAGCCGCGTGTTGCTTCGGTCTCGTTATGCGTACTTGAATCCAGCCGCGTAATGCTTCGGTCTCGTTATGCGTACTAGTTCCAGCCGCGTATAGCTTCGGTCCCGTGGAGCGTTCGAGTTACAGCCGCGTATTGCTTTGTTCTCGCTATGCGTACAAGTTCCAGCCGGGTACTGCTTCAGTCTCGTCGAGCGTACAGGTTCCAGCCGCGTATTGCTTCGGTCTCGTTATGCGTACAAGTCCCACCCGTGTATTGCTTCATTCTCGTAATGCGTACTTGTTCCAGCAGCGCGTTGCTTCGGTCACGTCGAGCGAACAAGTTCCAGCCGCGTGTTGCTTCGGTCTCGTCGGGCGTACAAATCCCAGCCGCGTATTGCTTCGGTCTCGTAGAGCGTACAAGTCCCAGCCGCGTATTGCTCCGGTATCGTTATGCGTACAAGTCCCAGCCGTGCCTTGCTTCGGTCTCGTTATGCGTACAGGTCCCAGCCACGTGTGGCTTCGGTCTCGCTATGCGTACAAGTTCCAGCCGCGTAATGCTTCGGTCTCGTTATGAGTACAAGTCCCAGCCGCGTATTGCTTCGGTCTCGTCAAGCGTACAAGTTCCAGCCGCGTAATGCTTCGGTCTCGTTATTCGTACAAGTTCCAGCCGCGTATTGCTTCGGTCTCGTTATGCGTACATATCCCAGCCGTGTCTTGCTTCGATCTCGTTATGCGTACAAGTTCCAGCCGCGTGTTGCTTCGGTCTCGTTATGCGTTCAAGTTCCAGCCGCGTAATGCTTCGGTCTCGTTACGAGTGCAAGTTCCAGCCTCATATTGCTTCGCTCTCGTCAATCGTACAAGTTGCAGCCGGATAATGCTTCGGTCTCGTGATGCGTGCAAGTTCCAGCCGCGGATTGCTTCGGTCTCGTAGAGCGTACAAGTCCCAGCCGCGTATTGCTCCGGTATCGTTATGCGTACAAGTCCCAGCCGTGCCTTGCTTCGGTCTCGTCGAGCGTACAAGTTCCAGCCGCGTATTGCTTCGGTCTCGTTATGCGTACAAGTTCCAGCAGCGCGTTGCTTCGGTCACGTCGAGCGTACAAGTTCCAGCCGCGTGTCGCTTCGGTCTCGTCGAGCGTACAAGTCCCAGCCGCGTATTGCTTCGGTCTCGTAGAGCGTACAAGTCCCAGCCGCGTGTTGCTTCGGTCTCGTTATGCATACAAGTTCCAGGAGCGCGTTGCTTCGGTCTCGTTATGCGTGCAAGTCCCAGCCGCGTATCGTCTCGGTCTCGTTACGCATACAAGTCCCAGCCGTGTAATGCTTCGGTCTCGTGGAGCGTACAAGTTCCAGCCGGGTATTGCTTCGGTATCGTTATGCGTACAAGTTCCAGCCGCCTATTGCTTCGGTCTCCTCGAGCGTACAAGTCCCAGCCGCGTGTTGCATCGGTCTCGTTATGCGTACTTGAATCCAGCCGCGTAATGCTTCGGTCTCGTTATGCGTACTAGTTCCAGCCGCGTATAGCTTCGGTCCCGTGGAGCGTTCGAGTTACAGCCGCGTATTGCTTTGTTCTCGCTATGCGTACAAGTTCCAGCCGGGTACTGCTTCAGTCTCGTCGAGCGTACAGGTTCCAGCCGCGTATTGCTTCGGTCTCGTTATGCGTACAAGTCCCACCCGTGTATTGCTTCATTCTCGTAATGCGTACTTGTTCCAGCCGCGTATTGCTTCGGTCTCGTTATGCGTACAAGTCCCAGCCGCGTATTGCTTTGGTCTCGTCGAGCGTACAAGTCCCAGCCGCGTATTGCTCCGGTATCGTTATGCGTACAAGTCCCAGCCGTGCCTTGCTTCGGTCTCGTCGAGCGTACAAGTTCCAGCCGCGTATTGCTTCGGTCTCGTTATGCGTACAAGTTCCAGCAGCGCGTTGCTTCGGTCACGTCGAGCGTACAAGTTCCAGCCGCGTGTCGCTTCGGTCTCGTCGAGCGTACAAGTCCCAGCCGCGTATTGCTTCGGTCTCGTAGAGCGTACAAGTCCCAGCCGCGTGTTGCTTCGGTCTCGTTATGCATACAAGTTCCAGGAGCGCGTTGCTTCGGTCTCGTTATGCGTGCAAGTCCCAGCCGCGTATCGTCTCGGTCTCGTTACGCATACAAGTCCCAGCCGTGTAATGCTTCGGTCTCGTTATGCGTACAAGTTCCAGCCGCCTATTGCTTCGGTCTCCTCGAGCGTACAAGTCCCAGCCGCGTGTTGCTTCGGTCTCGTTATGCGTACTTGAATCCAGCCGCGTAATGCTTCGGTCTCGTTATGCGTACTAGTTCCAGCCGCGTATAGCTTCGGTCCCGTGGAGCGTTCGAGTTACAGCCGCGTATTGCTTTGTTCTCGCTATGCGTACAAGTTCCAGCCGGGTACTGCTTCAGTCTCGTCGAGCGTACAGGTTCCAGCCGCGTATTGCTTCGGTCTCGTTATGCGTACAAGTCCCAGCCGCGTATTGCTTCGGTCTCGTCAAGCGTACAAGTTCCAACCGCGTAATGCTTCGGTCTCGTTATTCGTACAAGTTCCAGCCGCGTATTGCTTCGGTCTCGTTATGCGTACAAGTTCCAGCAGCGCGTTGCTTCGGTCACGTCGAGCGTACAAGTTCCAGCCGCGTGTCGCTTCGGTCTCGTCGAGCGTACAAGTCCCAGCCGCGTATTGCTTCGGTCTCGTAGAGCGTACAAGTCCCAGCCGCGTGTTGCTTCGGTCTCGCTATGCATACAAGTTCCAGCCGCGGAATGCTTCGGTCTCGTTATGAGTACAAGTCCCAGCCGCGTATCGCTTCGGTCTCGTCGAGCGCACAAGTTCCAGCCGCGTATTGCTTCGGTCTCATTATGCGCTCAAGTTCCAGCCGCGAGTTGCTTCGGTCTCGTTATGCGTACAAGTTCCAGCCGCGTAATGCTTCGGTCTCGTTATGCGTACAAGTTCCAGCCTCGTATTGCTTCGGTCTCGTTATGCGTACAAGTTCCAGCAGCGTATTGCTTCGGTCTCGAGGAGCGTACAAGTCCCAGCCGCGCATTGCTTCGGTCTCGTGGAGCGTACAAGTCCCAGCCGCGCATTGCTTCGGTCTCGTCGAGCGTACAAGTTCCAGGTGCGTATTGCTTCGGTCTCGTCGAGCGTACAAGTTTCAGCCGCGTATTGCTTCGGTCTCGCTATGCGTACAAGTTCCAGCCGCGCAATGCTTCGGTCTCGTTATGCGTACAAGTTCGAGGAGCGCGTTGCTTCGGTCTCGTTATGCGTGCAAGTTCCAGCCGCGTATTTCTTCGGTCTCGTCGAGCGTACAAGTTCCAGCCGCGCATTGCTTCGGTCTCGTCGAGCGTACAAGTCCCAGCCGCGTATTGCTTCGGTCTCGTTATGCGTACAAGTTCCAGCTGCGTAATGCTTCGGTCTCGTTATGCTTGCAAGTTCCAGCCGCGTAATCCTTCGGTCTCGTTATGCGTACAAGTTCCAGCCGCGTAATGCTTCGGTCTCGTTACGAGTGCAAGTTCCAGCCTCGTATTGCTTCGGTCTCGTCGAGCGTACAAGTTCCAGCCGGGTATTGCTTCGGTCTCGCTATGCATACAAGTTCCAGCCGCGTAATGCTTCGGTCTCGTTATGAGTACAAGTCCCAGCCGCGTATTGCTTCGGTCTCGTCTAGCGTACAAGTTCCAGCCGCGTAATGCTTCGGTCTCGTTATGAGTACAAGTGCCAGCCGCGTATTGCTTCGGTCTCGTCAAGCGTACAAGTTCCAGCCGCGTATAGCTTCGGTCTCGTCAAGCGTACAAGTCCCAGCCGCGTATCGCTTCGGTCTCGTCGAGCGCACAAGTTCCAGCCGCGTATTGCTTCGGTCTCATTATGCGCTCAAGTTCCAGCCGCGAGTTGCTTCGGTCTCGTTATGCGTACAAGTTCCAGCCGCGTAATGCTTCGGTCTCGTTATGCGTACAAGTTCCAGCCTCGTATTGCTTCGGTCTCGTTATGCGTACAAGTTCCAGCAGCGTATTGCTTCGGTCTCGAGGAGCGTACAAGTCCCAGCCGCGCATTGCTTCGGTCTCGAGGAGCGTACAAGTCCCAGCCGCGCATTGCTTCGGTCTCGTCGAGCGTACAAGTTCCAGGTGCGTATTGCTTCGGTCTCGTCGAGCGTACAAGTTCCAGCCGCGTATTGCTTCGGTCTCGCTATGCGTACAAGTTCCAGCCGCGTAATGCTTCGGTCTCGTTATGCTTGCAAGTTCCAGCCGCGTAATCCTTCGGTCTCGTCGAGCGTACAAGTTCCAGCCGCGCATTGCTTCGGTCTCGTCGAGCGTACAAGTCCCAGCCGCGTATTGCTTCGGTCTCGTTATGCGTACAAGTTCCAGCCGCGTAATGCTTCGGTCTCGTTATGCTTGCAAGTTCCAGCCGCGTAATCCTTCGGTCTCGTTATGCGTGCAAGTTCCAGCCGCGTATTGCTTCGGTCCCGTCGAGCGTACAAGTTCCAGATTCGAAATGCTTCGGTCTCGTAATGCGTACAATTCCAGCAGCGTAATGCTTCGGTCTCGCTATGCGTACAAGTTCCAGCCGCGTAATCCTTCGGTCTCGTTATGCGTACAAGTCCCAGCCGCGTATTGCTTCGGTCTCGTCGACCGTACAAGTTCCAGCCGCGTATTGCTTCGGTCTCGTTATGCGTGAAAGATCCAGGCGCGTAGTGCTTCGGTCTCGTTATGCGTACAAGTTCCAGCCGCGTATTGCTTCGGTATCGTTATGTGTACAAGTTCCAGCCGCGTGTTGCTTCGGTCTCGTTATGCGTTCAAGTTCCAGCCGCGTAATGCTTCGGTCTCGTTACGAGTGCAAGTTCCAGCCTCGTATTGCTTCGGTCTCGTCAAGCGTACAAGTTGCAGCCGGATAATGCTTCGGTCTCGGTATGCGTGCAAGTTCCAGCCGCGTATTGCTTCGGTCTCGTCAAGCGTACAAGTTGCAGCCGGGTATTGCTTCGGTCTCGTTATGCGTACAAGTCCCAGCCGCGTATTCCTTCGGTCTCGTCGAGCGTACAAGTCCCAGCCGCGTATTGCTTTGGTCTCGTTATGCGTACAAGTTCCAGCCGTGTATTTCTTCGGTCTCGTCGGGCGTACAAGTTCCAGCCGCGTATTGCTTCGAGCTTGTTATGCGTGCGAGATCGAGCCGCGTATTGTTTGCGTGTCGTTATGCGTGCAATATCCAGCCGCGTATTGCTGCGGTCTCGTCGGGCGTACAAGTTCCAGCCGCGTATTGCTTCGAGCTTGTTATGCGTGCGAGATCGAGCCGCGTATTGTTTGCGTGTCGTTATGCGTGCAATATCCAGCCGCGTATTGCTGCGGTCTCGTCGAGCGTACAAGTTCCAGCCGCGTATTCCTTCGGTCTCGTCGAGCGTACAAGTCCCAGCCGCGTATTGCTTCGGTCTCGAGGAGCGTACAAGTCCCAGCCGCGCATTGCTTCGGTCTCGTCGAGCGTACAAGTTCCAGGTGCGTATTGCTTTGGTCTCGTCGAGCGTACAAGTTCCAGCCGCGTATTGCTTCGGTCTCGCTATGCGTACAAGTTCCAGCCGCGTAATGCTTCGGTCTCGTTATGCTTGTAAGTTCCAGCCGCGTAATCCTTCGGTCTCGTCGAGCGTACAAGTTCCAGCCGCGCATTGCTTCGGTCTCGTCGAGCGTACAAGTCCCAGCCGCGTATTGCTTCGGTCTCGTTATGCGTACAAGTTCCAGCCGCGTAATGCTTCGGTCTCGTTATGCTTGCAAGTTCCAGCCGCGTAATCCTTCGGTCTCGTTATGCGTGCAAGTTCCAGCCGCGTATTGCTTCGGTCCCGTCGAGCGTACAAGTTCCAGCCGCGAAATGCTTCGGTCTCGTAATGCGTAGAATTTCAGCAGCGTAACGCTTCGGTCTCGCTATGCGTACAAGTTCCAGCCGCGTAATCCTTCGGTCTCGTTATGCGTACAAGTCCCAGCCGCGTATTGCTTCGGTCTCGTCGACCGTACAAGTTCCAGCCGCGTATTGCTTCGGTCTCGTTATGCGTGAAAGATCCAGGCGCGTAGTGCTTCGGTCCCGTTATGCGTACAAGTTCCAGCCGCGTATTGCTTCGGTATCGTTATGTGTACAAGTTCCAGCCGCGTGTTGCTTCGGTCTCGTTATGCGTTCAAGTTCCAGCCGCGTAATGCTTCGGTCTCGTTACGAGTGCAAGTTCCAGCCTCGTATTGCTTCGGTCTCGTCAAGCGTACAAGTTGCAGCCGGATAATGCTTCGGTCTCGGTATGCGTGCAAGTTCCAGCCGCGTATTGCTTCGGTCTCGTCAAGCGTACAAGTTGCAGCCGGGTATTGCTTCGGTCTCGTTATGCGTACAAGTCCCAGCCGCGTATTCCTTCGGTCTCGTCGAGCGTACAAGTCCCAGCCGCGTATTGCTTTGGTCTCGTTATGCGTACAAGTTCCAGCCGTGTATTTCTTCGGTCTCGTCGGGCGTACAAGTTCCAGCCGCGTATTGCTTCGAGCTTGTTATGCGTGCGAGATCGAGCCGCGTATTGTTTGCGTGTCGTTATGCGTGCAATATCCAGCCGCGTATTGCTGCGGTCTCGTCGAGCGTACAAGTTCCAGCAGCGTATTCCTTCGGTCTCGTCGAGCGTACAAGTCCCAGCCGCGTATTGCTTTGGTCCCGTTATGCGTACAAGTCCCAGCCGCGTATTGCTTCGGTATCGTTATGCGTACAAGTCCCAGCCACGTGTTGCTTCGGTCTCGCTATGCATACAAGTTCCAGCCGCGTAATGCTTCGGTCTCGTTATGAGTACAAGTCCCAGCCGCGTATTGCTTCGGTCTCGTCAAGCGTACAAGTTCCAGCCGCGTATTGCTTCGGTCTCGTCGAGCGTACAAGTCCCAGCCGCGTATCGCTTCGGTCTTGTCGAGCGCACAAGTTCCAGCCGCGTATTGCTTCGGTCTCATTATGCGCTCAAGTTCCAGCCGCGAGTTGCTTCGGTCTCGTTATGCGTACAAGTTCCAGCCGCGTAATGCTTCGGTCTCTTTATGCGTACAAGTTCCAGCCTCGTATTGCTTCGGTCTCGTTATGCGTACAAGTCCCAGCCACGTGTTGCTTCGGTCTCGCTATGCATACAAGTCCCAGCCGCGTAATGCTTCGGTCTCGTTATGAGTACAAGTGCCAGCCGCGTATTGCTTCGGTCTCGTCAAGCGTACAAGTTCCAGCCGCGTATAGCTTCGGTCTCGTCAAGCGTACAAGTCCCAGCCGCGTATCGCTTCGGTCTCGTCGAGCGCACAAGTTCCAGCCGCGTATTGCTTCGGTCTCATTATGCGCTCAAGTTCCAGCCGCGAGTTGCTTCGGTCTCGTTATGCGTACAAGTTCCAGCCGCGTAATGCTTCGGTCTCGTTATGCGTACAAGTTCCAGCCTCGTATTGCTTCGGTCTCGTTATGCGTACAAGTTCCAGCAGCGTATTGCTTCGGTCTCGAGGAGCGTACAAGTCCCAGCCGCGCATTGCTTCGGTCTCGAGGAGCGTACAAGTCCCAGCCGCGCATTGCTTCGGTCTCGTCGAGCGTACAAGTTCCAGGTGCGTATTGCTTCGGTCTCGTCGAGCGTACAAGTTCCAGCCGCGTATTGCTTCGGTCTCGCTATGCGTACAAGTTCCAGCCGCGTAATGCTTCGGTCTCGTTATGCTTGCAAGTTCCAGCCGCGTAATCCTTCGGTCTCGTCGAGCGTACAAGTTCCAGCCGCGCATTGCTTCGGTCTCGTCGAGCGTACAAGTCCCAGCCGCGTATTGCTTCGGTCTCGTTATGCGTACAAGTTCCAGCCGCGTAATGCTTCGGTCTCGTTATGCTTGCAAGTTCCAGCCGCGTAATCCTTCGGTCTCGTTATGCGTGCAAGTTCCAGCCGCGTATTGCTTCGGTCCCGTCGAGCGTACAAGTTCCAGCCGCGAAATGCTTCGGTCTCGTAATGCGTACAATTCCAGCAGCGTAATGCTTCGGTCTCGCTATGCGTACAAGTTCCAGCCGCGTAATCCTTCGGTCTCGTTATGCGTACAAGTCCCAGCCGCGTATTGCTTCGGTCTCGTCGACCGTACAAGTTCCAGCCGCGTATTGCTTCGGTCCCGTTATGCGTACAAGTCCCAGCCGCGTATTGCTTCGGTATCGTTATGCGTACAAGTCCCAGCCGCGTATTGCTTCGGTTTCGTTATGCGTACAAGGTCCAGCCGTGTAATGGTTCGGTCTCGTTATGCGTGCAAGTTCCAGCCGCGTATTGCTTCGGTCTCGTCAAGCGTACAAGTGCCAGCCGCGTAATGCTTCGGTCTCGTTGTGCGGGCAAGTTCCAGCCGCGTATTGCTTCGGTCTCGTCGAGCGTACAAGTTCCAGCTGCGTATTGCTTCGGTCTCGTTATGCGTACAAGTTCCAGCCGCGTGTGGCTTCGGTCTCGTTATGCGTACAAGTTCCTGCCGCGTAATGCTTCGGTTTCGTTATGCTTACAAGTTCCTGCCGCGTAATGCTTCGGTCTCGTCGAGCGAACAGGTTCCAGCCTCGTAATGCTTCAGTCTCGTTATGCGTGCAAGTTCCAGCCGCGTATTGCTTCGGTCTCGTCAAGCGTACAAGTTCCAGCCGCGTATTGCTTCGGTCTCGTCGAGCGTACAAGTTCCAGCTGCGTATTGCTTCGGTCTCGTTATGCGTACAAGTTCCAGCCGCGTGTGGCTTCGGTCTCGTTATGCGTACAAGTTCCTGCCGCGTAATGCTTCGGTTTCGTTATGCTTACAAGTTCCTGCCGCGTAATGCTTCGGTCTCGTCGAGCGAACAGGTTCCAGCCTCGTAATGCTTCAGTCTCGTTATGCGTGCAAGTTCCAGCCGCGTATTGCATCGGTCTCGTCAAGCGTACAAGTTCCAGCCGCGTATTGCTTCGGTCTCGTCGAGCGTACAAGTTCCAGCCTTGTATTGCTTTGGTCTCGTTATGCGTACAAGTCCCAGCCGCGTATTGCTTCGGTATCGTTATGCGTACAAGTCCCAGCCGCGTGTTGCGTCGGTCTTGTTATGCGTGCAAGTTCCAGCCGCGTATTGCTTCGGTCTCGTCGAGCGTACAAGTCCCAGCCGCGTATTGCTTTGGTCTCGTCATGCGTACAAGTCCCAGCCGCGTGTTGCATCGGTCTCGTTATGCGTACAATTTGCAGCCGTGTAATGGTTCGGTCTCGTTATGCGGGCTAGTTCCAGCCGCGTATTGCTTCGGTCTCGTCAAGCGTACAAGTTCCAGCCACGTAATGCGTCGGTCTCGTTATGCGTGCAAGTTCCAGCCGCGTATTGCTTCGGTCTCGTCAAGCGCACAAGTTACAGCCGGATAATGCTTCGGTCTCGTTATGCGTGCAAGTTCCAGCCGCGAATTGCTTCGGACTCATCGAGCGTACAAGTCCCAGCCGCGTATTGCTTTGGTCTCGTTATGCGTACAAGTCCCAGCCGCGTATTGCTTCGGTTTCGTTATGCGTACAAGGTCCAGCCGTGTAATGGTTCGGTCTCGTTATGCGTGCAAGTTCCAGCCGCGTATTGCTTCGGTCTCGTCAAGCGTACAAGTTACAGCCGGATAATGCTTCGGTCTCGTTATGCATGCAAGTTCCAGCCGCGTATTGCTTCGGTCTCGTCAGGCGCGCAAGCTACAGCCGGATAATGCTTCGGTCTCGTTATGCGTGAAAGTTCCAGCCGCGTATTGCTTCGGTCTCGTTATGCGTACAATTTGCAGCCGTGTAATGGTTCGGTCTCGTTATGCGGGCTAGTTCCAGCCGCGTATTGCTTCGGTCTCGTCGAGCGTATAAGTCCCAGCCGCGTATTGCTTCGGTATCGTTATGCGTACAAGGTCCAGCCGTGTAATGGTTCGGTCTCGTTATGCGTGCAAGTTCCAGCCGCGTATTGCTTCGGTCTCGTCGAGCGCACAAGTCCCAGCCGCGTATTGCTTTGGTCTCGTTATGCGTACAAGTCCCAGCCGCGTATTGCTTCGGTCTCGTTAGGCGTACAAGTGCCAGCCGCGTAATGCTTCGGTCTCGTTGTGCGGGCAAGTTCCAGCCGCGTATTGCTTCGGTCTCGTCGAGCGTACAAGTTCCAGCTGCGTATTGCTTCGGTCTCGTCGAGCGTACAAGTCCCAGCCGCGTATTGCTTCGGTCTCGTTATGCGTGCAAGTTCCAGCCGCGTATTGCTTCGGTCTCGTCAAGCGTACAAGTGCCAGCCGCGTAATGCTTCGGTCTCGTTTTGCGGGCAAGTTCCAGCCGCGTATTGCTTCGGTCTCGTCGAGCGTACAAGTTCCAGCTGCGTATTGCTTCGGTCTCGTCGAGCGTACAAGTTCCAGCTGCGTATTGCTTCGGTCTCGTTATGCGTACAAGTTCCAGCCGCGTGTGGCTTCGGTCTCGTTATGCGTACAAGTTCCTGCCGCGTAATGCTTCGGTTTCGTTATGCTTACAAGTTCCTGCCGCGTAATGCTTCGGTCTCGTCGAGCGAACAGGTTCCAGCCTCGTAATGCTTCAGTCTCGTTATGCGTGCAAGTTCCAGCCGCGTATTGCTTCGGTCTCGTCAAGCGTACAAGTTCCAGCCGCGTATTGCTTCGGTCTCGTCGAGCGTACAAGTTCCAGCCTTGTATTGCTTTGGTCTCGTTATGCGTACAAGTCCCAGCCGTGTATTGCTTCGGTATCGTTATGCGTACAAGTCCCAGCCGCGTGTTGCGTCGGTCTTGTTATGCGTGCAAGTTCCAGCCGCGTATTGCTTCGGCCTCGTTGTGCGGGCAAGTTCCAGCCGCGTATTGCTTCGGTCTCGTCGAGCGTACAAGTTCCAGCTGCGTATTGCTTCGGTCTCGTCGAGCGTACAAGTCCCAGCCGCGTATTGCTTCGGTATCGTTATGCGTACAAGTCCCAGCCGCGTATTGCTTCGGTTTCGTTATGCGTACAAGGTCCAGCCGTGTAATGGTTCGGTCTCGTTATGCGTGCAAGTTCCAGCCGCGTATTGCTTCGGTCTCGTCAAGCGTACAAGTGCCAGCCGCGTAATGCTTCGGTCTCGTTGTGCGGGCAAGTTCCAGCCGCGTATTGCTTCGGTCTCGTCGAGCGTACAAGTTCCAGCTGCGTATTGCTTCGGTCTCGTTATGCGTACAAGTTCCAGCCGCGTGTGGCTTCGGTCTCGTTATGCGTACAAGTTCCTGCCGCGTAATGCTTCGGTTTCGTTATGCTTACAAGTTCCTGCCGCGTAATGCTTCGGTCTCGTCAAGCGAAAAGGTTCCAGCCTCGTAATGCTTCAGTCTCGTTATGCGTGCAAGTTCCAGCCGCGTATTGCTTCGGTCTCGTCAAGCGTACAAGTTCCAGCCGCGTATTGCTTCGGTCTCGTCGAGGGTACAAGTTCCAGCCGCGTATTGCTTCGGTCTCGTCGAGCGTACAAGTTCCAGCCTTGTATTGCTTTGGTCTCGTTATGCGTACAAGTCCCAGCCGCGTATTGCTTCGGTATCGTTATGCGTACAAGTCCCAGCCGCGTGTTGCGTCGGTCTTGTTATGCGTGCAAGTTCCAGCCGCGTATTGCTTCGGTCTCGTCGAGCGTACAAGTCCCAGCCGCGTATTGCTTCGGTCTCGTCATGCGTACAAGTCCCAGCCGCGTGTTGCATCGGTCTCGTTATGCGTACAATTTGCAGCCGTGTAATGGTTCGGTCTCGTTATGCGGGCTAGTTCCAGCCGCGTATTGCTTCGGTCTCGTCAAGCGTACAAGTTCCAGCCACGTAATGCGTCGGTCTCGTTATGCGTGCAAGTTCCAGCCGCGTATTGCTTCGGTCTCGTCAAGCGCACAAGTTACAGCCGGATAATGCTTCGGTCTCGTTATGCGTGCAAGTTCCAGCCGCGAATTGCTTCGGACTCATCGAGCGTACAAGTCCCAGCCGCGTATTGCTTTGGTCTCGTTATGCGTACAAGTCCCAGCCGCGTATTGCATCGGTCTCGTTATGCGTACAATTTGCAGCCGTGTAATGGATCGGTCTCGTTATGCGGGCTAGTTCCAGCCGCGTATTGCTTCGGTCTCGTCGAGCGTATAAGTCCCAGCCGCGTATTCCTTTGGTCTCGTTATGCGTACAAGTCCCAGCCGCGTATTGCTTCGGTTTCGTTATGCGTACAAGGTCCAGCCGTGTAATGGTTCGGTCTCGTTATGCGGGCTAGTCCCAGCCGCGCATTGCTTCGGTCTCGAGGAGCGTACAAGTCCCAGCCGCGCATTGCTTCGGTCTCGTCGAGCGTACAAGTCCCAGCCGCGTATTGCTTCGGTAACGTTATGCTTACAAGTCCCAGCCTCGTGTTGCTTCGGTCTCGTTATGCGTGACAGTTCCAGCCGCGTATTGCTTCGGTCTCGTGGAGCGTACAAGTCCCAGCCGCGTATTGCTTCGGTCTCGTTATGCGTACAATTCCAGCCGCGTAATGCTTCGGTCTCGTTATGCGTACAAGTTCCAGCCGCGTAATCTTTCGGTCTCGTTATGCGTGCAAGTTCCAGCCGCGTATTGCTTCGGTCTCGTCGAGCGTACAAGTCCCAGCCGCGTAATGCTTCGATCTCGTTATGCGTGCCAGTTCCAGCCGCGTATTGCTTTGGTCTCGTCGAGCGTAGAAGTTCCAGCCGCGTATTGCTTCGGTCTTGTTATTCGTGCAAGTCCCAGCCGCGTATTGCTTCGGTCTCGCTATGCGTACAAGTTCCATCCGCGCAATGCTTCGGTCTCGTTATGCGTACAAGTTCCAGGAGCGCGTTGCTTCGGTCTCGTTATGCGTGCAAGTTCCAGCCGCGTATTTCTTCGGTCTCGTCGAGCGTACAAGTTCCAGCCGCGCATTGCTTCGGTCTCGTCGAGCGTACAAGTCCCAGCCGCGTATTGCTTCGGTCTCGAGGAGCGTACAAGTCCCAGCCGCGCATTGCTTCGGTCTCGTCGAGCGTACAAGTCCCAGCCGCGTATTGCTTCGGTCTCGTTATGCGTACAAGTTCCAGCCTCGTAATGCTTCGGTCTCGATATGCGTACAAGTTCCAGCCTCGTAATGCTTCGGTCTCGTTATTCGTACAAGTTCCAGCCGCGTATTGCTTCGGTCTCGTTATGCGTACAAGTTCCAGTCCCGTAGTGCTTCGGTCTCGAGGAGCGTACAAGTCCCAGCCGCGCATTGCTTCGGTCTCGAGGAGCGTACAAGTCCCAGCCGCGCATTGCTTCGGTCTCGTCGAGCGTACAAGTCCCAGCCGCGTATTGCTTCGGTCTCGAGGAGCGTACAAGTCCCAGCCGCGCATTGCTTCGGTCTCGTCGAGCGTACAAGTCCCAGCCGCGTATTGCTTCGGTCTCGTTATGCGTACAAGTCCCAGCCGCGTATCCCTTCGGTCTCGCTATACGTACAAGTTCCAGCCGCGCAATGCTTCGGTCTCGTTATGCGTACAAGTTCCAGGAGCGCGTTGCTTCGGTCTCGTTATGCGTGCAAGTTCCAGCCGCGTATTTCTTCGGTCTCGTCGAGCGTACAAGTTCAAGCCGCGTAATGCTTCGGTCTCGTCGAGCGAACAAGTTCCAGCCGCGTATTGCTTCGGTCTCGTTATGCGTTCAAGTTCCAGCCGCGTGTTGCTTCGGTCTCGTCAAGCGTACAAGTTGCAGCCGGATAATGCTTCGGGCTTGTTATGCGTGCGAGTTCCAGCCGCGTATTGTTTGGGTCTCGATATGCGTGCAAGTTCCTGCCGCGTAATGCTACGGTCTCGTTATGCGTGCAAGTTCCAGCCGCTTATTGCTTCGGTCTCGTCGAGCGCACAAGTCCCAGCCGCGTATTGCTTTGGTCTCGTTATGCGTACAAGTCCCAGCCGCGTATTGCTTCGGTTTCGTTATGCGTACAAGGTCCAGCCGTGTAATGGTTCGGTCTCGTTATGCGTGCAAGTTCCAGCCGCGTATTGCTTCGGTCTCGTCAAGCGTACAAGTGCCAGCCGCGTAATGCTTCGGTCTCGTTGTGCGGGCAAGTTCCAGCCGCGTATTGCTTCGGTCTCGTCAAGCGTACAAGTTACAGCCGGATAATGCTTCGGTCTCGTTATGCGTGCAAGTTACAGCCGCGTATTGCTTCGGTCTCGTCGAGCGTATAAGTCCCAGCCGCGTATTGCTTCGGTATCGTTATGCGTGCAAGGTCCAGCCGTGTAATGGTTCGGTCTCGTTATGCGTGCAAGTTCCAGCCGCGTATTGCTTCGGTCTCGTCAAGCGTACAAGTGCCAGCCGCGTAATGCTTCGGTCTCGTTGTGCGGGCAAGTTCCAGCCGCGTATTGCTTCGGTCTCGTCAAGCGTACAAGTTACAGCCGGATAATGCTTCGGTCTCGTTATGCGTGCAAGTTCCAGCTGCGTATTGCTTCGGTCTCGTCAAGCGTACAAGCTCCAGCCGGGTATTGCTTCAGTTTCGTCGAGCGTACAGGTTCCAGCAGCGTATTGCTTCGGTCTCGTTATGCGTGCAAGTCCCAACCGGGTAGTGCTTCGGTCTCGTTATGCGTACAAGATCCAGCCACGTAATGCTTCGGTCTCGTTATGCGTGCAACTTCCAGCCGCGTGTTGCTTCGGTCTCATCAAGCGTACAAGCTCCAGCCGGGTATTGCTTCAGTTTCGCCGAGCATACAGGTTCCAGCCGGGTATTGCTTCGGTCTTGTTATGCGTGCAAGTTCCGGCCGCGTATTGCTTCGGTCTCGTCAAGCGTACAAGACCCAGCCGGGTATCGCTTCGGTCTCGTTATGCGTGCAAGTTCTAGCCGCGTATTGCTTCGGTCTCGTCAAGCGTACAAGCTCCAGCCGGGTATTGCTTCAGTTTCGCCGAGCGTACAGGTTCCAGCCGGGTATTGCTTCGGTCTCGTTATGCGTGCAAGTTCTAGCCGCGTATTGCTTCGGTCTCGTCAAGCGTACAAGCTCCAGCCGGGTATTGCTTCAGTTTCGCCGAGCGTACAGGTTCCAGCCGCGTATTGCTTCGGTCTCGTCGAGCGAACAAGTTCCAGCAGCACGTTGCTTCGGTCTCGCCGAGCGAACAAGTTCCAGCAGCGCGTTGCTTCGGTCTCGTTATGCGTGCAAGTTCCAGCCGCGTATTGCTTCGGTCTCGTTATGCGTACAAGTTCCAGCCGCGTAATGGTTCATTCTCGTTATGCGTACAAGTTCCAGCCGGGTGTTGCTTCGGTCTCGTTAGGCGTACAAGTTCCAGCCGCGTAATGCTTCGGTCTCGTTATGCGTACAAGTTCCAGCCGCGTATAGCTTCGGTCTCGTCGAGCGAACAAGTTCCAGCAGCACGTTGCTTCGGTCTCGTCGAGCGAACAAGTTCCAGCAGCGCGTTGCTTCGGTCTCGTTATGCGTGCAAGTTCCAGCCGCGTATTGCTTCGGTCTCGTTATGCGTACAAGTTCCAGCCGCGTAATGGTTCGTTCTCGTTATGCGTACAAGTTCCAGCCGGGTGTTGCTTCGGTCTCGTTAGGCGTACAAGTTCCAGCCGCGTAATGCTTCGGTCTCGTTATGCGTACAAGTTCCAGCCGCGTATTGCTTCGGTATCGTTATGCGTACAAGTCCCAGCCGCGTGTTGCTTCGGAATCGTTATGCGTACAAGTCCCAGCCACGTGCTGCTTCGGACTCCTTATGCGTACAAGTTCCAGCCGCGTGTTGCATCGGTCTCGTTAGGCGTACAAGTTCCAGCCGCGTATTGCTTCGGTCTCGTCGAGCATACAAGTTCCAGCCGCGTCTTGCTTCGGACTCGTTACGCGTACAAGTTCCAGCCGCGTAATGCTTCGGTCTCGTCGAGCGAACAAGTTTCAGCAGCGCGTTGCTTCGGTCTCGTCAAGCTGATAAGTTGCAGCCGGATAATGCTTCGGTCTCGTTATGCGTGCAAGTTCCAGCCGCGTATTGCTTCGGACTCGTTATGCGTGCAAGTTCCAGCTGCGTATTGCTTCGGTCTCGTCAAGCGTACAAGCTCCAGCCGGGTATTGCTTCAGTTTCGCCGAGCGTACATGTTCCAGCCGAATATTGCTTCGGTCTCGTTATGCGTGCAAGTTCCAGCCGCGTATTGCTTCGGCCTCGTCAAGCGTACAAGCTCCAGCCGGGTATTGCTTCAGTTTCGCCGAGCGTACATGTTCCAGCCGAATATTGCTTCGGTCTCGTTATGCGTGCAAGTTCCAGCCGCGTATTGCTTCGGCCTCGTCAAGCGTACAAGTTACAGCCGGATAATGCTTCGGTCTCGTTATGCATGCAAGTTCCAGCCGCGTATTGCTTCGGTCTTGTCAAGCGTACAAGTTACAGCCGGATAATGTTTCGGTCTCGTTATGCGTGCAAGTTCCTGCCGCGTATTGCTTCGGTCTCGTCGAGCGAACAAGTTCCAGCAGCGCGTTGCTTCGGTCTCGTCGAGCGAACAAGTTCCAGCAGCGCGTTGCTTCGGTCTCGTTATGCGTGCAAGTTCCAGCCGCGTAATGCTTCGGTCTCGTCAAGCGTACAAGATCCAGCCACGTAATGCTTCGGTCTCGTTATGCGTGCAAGTTCCAGCTGCGTATTGCTTCGGTCTCGTCAAGCGTACAAGCTCCAGCCGGGTATTGCTTCAGTTTCGTCGAGCGTACAGGTTCCAGCAGCGTATTGCTTCGGTCTCGTTATGCGTGCAAGTCCCAACCGGGTAGTGCTTCGTTCTCGTTATTCGTACAAGATCCAGCCACGTAATGCTTCGGTCTCGTTATGCGTGCAACTTCCAGCCGCGTATTGCTTCGGTCTCGTCAAGCGTACAAGCTCTAGCCGGGTATTGCTTCAGTTTCGCCGAGCGTACAGGTTCCAGCCGGGTATTGCTTCGGTCTTGTTATGCGTGCAAGTTCCAGCGGCGTATTGCTTCGGTCTCGTCAAGCGTACAAGACCCAGCCACGT
The DNA here is from genome assembly GCA_943735885.1 of Stelis phaeoptera. Lineage (NCBI taxonomy): Eukaryota > Metazoa > Arthropoda > Insecta > Hymenoptera > Megachilidae > Stelis > Stelis phaeoptera. The sequence goes on from CALSEM010000036.1 coordinate 2,076,227, forward strand.
AATGCTTCGGTCTCGTTATGCGTGCAAGTTCCAGCCGCGTATTGCTTCGGTCTCGTCAAGCGTACAATATCCAGCCACGTAATGCTTCGGTATCGTTATGCGTGCAAGTTCTAGCCGCGTATTGCTTCGGTCTCATCAAGCGTACAAGCTCCAGCCGGGTATTGCTTCAGTTTCGTCGAGCGTACAGGTTCCAGCCGCGTATTGCTTCGGTCTCGTCGAGCGAACAAGTTCCAGCAGCGCGTTGCTTCGGTCTCGTCGAGCGAAAAAGTTCCAGCAGCGCGTTGATTCGGTCTCGTCAAGCTGACAAGTTGCAGCCGGATAATGCTTCGGTCTCGTTATGCGTGCAAGTTCCAGCCGCGTATTGCTTCGGTCTCGTTATGCGTACATGTTCCATCAGTGTATTGCTCCGATCTCCTTATGCGTACATGTTCCCGCCGCGTATTGCTTCGGTCTCGTGGAACGTACAAGTCCCAGCCGCGTATTGCTTCGGTCTCGTCGAGCGAACAAGTTCCAGCCGCGTCTTGCTTCGGACTCGTTACGCGTACAAGTTCCAGCCGCATAATGCTTCGGTCTCGTCGAGCGAACAAGTTTCAGCAGCGCGTTGCTTCGGTCTCGTCAAGCTGACAAGTTGCAGCCGGATAATGCTTCGGTCTCGTTATGCGTGCAAGTTCCAGCCGCGTATTGCTTCGGACTCGTTGTGCGTGCAAGTTCCAGCCGCGTATTGCTTCGGTCTCGTGAAGCGTAGAAGTACCAGCCGGATAATGTTTCGGTCTCGTTATGCGTGCAATTTCCAGCCGCCGATTGCTTTGGTCTCGTCAAGCGTACAAGATCCAGCCACTTAATGCTTCGGTCTCGTAATGCGTGCTAGTTCCAGCCGCGTATTGCTTCGGTCTCGTCAAGCGTACACGCTCCAGCCGGGTATTGCTTCAGTCTCGTCGAGCGTACAACCTCCAGCCGGGTATTGCTTCGGTCTCGTCAAGCGTACATGCCCCAGCCGGGTATTGCTTCAGTCTCCTCGAGCGTACAGGATCCAGTCGCGTTTTGCTTTGGTCTCGTTATGCGTACAAGTCCCAGCCGCGTATTGCTTCGGTCACGTTATTCGTACAAGGTCCAGCCCTGTAATGGTTCGGTCTCGTTATGCGTGCAAGTTCCAGCCGCGTATTGCTTCGGTCTTGTCAAGCGTACAAGTTACAGTCGGATAATGTTTCGGTCTCGTTATGCGTACAAGTTCCAGCCGCGTATTGCTTCGGTCTCGTGGAGCGTTCAAGTTCCAGCCGGGTATTGCTTTGTTGTCGTTATGCGTACAAGTTCCGGCCGGGTATTGCTTCGGTCTCGTTATGCGTACAAGTCCCAGCCGCGTAATGCTTCGGTCTCGTTATGCGTCCAAGTCCCAGCCGCGAGTTGCTTCGGTCTCGTTATGCGTACAAGTTCCAGCCGCGTGTTACTTCGGACTCGTAAAGCGTACCAGTTCAAGCCTCGTAATGCTTCAGTCTCGTTATGCGTACAAGTTCCAGCCGAGCGTTGCTTCGGTCTCGTGGAGCTTTCAAGTTCCAGCCGCATATTGCTTTGTTCTCGTCATGCATACAAGTTCCAGCCGGGTATTGCTTCGGTCTCGTTATGCATACAAGTCCCAGCCGCATATTCCTTCGGTCTCGTCGAGCGTACAAGTTCCAGCCGCATATTGCTTCGGTCTCGTTATGCGTACATGTTCCATCAGTGTATTGCTCCGATCTCCTTATGCGTACATGTTCCAGCCGCGTATTGCTTCGGTCTCGTTATGCGTGCAAGTTCCAGCCGCGTATTGCTTCGGTCTCGTCAAGCGTACAAGATCCAGCCACGTAATGCTTCGGTCTCGATATGCGTCCAAGTCCCAGCCGCGAGTTGCTTCGGTCTCGTTATGCGTACAAGTTCCAGCCGCACATTGCTTCGGTCTCGTGGAGCTTTCAAGTTCCAGCCGCGTATTGCTTTGTTCTCGTCATGCGTACTAGTTCCAGCCGGGTATTGCTTCGGTCTCGTTATGCATACAAGTCCCAGCCGCATGTTCCTTCGGTCTCGTCGAGCGTACAAGTTCCAGCCGCATATTGCTTCGGTCTCGTTATGCGTACATGTTCCATCAGTGTATTGCTCCGATCTCCTTATGCGTACATGTTCCAGCCGCGTATTGCTTCGGTCTCGTGGAACGTATAAGTCCCAGCCGCGTATTGCTTCGGTCTCGTCGAGCGAACAAGTACCAGCAGCGCGTTGCGTCGGTCTCGTTATGCGTACAAGTCCCAGCCGCGTATTGGTTCGGTATCGTTATGTGTACTAGTCCCGGCCGCGTATTGCTTCGGTCTCGTCGAGCGTACAAGTTACAGCAGCGTATTGCTTCGGTCTCGTTATGCGTACAAGTCCCAGCTGCGAGTTGCTTCGGTCTCGTTATGCGTACAAGTTCCAGCCGCGTGTTGCTTCGGTCTCGTTAGTCGTACAAGTTCCAGCCGCGTAATGCTTCCGTCTCGTTATGCGTTCAAGTGCCAGCCGCGTGTTGCTTCGGTCTCGTCGAGCGAACAAGTTCCAGCAGCGCGTTGCTTCGGTCTCCGTATACGTGCAAGTTCCAGCCGCGTATTGCTTCGGTCTCGTCATGCGTACAAGTTCCAGCAGCGTATTGCTTCGGTCTCGTCGAGCGAACAAGTTCCAGCAGCGCGTTGCGTCGGTCTCATTATACGTGAAAGTTCCAGCCGCGTATTGCTTCGGTCTCGTTATGCGTACAAGTTCCAACCGTGTAATGGTTCGGTCTCGTTATGCGTGCAAATTCCAGCCGCGTATTGCTTCGGTCTCGTTATGCGTACAAGTCCCAGCCGCGTAATGCTTCCGTCTCGTTATGCGTTCAAGTCCCAACCGCGTGTTGCTTCGGTCTCGTCGAGCGAGCAAGTTCCAGCAGCGCGTTGCATCGGTCTCCTTATGCGTGCAAGTTCCTGCCGCGTATTTCTTCGGTCTCGTCGGGCGTACAAGCTCCAGCCGCGTATTGCTTCGGTCTCGTTATACGTACAAGTCCAAGCCGCGTATTGCTTCCGTATCGTTATGCGTGCAAGTTCCAGCCGCGCATTGCTACGGTCTCCTCGAGCGTACAAGCTCCAGCCGCGTATTCCTTCGGTCTCGTCGAGCGTACAAGTTCCAGCCGCGTATTGCTTCGGTCTCGTCGAGCATACAAGTCCGAGCCGCGTATTGCTTCCGTATCGTTATGCGCGCAAGATCCAGCCGCGTATTGCTTCGGTCTCGTCGAGCGTACAAGTTCCAGCCGCGTATTGCTTCGGTCTCGTCGACCGTACAAGTCCCAGCCGCGTGTTGCTTCGCTCTTGTTATGCGTGCAAGTTTCAGCCGCGTATTGCTTCGGTCTCGTCAAGCGTACAAGTCCCAGCCGCGTATTGCTTCGGTCTCGTCGAGCGTACAAGTTCCAGCCGCGTATTGCTTCGGTCTCGTCGAGCATACAGGTCCCAGCCGCGTATTGCTTTGGTCTCGTTATGCGTACAAGTCCTAGCCGCGTATTGCTTACGTATCGTTATGCGTACAAGTTCCAGCAGCGCGTTGCTTCGGTCTCGTTATGCGTGCAAGTTCCAGCCGCGTATTTCTTCGGTCTCGTCGGGCGTTCAAGATCCAGCCGCGTATTGCTTCGGTCTCGTTATACGTACAAGTCCCAGCCGCGTATTGCTTCCGTATCGTTATGCGTGCAAGTTCCAGCCGCGTATTGCTTCGGTCTCGTCGAGCGTACAAGTTCCAGCCGCGTATTGCTTCGGTCTCGTCGACCGTACAAGTCCCAGCCGCGTGTTGCTTCGCTCTTGTGATGCGTGCAAGTTTCAGCCGCGTATTGCTTCGGTCTCGTCAAGCGTACAAGTCCCAGCGGCGTATTGCTTCGGTCTCGTGGAGCGTGCGAGTTCCAGTCACGCATTGCTTCGGTCTCGTCGAGCGTAGAAGCTCCAGCCGCGTATTGCTTCGGTCTCGTGGAGCGTACAAGTCCCAGCCGCGTATTGCTGCGGTCTCGTCGAGCGTACAAGTTCCAACCGCGTATTGCTTCGGTCTCGTGATGCGTACAAGTTCCAGCAGCGCGTTGCCTCGGTCTCGTGGTGCGTTCAAGTTCCAGCAGCGCGTTGCTTCGGTCTCGTTATGCGTGCAAGTTCCAGCCGCGTATTGCTTCGGTCTCGTCGAGCGTACAAGTTCCAGCCGCGTATTGCTTCGGTCTCGTCGACCGTACGAGTCCCAGCCGCGTGTTGCTTCGCTCTTGTTATGCGTGCAAGTTCCAGCCGCGTATTGCTTCGGTCTCGTCAAGCGTACAAGACCCAGCCGCGTATTCCTTCGGTCTCCTCGACCGTACAAGCTCCAGCCGCGTATTGCTTCGGTCTCGTCGAGCGTACAAGTCCCAGCCGCGTATTGCTTCGGTCTCGTTATGCGTACAAGTTCCAGCCGCGCAATGCTTGGGTCTCGTTATGCGTACAAGTTCCAGCAGCGCGTTGCTTCGGTCTCGTTATGCGTGCAAGTACCAGCCGCGTATTTGTTCGGTCTCGTCGAGCGTACAAGTTCCAGCCGCGTATTGCTTCGGTCTCGTCGAGCGTACAAGTTCCAGCAGCGTATTGCTTCGGTCTCGTCGAGCATACAAGTCCCAGCCGCGTATTGCTTTGGTCTCGTTATGCGTACAAGTCCCAGCCGCGTATTGCTTCCGTATCGTTATGCGTACAAGTCCCAGCCGCGTATTGCTTCGGTCTCGTTATGCGTACAAGTTCCGGCCGCGTAATGCTTCGGTCTCGTTATGCGTACAAGTTCCAGCAGCGCGTTGCTTCGGTCTCGTTATGCGTGCAAGTTCCAGCCGCGTATTTCTTCGGTCTCGTCGGGCGTTCAAGATCCAGCCGCGTATTGCTTCGGTCTCGTTATACGTACAAGTCCCAGCCGCGTATTGCTTCCGTATCGTTATGCGTGCAAGTTCCAGCCGCGTATTGCTTCGGTCTCGTGGAGCGTACAAGTTCCAGCCGCGTATTGCTTCGGTCTCGTCGACCGTACAAGTCCCAGCCGCGTGTTGCTTCGCTCTTGTTATGCGTGCAAGTTTCAGCCTCGTATTGCTTCGGTCTCGTGATGCGTACAAGTTCCAGCAGCGCGTTGCTTCGGTCTCGTGGAGCGTACAAGTTCCAGCAGCGCGTTGCTTCGGTCTCGTTATGCGTGCAAGTTCCAGCCGCGTATTCCTTCGGTCTCGTCGGGCGTACAAGATCCAGCCGCGTATTGCTTCGGTCTCGTTATTCGTACAAGTCCAAGCCGCGTATTGCTTCCGTATCGTTATGCGTGCATGTTCCAGCCGTGTATTGATTCGGTCTCGTCGAGCGTACAAGTTCCAGCCGCGTATTGCTTCGGTCTCGTTATGCGTACAAGTTCCAGCCGCGCAATGCTTCGGTCTCGTTATGCGTACAAGTCCCAGCCGCGTATTGCTTCGGTCTCGTCGAGCGTACAAGTCCCAGCCGCGTATTGCTTCGGTCTCGTCGGGCGTACAAGATCCAGCCGCGTATTGCTTCGGTCTCGTTATACGTACAAGTCCAAGCCCCGTATTGCTTCCGAATCGTTATGCGTGCAAGTTCCAGCCGCGTATTGCTTCGGTCTCGTCGAGCGTACAAGTTCCAGCCGCGTATTGCTTCGGTCTCGTCGACCGTACGAGTCCCAGCCGCGTGTTGCTTCGCTCATGTTATGCGTGCAAGTTCCAGCCGCGTATTGCTTCGGTCCCGTCAAGCGTACAAGACCCAGCCGCGTATTCCTTCGGTCTCCTCGACCGTACAAGCTCCAGCCGCGTATTGCTTCGGTCTCGTCGAGCGTACAAGTCCCAGCCGCGTATTGCTTCGGTCTCGTTATGCGTACAAGTTCCAGCCGCGCAATGCTTCGGTCTCGTTATGCGTACAAGTTCCAGCAGCGCGTTGCTTCGGTCTCGTTATGCGTGCAAGTTCCAGCCGCGTATTTCTTCGGTCTCGTTATGCGTACAAGTTCCTGCCGCGTGTTGCTTCGGTCTCGTTATGCGTACAAGTCCCAGTCGTGGAATCCTTCGTTCTCTTCGATCGTACAAGTTCCAGCGGCGTATTGCTTCGGTCTCGTTACGCGTACAAGTTCCAGCCGCGTATTGCCTCGGTCTCGTTATGCGTACAAGTTCCAGCATCGCGTTGCTTCGGTCTCGTGGAGCGTACAAGTTCCAGCCGCGCAATGCTTCGGTCTCGTTATGCGTACAAGTTCCTGCCGCGTGTGGCTTCGGTCTCGTTATGCGTACAAGTCCCAGTCGTGGAATCCTTCGTTCTCTTCGATCCTACAAGTTCCAGCGGCGTATTGCTTCGGTCTCGTTACGCGTACAAGTTCCAGCCGCGTATTGCCTCGGTCTCGTTACGCGTACAAGTTCCAGCCGCGTATTGCTTCGGTTTCGTCGAGCGAACAAGTTCCAGCCGAGTACTGCTTCGGTTTCGTCGAGCGTACAAGTTCCAGCCGCGTATTGCTTCGGTATCGTTATGCGGACAAGTCCCAGCCGCGTGTTGCTTCGGTCTCGTTATGCGTAGAAGTTCCAGCCGCGTATTGCTCCGATCGCGTTATGCGTACATGTTCCAGCCGCGTATTGCTTCGGTCTCGTCGAGCGAAAAAGTTCCAGCAGCGCGTTGCTTCGGTCTCGTTAGGCGTACAAGTTCCAGCCGCGTGTTGCCTCGGTTTCGTTAGGCGTACAAATCCCAGCCGCGTAATGCTTCGGTCTCGTTATGCGTACAAGTCCCCGCCGCGTATTCCTTCGGTCTTGTCGAGCGTACAAGTTCCAGCAGCGCGTTGCTTCGGTCTCGTCGAGCGTACAAGTTCCAGCCGTGTGTTGCTTCGGTCTCGTCGAGCGTACAAGTCCCAGCCGCGTATTGCTTTGGTCTCGTTATGCGTTCAAGTCCCAGCCGCGTATTTCTTCGGTATCGTCATGCGTACAGTCCCAGCCGTTTCTTGCTTCGGTCTCGTTATGCGTACAAGTCCAGCCGCGTATTGCATCGGTATCGTTATGCGTACAAGTCCCAGCCGCGTATTGCTTCGGTATCGTTAAGCGTACAACTCCCAACCGTGTATTGCTTCGGTCTCGTAATGCGTGCAAGTCCCAGCCGCGTATTGCTTCGGTCTCGTGGAGCGTTCAAGTTCCAGCTGCGCGTTGCTTCGGTGTCGTTATGCATGCAAGTTCCAGCCGCGTAATGCTTCAGTCTTGTCGAGCGTACAAGTTCCAGCCGCGTATTGCTTCGGTCTCGTCGAGCGTACAAGTTCCAGCCGCGTGTTGCTTCGGTCTCGTTATGCGTACAAGTTCCAGCCGCGTAATGCTTCGGTCCTGTTATGAGTACAAGTTCCAGCCGCGTATTACTTCGGTCTCGTTATGCGTAAAAGTTCCAGCCGCGTATTGCTTCGGTCTCGTCGAGCATACAAGTCCCAGCCGCGTATTGCTTTAGTCTCGTTATACGTTCAAGTCCCAGCCGCGTATTGCTTCCGTATCGTTATGCGTACAAGTCCCAGCCGCGTATTGCTTCCGTATCGTTATGCGTACAAGTCCCAGCCGCGTGTTGCTTCGGTCATGTTATGCGTGCAAGTTCCAACCGCGTATTGCTTCGGTCTTGTTATGCGTGCAAGTTCCAGCCGCGTATTGCTTCGGTCTCGTCAAGCGTACAAGCTCCAGCCGCGTATTGCTTCGGTCTCGTCGAGCGTACAAGTTCCAGCAGCGTATTGCTTCGGTCTCGTCGAGCATACAAGTCCCAGCCGCGTATTGCTTTGGTCTCGTTATGCGTACAAGTCCCAGCCGCGTATTGCTTCCGTATCGTTATGCGTACAAGTCCCAGCCGCGTATTGCTTCGGTCTCGTTATGCGTGCAAGTTCCAGCCGCGTATTTCTTCGGTCTCGTCGGGCGTTCAAGATCCAGCCGCGTATTGCTTCGGTCTCGTTATACGTACAAGTCCCAGCCGCGTATAGCTTCCGTATCGTTATGCGTGCAAGTTCCAGCCGCGTATTGCTTCGGTCTCGTGGAGCGTACAAGTTCCAGCCGCGTATTGCTTCGGTCTCGTCGACCGTACAAGTCCCAGCCGCGTGTTGCTTCGCTCTTGTTATGCGTGCAAGTTTCAGCCTCGTATTGCTTCGGTCTCGTGATGCGTACAAGTTCCAGCAGCGCGTTGCTTCGGTCTCGTGGAGCGTACAAGTTCCAGCAGCGCGTTGCTTCGGTCTCGTTATGCGTGCAAGTTCCAGCCGCGTATTCCTTCGGTCTCGTCGGGCGTACAAGATCCAGCCGCGTATTGCTTCGGTCTCGTTATTCGTACAAGTCCAAGCCGCGTATTGCTTCCGTATCGTTATGCGTGCATGTTCCAGCCGTGTATTGATTCGGTCTCGTCGAGCGTACAAGTTCCAGCCGCGTATTGCTTCGGTCTCGTTATGCGTACAAGTTCCAGCCGCGCAATGCTTCGGTCTCGTTATGCGTACAAGTCCCAGCCGCGTATTGCTTCGGTCTCGTCGAGCGTACAAGTTCCAGCCGCATATTGCTTCGGTCTCGTCGAGCATACAAGTCCCAGCCGCGTATTGCTTTGGTCTCGTTATGCGTACAAGTCCCAGCCGCGTATTGCTTCCGTATCGTTATGCGTACAAGTCCCAGCCGCGTATTGCTTCGGTCTCGTTATGCGTACAAGTTCCGGTGGCGTAATGCTTCGGTCTCGTTATGCGTACAAGTTCCAGCCGCGTATTTCTTCGGTCTCGTCGGGCGTCCAAGATCCAGCCGCGTATTGCTTCGGTCTCGTTATACGTACAAGTCCAAGCCCCGTATTGCTTCCGAATCGTTATGCGTGCAAGTTCCAGCCGCGTATTGCTTCGGTCTCGTCGAGCGTACAAGTTCCAGCCGCGTATTGCTTCGGTCTCGTCGACCGTACGAGTCCCAGCCGCGTGTTGCTTCGCTCATGTTATGCGTGCAAGTTCCAGCCGCGTATTGCTTCGGTCCCGTCAAGCGTACAAGACCCAGCCGCGTATTCCTTCGGTCTCCTCGACCGTACAAGCTCCAGCCGCGTATTGCTTCGGTCTCGTCGAGCGTACAAGTCCCAGCCGCGTATTGCTTCGGTCTCGTTATGCGTACAAGTTCCAGCCGCGCAATGCTTCGGTCTCGTTATGCGTACAAGTCCCAGTCGTGGAATCCTTCGTTCTCTTCGATCGTACAAGTTCCAGCGGCGTATTGCTTCGGTCTCGTTACGCGTACAAGTTCCAGCCGCGTATTGCCTCGGTCTCGTTATGCGTACAAGTTCCAGCATCGCGTTGCTTCGGTCTCGTGGAGCGTACAAGTTCCAGCCGCGCAATGCTTCGGTCTCGTTATGCATACAAGTTCCAGCAGCGCGTTGCTTCGGTTTCGATATGCGTGCAAGTTCCAGCCGCGTATTTCTTCGGTCTCGTCGAGCGTACAAGTTCCAGCCGCGTATTGCTTCGGTCTCGCCGAGCGTACAGGTTCCAGCCGCGTATTGCTTCGGTCTCGTCGAGCATACAGGTTCCAGCCGCGTATTGCTTCGGTCTCGTCGAGCATACAAGTCCCAGCCGCGTATTGCTTTGGTCTCGTTATACGTACAAGTCGCAGCCGCGTATTGCTTCCGTATCGTTATGCGTGCAAGTTCCAGCCGCGTATTGCTTCGGTCTCGTCGAGCGTACAAGTTCCAGCCGCGTATTGCTTCGGTCTCGTCGACCGTACGAGTCCCAGCCGCGTGTTGCTTCGCTCTTGTTATGCCTGCAAGTTCCAGCCGCGTATTGCTTCGGTCTCGTCAAGCGTACAAGTTCCAGCCGTGTAATGGTTCGGTCTCGTTATGCGGGCGAGTTCCAGCCGCGTATTGCTTCGGTCTCGTTATGCGTGCAAGTTCCAGCCGAGTATTGCTTCGGTCTCGTGGAGCATACAAGTCCCAGGCGCGTATTGCTTCGGTCTCGTCGAGCGTACAAGTTCCAGCCGCGTATTGCTTCGGTCTCGTCGAGCGTACAAGTCCCAGCCGCGTATTGCTTTGGTCTCGTTATGCGTACAAGTCCCAGTCGCGTATTGCTTCGGTCTCGTTATGCGTACAAGTTCCAGCCGTGTAATGGTTTGGTCTCGTTATGCGTGCAAGTTCCAGCCGCGTATTGCTTCGGTCTCGTCAAGCGTACAAGTTACAGCCGGATAATGCTTCGGTCTCGTTATGCGTGCAAGTTCCAGCCGCGTATTGCTTCGGTCTCGTCAAGCGTACAGGCTCCAGCCGGGCATTTCTTCGGTCTCGTCAAGCGTACAAGCTCCAGCTGGGTATTGCTTCAGTCTCGTCGAGCGTAAAGGTTCCAGCCGCGTATTGCTTTGGTCTCGCTATGCGTACAAGTCCCAGCCGCGTATTGCTTCGGTCTCGTTGTTCGTACAAGGTCCAGCCGTGTAATGGTTCGGTCTCGTTATGCATGCAAGTTCCAGCCGCGTATTGCTTCGGTCTTGCCGAGCGTACAAGATACAGCCGGATAATGTTTCGGTCTCGTTATGCGTGCAAGTTCCAGCCGCGGATTGCTTCGGTCTTGTCAAGCGTACAAGATCCAGCCACGTAATGCTTCGGTCTCGTTATGCGTACAAGTACTAGCCGCGTGTCGCTTCGGTCTCGTGGTGCGTACATGTTCCAGCCGCGTATTGCTGCGGTCTCGTCGAGCGAAAAAGTTCCAGCAGCGCGTTGCTTTGATCTCGTTATGCGTGCAAGTTCCAGCCGCGTATTGCTTCGGTCTCGTCGAGCGTACAAGTTACAGCCGGATAATGCTTCGGTCTCGTTATGCGTGCAAGTTCCAGCAGCGTATTGCTTCGGTCTCGTTATGCGTACAAGTCCCAGCCGCGTATTGCTTCGGTCTCGTTATGCGTACAAGTCCCAGCCGCGTATTGCTTCGGTCTCGTCGAGCGAACAAGTTCCAGCAGCGCGTTGCTTTGGTCTCGTTATGCGTGCAAGTTCCAGCCGCGTATTGCTTCGGTCTCGTCGAGCGTACAGGCTCCAGCCGGGCATTTCTTCGGTCTCGTCAAGCGTACAAGCTCCAGCTGGGTATTGCTTCAGTCTCGTCGAGCGTAAAGGTTCCAGCCGCGTATTGCTTTGGTCTCGCTATGCGTACAAGTCCCAGCCGCGTATTGCTTCGGTCTCGTTGTTCGTACAAGGTCCAGCCGTGTAATGGTTCGGTCTCGTTATGCATGCAAGTTCCAGCCGCGTATTGCTTCGGTCTTGCCGAGCGTACAAGATACAGCCGGATAATGTTTCGGTCTCGTTATGCGTGCAAGTTCCAGCCGCGGATTGCTTCGGTCTTGTCAAGCGTACAAGATCCAGCCACGTAATGCTTCGGTCTCGTTATGCGTACAAGTACTAGCCGCGTGTCGCTTCGGTCTCGTGGTGCGTACATGTTCCAGCCGCGTATTGCTGCGGTCTCGTCGAGCGAAAAAGTTCCAGCAGCGCGTTGCTTTGATCTCGTTATGCGTGCAAGTTCCAGCCGCGTATTGCTTCGGTCTCGTCGAGCGTACAAGTTACAGCCGGATAATGCTTCGGTCTCGTTATGCGTGCAAGTTCCAGCAGCGTATTGCTTCGGTCTCGTTATGCGTACAAGTCCCAGCCGCGTATTGCTTCGGTCTCGTTATGCGTACAAGTCCCAGCCGCGTATTGCTTCGGTCTCGTCGAGCGAACAAGTTCCAGCAGCGCGTTGCTTTGGTCTCGTTATGCGTGCAAGTTCCAGCCGCGTATTGCTTCGGTCTCGTCGAGCGTACAAGTTACAGCCGGATAATGCTTCGGTCTCGTTATGCGTGCAAGTTCCAGCCGCGTATTTCTTCGGTCTCGTCGGGCGTACAAGATCCAGCCGCGTATTGCTTCGGTCTCGTTATACGTACAAGTCCAAGCCCCGTATTGCTTCCGAATCGTTATGCGTGCAAGTTCCAGCCGCGTATTGCTTCGGTCTCGTCGAGCGTACAAGTTCCAGCCGCGTATTGCTTCGGTCTCGTCGACCGTACGAGTCCCAGCCGCGTGTTGCTTCGCTCATGTTATGCGTGCAAGTTCCAGCCGCGTATTGCTTCGGTCCCGTCAAGCGTACAAGACCCAGCCGCGTATTCCTTCGGTCTCCTCGACCGTACAAGCTCCAGCCGCGTATTGCTTCGGTCTCGTCGAGCGTACAAGTCCCAGCCGCGTATTGCTTCGGTCTCGTTATGCGTACAAGTTCCAGCCGCGCAATGCTTCGGTCTCGTTATGCGTACAAGTTCCAGCAGCGCGTTGCTTCGGTCTCGTTATGCGTGCAAGTTCCAGCCGCGTATTTCTTCGGTCTCGTTATGCGTACAAGTTCCTGCCGCGTGTTGCTTCGGTCTCGTTATGCGTACAAGTCCCAGTCGTGGAATCCTTCGTTCTCTTCGATCGTACAAGTTCCAGCGGCGTATTGCTTCGGTCTCGTTACGCGTACAAGTTCCAGCCGCGTATTGCCTCGGTCTCGTTATGCGTACAAGTTCCAGCATCGCGTTGCTTCGGTCTCGTGGAGCGTACAAGTTCCAGCCGCGCAATGCTTCGGTCTCGTTATGCATACAAGTTCCAGCAGCGCGTTGCTTCGGTTTCGATATGCGTGCAAGTTCCAGCCGCGTATTTCTTCGGTCTCGTCGAGCGTACAAGTTCCAGCCGCGTATTGCTTCGGTCTCGCCGAGCGTACAGGTTCCAGCCGCGTATTGCTTCGGTCTCGTCGAGCATACAGGTTCCAGCCGCGTATTGCTTCGGTCTCGTCGAGCATACAAGTCCCAGCCGCGTATTGCTTTGGTCTCGTTATACGTACAAGTCGCAGCCGCGTATTGCTTCCGTATCGTTATGCGTGCAAGTTCCAGCCGCGTATTGCTTCGGTCTCGTCGAGCGTACAAGTTCCAGCCGCGTATTGCTTCGGTCTCGTCGACCGTACGAGTCCCAGCCGCGTGTTGCTTCGCTCTTGTTATGCCTGCAAGTTCCAGCCGCGTATTGCTTCGGTCTCGTCAAGCGTACAAGTTCCAGCCGTGTAATGGTTCGGTCTCGTTATGCGGGCGAGTTCCAGCCGCGTATTGCTTCGGTCTCGTTATGCGTGCAAGTTCCAGCCGAGTATTGCTTCGGTCTCGTGGAGCATACAAGTCCCAGGCGCGTATTGCTTCGGTCTCGTCGAGCGTACAAGTTCCAGCCGCGTATTGCTTCGGTCTCGTCGAGCGTACAAGTCCCAGCCGCGTATTGCTTTGGTCTCGTTATGCGTACAAGTCCCAGTCGCGTATTGCTTCGGTCTCGTTATGCGTACAAGTTCCAGCCGTGTAATGGTTTGGTCTCGTTATGCGTGCAAGTTCCAGCCGCGTATTGCTTCGGTCTCGTCAAGCGTACAAGTTACAGCCGGATAATGCTTCGGTCTCGTTATGCGTGCAAGTTCCAGCCGCGTATTGCTTCGGTCTCGTCAAGCGTACAGGCTCCAGCCGGGCATTTCTTCGGTCTCGTCAAGCGTACAAGCTCCAGCTGGGTATTGCTTCAGTCTCGTCGAGCGTAAAGGTTCCAGCCGCGTATTGCTTTGGTCTCGCTATGCGTACAAGTCCCAGCCGCGTATTGCTTCGGTCTCGTTGTTCGTACAAGGTCCAGCCGTGTAATGGTTCGGTCTCGTTATGCATGCAAGTTCCAGCCGCGTATTGCTTCGGTCTTGCCGAGCGTACAAGATACAGCCGGATAATGTTTCGGTCTCGTTATGCGTGCAAGTTCCAGCCGCGGATTGCTTCGGTCTTGTCAAGCGTACAAGATCCAGCCACGTAATGCTTCGGTCTCGTTATGCGTACAAGTACTAGCCGCGTGTCGCTTCGGTCTCGTGGTGCGTACATGTTCCAGCCGCGTATTGCTGCGGTCTCGTCGAGCGAAAAAGTTCCAGCAGCGCGTTGCTTTGATCTCGTTATGCGTGCAAGTTCCAGCCGCGTATTGCTTCGGTCTCGTCGAGCGTACAAGTTACAGCCGGATAATGCTTCGGTCTCGTTATGCGTGCAAGTTCCAGCAGCGTATTGCTTCGGTCTCGTTATGCGTACAAGTCCCAGCCGCGTATTGCTTCGGTCTCGTTATGCGTACAAGTCCCAGCCGCGTATTGCTTCGGTCTCGTCGAGCGAACAAGTTCCAGCAGCGCGTTGCTTTGGTCTCGTTATGCGTGCAAGTTCCAGCCGCGTATTGCTTCGGTCTCGTCGAGCGTACAAGTTACAGCCGGATAATGCTTCGGTCTCGTTATGCGTGCAAGTTCCAGCAGCGTATTGCTTCGGTCTCGTTATGCGTACAAGTCCCAGCCGCGTATTGCTTCGGTCTCGTTATGCGTACAAGTCCCAGCCGCGTGTTGCTTCGGTCTCGTCAAGCGTACAAGTTCCAGCCGCGTATTGCTTCGGTCTCGTCGAGCGTACAAGACCCAGTCGCGTATTGCTTCGGTCTCGTCAAGCGTACAAGTTCCAGCCGGGTATTGCTTCGGACTCGTTATGCGTACAAGTCCCAGCCGCGTATTCCTTCGGTCTCGTCGAGCGTACAAGTTCCAGCCGCATATTGCTTCGGTCTCGCTATGCGTACATGTTCCATCCGTGTATTGCTCCGATCTCCTTATGCGTACATGTTCCAGCCGCGGATTGCTTCGGTCTCGTCGAGCGTACAAGTTCCAGCCGCGTATTCCTGCGGCCTCGTCGAGCGTACAACTTCCAGCCGCGTATTGCTCTGGTCTTGTTCTGCGTACAAGTCCCAGCCGCGTATTGCTTCGGTCTCGTTATGCATACAAGTCCCAGCCGCGTATTGCTTTGGTCTCGTTATGCGTACAAGTTCCAGCCGCTTATTGCTTCGGTCTCGTCGCGCGTGCAAGTTCCAGCCGCGTATTGCTTCGGTATCGTTATGCGTACAAGTCCCAGCCACGTGCTGCATCGAACTCGTTATGCGTACAAGTTCCAGCCGCGTGTTGCATCGGTCTCGTTATGTGTACAAGTTCCAGCCGCGTATTGCTTCGGTCTCGTTATGCGTACAAGTTCCAGCCGCGTATTGCTTCGGTCTCGTTATGCGTACAAGTCCCAGCCGCGTATTGCTTCGGTCTCGTTATGCGTACAAGTTCCAGCCGTGTAATGGTTCGGTCTCGTTATGCGTGCAAGTTCCAGCCGCGTATTGCTTCAGTCTCGTCAAGCGTACAAGTTACAGCCGGATAATGCATCGGTCTCGTTATGCGTGCAAGTTCCAGCCGCGTATTGCTGCGGTCTCGTAATGCGTACAAGACCCTGTCGCGTATTGCGGCGATCTCGTTATGCGTACAGGTCCCAACCGGGTATTGCTTCGGTCTCGTTACGCGTACAAGTTCCAGCCGCGTATTGCTTCGGTCTCGTTATGCGTACAAGTCCCAGCCGCGTATTGCTTCGGTCTCGTTATGCGTGCAAGTTCCAGCCGCGTATTGCTTCAGTCTCGTCAAGCGTACAAGTTACAGCCGGCTAATGCATCGGTCTCGATATGCGTGCAAGTTCCAGCCGCGTATTGCTTCGGTCTCGTTATGCGTACAAGACCCTGTCGCATATTGCTTCGGTCTCGTTATGCGTACAAGTCCCAACCGGGTATTGCTTCGGTCTCGATATGCGTACAAGTTCCAGCCGCGTATTGCTTCGGTCTCGTCGAGCGCACAAGTTCCAGCCGCGCATTGCTTCGGTCTCGTCGAGCGAACAAGGTCCAGCTGCGCGTTGCGTCGGTCTCGTTATGCGTGCAAGTTCCAGCCGCGTATTGATTCGGTCTCGTTATGCGTACAGGATCCAGCCACGTAATCCTTCGGTCTCGTTATGCGTGCAAGTTCCAGCCGCGTATTGCTTCGGTCTCGTTATGCGTACAAGTTCCAGCCGCGTAATGCTTCGGTCTCTTTGCGCTTGCAATTTCTAGCCGCGTATTGCTTCGGTCCGGTCAAGCGTACAAGTTCCAGCCACGTAACGCTTCGGTCTCGTTATGCGTACAAGTCCCAGCCGCGTATTGCTTCGGTATCGTTATGCGTACAAGTCCCAGCCGCGTGTTCCTTCGGCCTCGTTATGCGTAAAAGTTCCAGCCGCGAGTTGCTTCGTTCTCGTTAGGCGTACAAGTTCCTGCCGCGTATTGCTTCGGTCTCGTCGAGCGTACAAGTTCCAGCCGCGAGTAGCTTCGGTCTCGTTATGCGTACAAGTTCCAGCCGGATAATGCTTCGATCTCGTTATGCGAGCAAGTTCCAGCCGCGTATTGTTTCGGTCTTGTCAAGCGTACAAGTTACAGCCGGATAATGTTTCGGTCTGGTTATGCGTGCAAGTTCCAGCCGTGTAATGGTTCGGTCTCGTTATGCGGGCAAGTTCCAGACGCGTATCGCTTCGGTCTCGTTATGCGTGCAAGTTCTCGCCGCGTATTGTTTCGGTGTCCTTATTCGAACAAGTCCCTACCGTGTATTGCTTTGATCTCGTGATGCGTACAAGTCCCAGCCGCGTATTGCTTCGGTATCGTTATGCGTACAAGTCCCAGCCACGTGCTGCTTCCGACTCGTTATGCGTACAAGTTCCAGCCGCGTGTTGCTTCGGTCTCGTCAAGCATACAAGTTACTGCCGGATAATGCTTCGGTCTCGTTATGCTTGCAAGTTCCAGCCGCGTATTGCTTCGGTCTCATCGAGCGTACAAGTTCCAGCCGCGTATTGCTTCGGTCTCATCGAGCGTACAAGTCCCAGCCGCGTATTGCTTTGGTCTCGTTATGCGTACAGGTTCCAGCCACGTAATCCTTCGGTGCGTTATGCGTGCAAGTTCCAGCCGCGTATTGCTTCGGTCTCGTCGAGCGTACAAGTTCCAGCCGCGTATTGCTTCGGTCTCATCGAGCGTACAAGTTTCCAGCCGCGTATTGCTTTGGTCTCGTTATGCGTGCAAGTCCCAGCCGCGTATTGCTTCGGTCTCGTTATGCGTACAAGCTCCAGCCGCGTATTGCTTCAGTCTCGTCAAGCGTACAAGTTACAGCCGGATAATGCTTCGGTCTCGTTATGCGTGCAAGTTCCAGCCGCGTATTGCTTCGGTATCGTTATGCGTACAAGTCCCAGCCACGTGCTGCTTCGGACTCGTTATGCGTACAAGTTCCAGCCGCGTGTTGCATCGCTCTCGTTAGGCGTACAAGTTCCAGCCGCGTAATGCTTCGGTCTCGTTATGTGTACAAATTCCAGCCGCGTATTGCTTCGGTCTCGTGGAGCATACAAGTCACAGGCGCGTATTGCTTTGGTCTCGTTACGCGTACAAGTTCCAGCCGCGTATTGCTTCGGTCTCGTCAAGCGTACATGCTCCAGCCGGGCATTGCTTCGGTCTCGTCAAGCGTACAAGCTCTAGCTGGGTATTGCTTCAGTCTCGTCGAGCGTACAGGTTCCAGCCGCGTATTGCTTTGGTCTCGTTATGGGTACAAGTCCCAGCCGCGTATTGCTTTGGTCTCGATATGCGTACAAGCTCCAGCCGGTTATTGCTTCAGTCTCGCCGAGCGTACAAGTTACAGCCGGATAATGCTTCGGTCTCGTTATGCGTACAAGTTCCAGCCGCGTATTGCTTCAGTCTCGTCGAGCGAACAAGTTCCAGCCGCGCATTGCTTCGGTCGCGTCGAGCGTACAAGTTCCAGTCGCGTATTGCTTCGGTCCCGTCGAGCGTGCAAGTCCCAGCCGCCTATTGCTTTGGTCTCGTTATGCGTACAAGTTCCAGCCGCGTATTGCTTCGGTCTCGTGGAGCATACAAGTCACAGGAGCGTATTGCTTCGGTCTCGTTATGCGTACAAGTTCCAGCCGCGTATTGCTTCGGTCTCGTCGAGCGAACAAGTTCCAGCAGCGAATTGCTTCGGTATCGTTATGCGTGCAAGTTCCAGCCGCGTATTGCTTCGGTCTCGTCGAGCGTACAAGTTCCAGCCGCGTATTGCTTCGGTCTCGTCGAGCGTACAAGTCCCAGCCGCGTATTGCTTCGGTCTCGTTATGCGTGCAAGTTCCAGCCTCGTATTGCTTCGGTCTCGTCAAGCGTACAAGTTACAGCCGGATAATGCTTCGGTCTCGTTATGCGTACAAGTTCCAGCCGCGTATTGCTTCGGTCTCGTCGAGCGAACAAGTTCCAGCCGCCCATTGCTTCGGTCGCGTCGAGCGTACAAGTTCCAGTCGCGTATTGCTTCGGTACCGTCGAGCGTACAAGTCCCAGCCGCCTATTGCTTTGGTCTCGTTATGCGTACAAGTTCCAGCCGCGTATTGCTTCGGTCTCGTGGAGCATACAAGTTCCAGCAGCGTATTGCTTCGGTATCGTTATTCGTACAAGGTCCAGCCGTGTAATGGTTCGGTCTCGTTATGCATGCAGGTTCCAGCCGCGTATTGCTTCGGTCTTGCCAAGCGTACAAGTTACAGCCGGATAATGTTTCGGTCTCGTTATGCGTGCAAGTTCCAGCCGCGGATTGCTTCGGTCTCGTCAAGAGTACAAGATCCAGCCACGTAATGCTTCGGTCTCGTTATGCGTACAAGTACCAGCCGCGTGTCGCTTCGGTCTCGTGGAGCGTACAAGTTCCAGCCGCGTATTGCTTCGGTCTCGTCGAGCGTACAAGTCCCAGCCGCGTCTTGCTTCGGTCTCGTTATGCGTACAAGTACCAGCCGCGTATTGCTTCGGTATCGTTATGCGTACAAGTCCCAGCCGCGTGTTGCTTCGGTCTCGTTATGCGTACAAGTCCCAGCCGCGTATTGCTTCGGTCTCGTCAAGCGTACAAGTTCCAGCCACGTAATGCTTCGGTCTCGTTATGCGTGCAAGTTCCAGCCGCGTATTGCTTCGGTCTCGTCAAGCGTGCAAGCTCCAGCCGGGTATTGCTTCAGTCTCGTCGAGCGTACAGGTTCCAGCCGCGTATCGCTTTGATCTCGTTATGCGTACAAGTTCCAGCAGCGTATTGCTTCGGTCTCGTGGAGTATACAAGTCCCAGGCGCGTATTGCTTCGGTCTCGTTATGCGTGCAAGTTCCAGCCGCGTATTGCTTCGGTCTCGTCAAGCGTACAAGATCCAGCCACGTAATGCTTCGGTCTCGTTATGCGTGAAAGTTCCAGCCTCGTATTGCTTCGGTCTCGTCGAGCGTACAGGTTCCAGCCGCGTATTGCTTCGGTCTCGTTATGCGTGCAAGTTCCAGTCGCGTATTGCTTCGGTCTCGTCGAGCGTACAAGTCCCAGCCGCCTATTGCTTTGGTCTCGTTATGCGTACAAGTTCCAGCCGCGTGTTGCTTCGGTCTCGTTGGGCGTACAAGTTCCAGCCGCGTATTGCTTCGGTCTCGTGGAGCATACAAGTCACAGGAGCGTATTGCTTCGGTCTCGTTATGCGTACAAGTCCCAGCCGCGTATTGCTTTGGTCTCGTTATGCGTACAAGTTCCAGCCGCGTATTGCTTCGGTCTCGTCAAGCGCACAAGTTCCAGCAGTGTAATGGTTCGGTCTCGTTATGCGGGCGAGTTCCAGCCGCGTATTGCTTCGGTCTCGTTATGCGTGCAAGTTCCAGCCGCGTATTGCTTCGGTCTCGTGGAGCATACAAGTCCCAGGCGCGTATTGCTTCGGTCTCGTCGAGCGTACAAGTTCCAGCCGCGTATTGCTTCGGTCTCGTCGAGCGTACAAGTCCCAGCCGCGTATTGCTTTGGTCTCGTTATGCGTACAAGTCCCAGTCGCGTATTGCTTCGGTCTCGTTATGCGTACAAGTTCCAGCCGTGTAATGGTTTGGTCTCGTTATGCGTGCAAGTTCCAGCCGCGTATTGCTTCGGTCTCGTCAAGCGTACAAGTTACAGCCGGATAATGCTTCGGTCTCGTTATGCGTGCAAGTTCCAGCCGCGTAATGCTTCGGTCTCGTTATGCGTACAAGTTCCAGCCGCGTATTGCTTCGGTATCGTTATGCGTACTAGTTCCAGCCGCGTAATGCTTCGGTCTCGTCAAGCGTACAAGTTCCAGCCGCGTATTGCTTCGGTCTCGTTATGCGTGCAAGTTCCAGCGACGTATTGCTTCGGTCTCGCCGAGCGTACAAGACCCAGTCGCGTATTGCTTCGGTCCCGTTATGCGTACAATTCCCAGCCGCGTATTGCTTCGTTCTCGTCGAGCGTACAAGTCCCAGCCGCATATTGCTTTGGTCTCGTTATGCGTACAAGTCCCAGCAGCGTATTGCTTCGGTCTCGTCAAGCGTACAAGCTCCAGCCGGGTATTGCTTCGGTCTCGTCGAGCGTGCAAGTTCCAGCCGCGCATTGCTTCGGTCTCGTCGAGCGTACAGGTCCCAGCCGCGTATTGCTTTGGTCTCGTTATGCGTACAAGTTCCAGCCGCGTATTGCTTCGGTCTTGTTATGCGTACAAGTTCCAGCCGCGTGTGGCTCCGGTCTCGTTATGCGTACAAGTTCCAGCCGCGTATTGCTTCGGTCTCGTTATGCGTACAAGTCCCAGCCGTGAATTGCTTCGGTCTCGTCGCGCGTACAAGTCTCAGCCGCGTATTGCTTCGGTCGCGTTATGCGTACAAGTTCCTGCCGTGTATTGCGTCGGTCTTGTTATGCGAACAGGCTCCAGCCGGGCATTTCTTCGGTCTCGTCAAGCGTACCAGCTCCAGCTGGGTATTGCTTCAGTCTCGTCGAGCGTACAGGTTCCAGCCGCGTATTGCTTTGGTCTCGTTATGCGTACAAGTCCCAGCCGCGTATTGCTTCGGTCTCGTTGTTCGTACAAGGTCCAGCCGTGTAATGGTTCGGTCTCGTTATGCATACAAGTCCCAGCCGCGTATTGCTTCGGCCTCGTCGAGCGTACAATTTCCAGCCGCGTATTGCTTCGGTATCGTTATGCGTGCAAGTCCCAACCGGGTATTGCTTCGGTCTCGTCGCGCGTACAAGTCCCAGCCGCGTGTTGCTTCGGTCTCGTTATGATTACAAGTTCCAGCCGCGTATTGCTTCGGTCTCGTTATGCGTACAAGTTGCAGCCGCGTATTGTTTCGGTATCGTTATGCGTACAAGTCCCAGCCGCGTGATGCTTCGGTCTCGTTATGCGTACAAGTTCCAGCCGCGTATTGCTTCGGTCTCGTCGAGTGAACAAGTTCCAGCAGCGCGTTGCTTCGGTCTCGTTTGCATACAAGTTCCAGCCGCGTGTTGCTTCGGTCTCGTGGAGCATACAAGTCTCAGGCGCGTATAGCTGCGGTCTCGTTATACGTTCATGTTCCAGCCGCGTATTGCTTCGGTCTCGTTATGCGTACAAGTTCCAGCCGCGTAATGCTTCGGTCTCGTTATGTGTACAAGTTTCAGTCGCGTATTGCTTCGTTCTCGTGGAGCATACAAGTCCCAGGCTCGTATTGCTTCGGTCTCGTTACGCGTACAAGTTCCAGCCGCGTATTGCTTCGGTTTCGTCGAGCGAACAAGTTCCAGCCGAGAACTGCTTCGGTTTCGTCGAGCGCACAAGTCCCAGCCGCGAATTGCTTCGGTCTCGTCGAGCGTAAAAGTCCCAGCCGCGTATTGCTTCGGTATCGTTATGCGTACAAGTCCCAGCCGCGTGCTGCTTCGGTCTCGTTATGCGTGCAAGTTCCAGCCGGGTATTGCTTCAGTCTCGTCGAGCGTACAGGTTCCAGCCGCGTATTGCTTCGGTCTCGTTATGCGTGCAAGTCCCAACCGGGTATTGCTTCGGTCTCGTTATGCGTACAAGCTCCAGCCGCGTATTGCTTCGGTCTCGCCGAGCGTACAAGACCCAGTCGCGTATTGCTTCGGTCTCGTTATGCGTACAAGTTCCAGCCGCGTATTGCTTCGGTCTCGTGGAGCATACAAGTCCCAGGCGCGTATTGCTTCGGTCTCGTTATGCGTGCAAGTTCCAGCCACGTATTGCTTCGGTCTCGCCGAGCGTACAAGACCCAGTCGCGTGTTGCTTTGTTCTCGTTATTCGTACAAGTCCCAGCCGCGTATTCCTTCGGTCTCTTCCAGCGTACAAGTTCCAGCCGAAAATTGCTTCGGTCTCGTTACGCGTACAAGTTCCAGCCGCGTATTGCTTCGGTCTCGTGGAGCGTTCAAGTTTCAGCCGCGTGTTGCTTCGGTCTCGCTATGCGTGCAAGTTCCAGCCGCGTATTGCTTCGGTCTCGTTATGTGTACAAGTTCCAGCCGGGTATTGCTTCGGTCTCGTGGAGCATACAAGTCACAGGCGCGTATTGCTTCGGTCTCGTTACGCGTACAAGTTCCAGCCGCGTATTGCTTCGGTCTCGTTATGCGTACAAGTCCCAGCCGCGTATTGCTTCGGTCTCGTTATGCGTACAAGTTCCAGCCGTGTAATGGTTCGGTCTCGTTATGCGTGCAAATTCCAGCCGCGTATTGCTTCGGTCTCGTCAAGCGTACAAGTTACGGCCGGATAATGCTTCGGTCTCGTTATGCGTGCAAGTTCCAGCCGCGTATTGCTTCGGTCTCCTCAAGCGTACAGGTTCCAGCCGCGTATTGCTTTGGTCTTGTTATGCGTACAAGTTCCAGCCGCGTATTGCTTCGGTCTCGTCAAGCGATCAAGCTCCAGCCGGGTATTGCTTCAGTCTCGTCGAGCGTACAGGTTCCAGCCGCGTACTGCTTTGGTCTCGTTATGCGTACTAGTTCCAGAGGCGTATTGCTTCGGTCTCGTTATGCGTGCAAGTTCCAGCCGCGTATTGCTTCGGTCTCGTTATGCGTACAAGTCCCAGCCGCGTATTGCTTCGGTCTCGTTATGCGTACAAGTTCCAGCCGTGTAATGGTTCGGTCTCGTTATGCGTGCAAGTTCCAGCCGCGTATTGCTTCGGTCTCGTCAAGCGTACAAGTTACAGCCGGATAATGCTTCGGTCTCGTTATGCGTACAAGTCCCAACCGTGTATTGCTTTGATCTCGTGATGCGTACAAGTCCCAGCCGCGTATTGCTTCGCTCTCGTCAAGCGTACAGGATCCAGCCACGTAATGCTTCGGTTTCGTTATGCGTGCAAGTTCCGGCCGCGTATTGCTTCGGTCTCGTCGAGCGTTCAAGTTCCAGCCGCGTATTGCTTTGGTCTCGTTATGCGTACAGGTCCCAGCCGCGTATTGCTTCGGTCTCGTTATGCGTACAAGATCCAGCCGTGTAATGGTTCGGTCTCGTTATGCGGGAAAGTTCCAGACGCGTATTGCTTCGGTCTCGTTATGCGTGCAAGTTCCAGCCGCGTATTGCTTCGGTCTCGTTATGCGAACAAGTCCCAACCGTGTATTGCTTTGATCTCGTGATGCGTACAAGTCCCAGCCGCGTATTGCTTCGGTATCGTTATGCGAACAAGTCCCAACCGTGTATTGCTTTGATCTCGTGATGCGTACAAGTCCCAGCCGCGTATTGCTTCGATATCGTTATGCGTACAAGTTCCAGCCGTGTAATGGTTCGGTCTCGTCAAGCGTACAAGCTCCAGCCGCGTATTGCTTCGGTCTCGTTAGGCCTACAAGTTCCAGCCGCGTAATGCTACGGTCTCGTTATGCGTTCAAGTTCTAGCCGCGTGTTGCTTCGGTCCCGTCAAGCGTACAAGTTCCAGCCGCGTAATGGTTCGTTCTCGTCAAGCGTACAATTTACAGCCGGATAATGCTTCGGTCTCGTTATGCGTGCAAGTTCCAGCCGCGTATTGCTTCGGTCTCGTTATGCGTACAAGACCCTGTCGCGTATTGCTTCGGTCTCGTTATGCGTACAAGTCCCAACCGGGTATTGCTTCGGTCTCGTTATGCGTACATGTTCCAGCCGCGTATTGCTTCGGTCTCGTCGAGCGTACAAGTTCCAGTCGCTTATTACTGCGGTCTCGTCGAGCGTACAACTTCCAGCCTCGTATTGCTCTGGTCTTGCTCTGCGTACAAGTCCCAGCCGCGTATTGCTTTGGTCTGGTTATGCGTACAAGTCCAAGCCGCGTATTGCTTCGGTCTCGTTATGCGTAGAAGTTCCAGCCGTGTAATGGTTCGGTCTCGTCGAGCGTACAAGTCCCAGCCGTGAATTGCTTCGGTCTCGTCGAGCGTACAAGTCCCAGCCGTGAATTGCTTCGGTCTCGTTATGCGGACAAGTTCCAGCCGCGTATTGCTTCGGTCTTGTTATGCGTACAAGTTCCAGCCGCGTGTGGCTCCGGTCTCGTTATGCGTACAAGTTCCAGCCTCGTATTGCTTCGGTCTCGTTATGCGTACAAGTCCCAGCCGTGAATTGCTTCGGTCTCGTCGAGCGTACAAGGTCCAGCCGCGTATTGCTTCGGTCGCGTTATGCGTACAAGTTCCTGCCGTGTATTGCGTCGGTCTTGTTATGCGTACAAGTTCCAGCCGCGTGTTGCTACGGTCTCGTTAGTCGTACAAGTTCCAGCCGCGTAATGCTTCGGTCTCGTTATGCGGACAAGTTCCAGCCGCGTATTGCTTCGGTCTCGTCGAGCGAACAAGTTCCAGCAGCGCGTTGCGTCGGTCTCGTTATACGTGCAAGTTTCAGCCGCGTATTGCTTCGGTCTCGTTATGCGTACAAGTTCCAGCCGCGTATTGCTTCGGTCTCGTGGAACGTACAAGTCCCAGCCGCGTATTGCTTCGGTCTCGTCGAGCGTACAAGTTCCAGCCGCTGATTGCTTCGGTCTCGTCGAGCGTACAAGACCGAGCCGCGAGTTGCTTCGGTCTCGTTATGCGTACAAGTTCCAGCCGCGTGTTGCTTCAGTCTCGTTACGCGTACAAGTTCCATCCTCGTATTGCTTCGGTCTCGTCGAGCGAACAAGTTCCATCCTCGTATTGCTTCGGTCTCGTCGAGCGAACAAGTTCCAGCAGCGCGTTGCTTCGGTCTCGTTAAGCGTGCAAGTTCCAGCCGCGTATTGCTTCGGTCTCGTCGAGCGTACAAGTTCAAGCCGCGTATTGCTTCGGTCTCGTCGAGCATACAAGTCCCAGCCGCGTATTGCTTCGGTCTCGTTATGTGTACAAGTTTCAGCCGCGTATTGCTTCGGTCTCGTGGAGCACACAAGTTCCAGCCGCGTAATACTTCGGTCTCGTTATGTGTACAAGTTTCAGTCGCGTATTGCTTCGTTCTCGTGGAGCATACAAGTCCCAGCCGCGTATTGCTTCGGCCTCGTCCAGCGTACAATTTCCAGCCGCGTATTGCTTCGGTATCGTTATGCGTACAAGTCCCAGCCGCGTGTTGCTTCGGTCTCGTTATGCGTACAAGTTCCAGCCGCGTATTGCTTCGGTCTCGTTATGCGTACAAGTTGCAGCCGCGTATTGTTTCGGTATCGTTATGCGTACAAGTCCCAGCCGCGTGATGCTTCGGTCTCGTTATGCGTACAAGTTCCAGCCGCGTATTGCTTCGGACTCGTTATGCGTACAAGTTCCAGAAGCGTAATGCTACGGTCTCGTTATGCGTACAATTTCCAGCCGCGTATTGCTTTGGTCTCGTTATGCGTGCAAGTTCCAGCAGCGTATTGCTTCGGTCTCGTCAAGCGTACAAGCTCCAGCCGGGTATTGCTTCGGTCTCGTCGAGCGTGCAAGTTCCAGCCGCGCATTGCTTCGGTCTCGTCGACCGTACAAGTCCCAGCCGCGTATTGCTTTGGTCTCGTTATACGTACAAGTTCCAGCCGCGTATTGCTTCGGTCTTGTTATGCGTACAAGTTCCAGCCGCGTGTGGCTCCGGTCTCGTTACGCGTACAAGTTCCTGCCTCGTATTGCTTCGGTCTCCTCGAGCGTGCAAGTCCCAGCCGCGTATTGCTTCGGTCTCGTTATGCGTACAAGTGCCAGGCGCGTATTGTTTCGGTCTCGTAATGCGTGCAAGTTCCAACCGCGTATTGCTTCGGTCTCGTGGAGCGTTCAAGTTCCAGCCGCGTATTGCTTCGGTATCGTTATGCGTACAAGAACCAGCCGCGTGTTGCTTCGGTCTCGTTATGCGTACATGTTCCAGCCGCGTATTGCTTCCGTCTCGTTACGCGTACAAGATCCAGCCGCGTATTGCTTCGGTCTCGTGGAGCATACAAGTTCCAGCCGCGTATTGCTTCGGTCTCGTCGAGCGAACAAGTTCCAGCAGCGCGTTGCTTCGGTCTCGTTATACGTACAACTCCATGCCGCGTACTGCTTCCGTATCGTTATGCGTGCAAGTTCCAGCCGCGTATTGCTTCGGTCTCGTCGAGCGTACAAGTTCCAGCCGCGTATTGCTTCGGCTTCGGGAAGCGTACAAGTCCCAGCCGCGTATTGCTTCGGTATCGTTGTGCGTACAAGTCCCAGCCGCATGTTGCTTCGGTCTTGTTATGCGTACAAGCCCCAGCCGTGTCTTGCTTCGATCTCGTTATGCGTTCAAGTTCCAGCCGCGTGTTGCTTCGGTCTGGTTATGCGTTCACGTTCCAGCCGCGTAATGCATCGGTCTCGTTTTGCGTGCAAGTTCCAGCCTCGTATTTCTTCGGTCTCGTCGGGCGTACAAGTCCCAGCCGCGTGTTGCTTCGGTCTCGTTATGCGTACAAGTTCCTGCCGCGCGTTGCTTCGGTCTCGTTATGCGTGCAAGTTCCAGCCGCGTATTTCTTCGGTCTCGTCGGGGGTACAAGTTCCAGCCGCGTATTGCTTTGGTCTCGTTATGCGTACAAGTTCCAGCCGCGTAATGCTTCGGTCTCGTTATGCGTACAAGAACCAGCCGCGTGTTGCTTCGGTCTCGTTATGCGTACATGTTCCAGCCGCGTATTGCTTCCGTCTCGTTACGCGTACAAGATCCAGCCTCCTATTGCTTCGGTCTCGTGGAGCATACAAGTGCCAGGCGCGTATTGTTACGGTCTCGTAATGCGTGCAAGTTCCAGCCGCGTATTGCCTCGGTCTCGTCGAGCGAACAAGTTCCAGCAGCGCGTTGCTTCGGTCTCGTTATACGTACAAGTCCATGCCGCGTACTGCTTCCGTATCGTTATTGCGTACAAGTCCCAGCCGCGCGTTGCTTCGGTCTTGTTATGCGTACAAGTTCCAGCCGCGTGTTGCTTCGGTCTCGTTATGCGTACAGGTCCCAGTCGCGGAATCCTTTGGTCTCTTCGATCGTACAAGTTCCAGCCGCGTATTGCTTCGGTCTCGTTACGCGTACAAGTTCCAGCCGCGTATTGCCCCGGTCTCGTCACGCGTACAAGTTCCAGCCGCGTATTGCATCGGTTTCGTCGAGGGAACAAGTTCCAGCCGCGTATTGCTTCGGTCTCGTGGAGCATACAAGTCCCAGGCGCGTATTGCTTCGGTCTCGTTATGCGTGCAAGTTCCAGCCACGTATTGCTTCGGTCTCGCCGAGCGTACAAGACCCAGTCGCGTGTTGCTTTGTTCTCGTTATTCGTACAAGTCCCAGCCGCGTATTCCTTCGGTCTCTTCCAGCGTACAAGTTCCAGCCGAAAATTGCTTCGGTCTCGTTACGCGTACAAGTTCCAGCCGCGTATTGCTTCGGTCTCGTGGAGCGTTCAAGTTTCAGCCGCGTGTTGCTTCGGTCTCGCTATGCGTGCAAGTTCCAGCCGCGTATTGCTTCGGTCTCGTTATGTGTACAAGTTCCAGCCGGGTATTGCTTCGGTCTCGTGGAGCATACAAGTCACAGGCGCGTATTGCTTCGGTCTCGTTACGCGTACAAGTTCCAGCCGCGTATTGCTTCGGTCTCGTTATGCGTACAAGTCCCAGCCGCGTATTGCTTCGGTCTCGTTATGCGTACAAGTTCCAGCCGTGTAATGGTTCGGTCTCGTTATGCGTGCAAATTCCAGCCGCGTATTGCTTCGGTCTCGTCAAGCGTACAAGTTACGGCCGGATAATGCTTCGGTCTCGTTATGCGTGCAAGTTCCAGCCGCGTATTGCTTCGGTCTCCTCAAGCGTACAGGTTCCAGCCGCGTATTGCTTTGGTCTTGTTATGCGTACAAGTTCCAGCCGCGTATTGCTTCGGTCTCGTCAAGCGATCAAGCTCCAGCCGGGTATTGCTTCAGTCTCGTCGAGCGTACAGGTTCCAGCCGCGTACTGCTTTGGTCTCGTTATGCGTACTAGTTCCAGAGGCGTATTGCTTCGGTCTCGTTATGCGTGCAAGTTCCAGCCGCGTATTGCTTCGGTCTCGTTATGCGTACAAGTCCCAGCCGCGTATTGCTTCGGTCTCGTTATGCGTACAAGTTCCAGCCGTGTAATGGTTCGGTCTCGTTATGCGTGCAAGTTCCAGCCGCGTATTGCTTCGGTCTCGTCAAGCGTACAAGTTACAGCCGGATAATGCTTCGGTCTCGTTATGCGTACAAGTCCCAACCGTGTATTGCTTTGATCTCGTGATGCGTACAAGTCCCAGCCGCGTATTGCTTCGCTCTCGTCAAGCGTACAGGATCCAGCCACGTAATGCTTCGGTTTCGTTATGCGTGCAAGTTCCGGCCGCGTATTGCTTCGGTCTCGTCGAGCGTTCAAGTTCCAGCCGCGTATTGCTTTGGTCTCGTTATGCGTACAGGTCCCAGCCGCGTATTGCTTCGGTCTCGTTATGCGTACAAGATCCAGCCGTGTAATGGTTCGGTCTCGTTATGCGGGAAAGTTCCAGACGCGTATTGCTTCGGTCTCGTTATGCGTGCAAGTTCCAGCCGCGTATTGCTTCGGTCTCGTTATGCGAACAAGTCCCAACCGTGTATTGCTTTGATCTCGTGATGCGTACAAGTCCCAGCCGCGTATTGCTTCGGTATCGTTATGCGAACAAGTCCCAACCGTGTATTGCTTTGATCTCGTGATGCGTACAAGTCCCAGCCGCGTATTGCTTCGATATCGTTATGCGTACAAGTTCCAGCCGTGTAATGGTTCGGTCTCGTCAAGCGTACAAGCTCCAGCCGCGTATTGCTTCGGTCTCGTTAGGCCTACAAGTTCCAGCCGCGTAATGCTACGGTCTCGTTATGCGTTCAAGTTCTAGCCGCGTGTTGCTTCGGTCCCGTCAAGCGTACAAGTTCCAGCCGCGTAATGGTTCGTTCTCGTCAAGCGTACAATTTACAGCCGGATAATGCTTCGGTCTCGTTATGCGTGCAAGTTCCAGCCGCGTATTGCTTCGGTCTCGTTATGCGTACAAGACCCTGTCGCGTATTGC
Organism: Stelis phaeoptera; assembly: GCA_943735885.1. Taxonomy (NCBI): domain Eukaryota; kingdom Metazoa; phylum Arthropoda; class Insecta; order Hymenoptera; family Megachilidae; genus Stelis; species Stelis phaeoptera. Next base: position 2,105,190 of record CALSEM010000036.1, read on the forward strand.
TTCGGTCTCGTTATGCGTACAAGTCCCAACCGGGTATTGCTTCGGTCTCGTTATGCGTACATGTTCCAGCCGCGTATTGCTTCGGTCTCGTCGAGCGTACAAGTTCCAGTCGCTTATTACTGCGGTCTCGTCGAGCGTACAACTTCCAGCCTCGTATTGCTCTGGTCTTGCTCTGCGTACAAGTCCCAGCCGCGTATTGCTTTGGTCTGGTTATGCGTACAAGTCCAAGCCGCGTATTGCTTCGGTCTCGTTATGCGTAGAAGTTCCAGCCGTGTAATGGTTCGGTCTCGTCGAGCGTACAAGTCCCAGCCGTGAATTGCTTCGGTCTCGTCGAGCGTACAAGTCCCAGCCGTGAATTGCTTCGGTCTCGTTATGCGGACAAGTTCCAGCCGCGTATTGCTTCGGTCTTGTTATGCGTACAAGTTCCAGCCGCGTGTGGCTCCGGTCTCGTTATGCGTACAAGTTCCAGCCTCGTATTGCTTCGGTCTCGTTATGCGTACAAGTCCCAGCCGTGAATTGCTTCGGTCTCGTCGAGCGTACAAGGTCCAGCCGCGTATTGCTTCGGTCGCGTTATGCGTACAAGTTCCTGCCGTGTATTGCGTCGGTCTTGTTATGCGTACAAGTTCCAGCCGCGTGTTGCTACGGTCTCGTTAGTCGTACAAGTTCCAGCCGCGTAATGCTTCGGTCTCGTTATGCGGACAAGTTCCAGCCGCGTATTGCTTCGGTCTCGTCGAGCGAACAAGTTCCAGCAGCGCGTTGCGTCGGTCTCGTTATACGTGCAAGTTTCAGCCGCGTATTGCTTCGGTCTCGTTATGCGTACAAGTTCCAGCCGCGTATTGCTTCGGTCTCGTGGAACGTACAAGTCCCAGCCGCGTATTGCTTCGGTCTCGTCGAGCGTACAAGTTCCAGCCGCTGATTGCTTCGGTCTCGTCGAGCGTACAAGACCGAGCCGCGAGTTGCTTCGGTCTCGTTATGCGTACAAGTTCCAGCCGCGTGTTGCTTCAGTCTCGTTACGCGTACAAGTTCCATCCTCGTATTGCTTCGGTCTCGTCGAGCGAACAAGTTCCATCCTCGTATTGCTTCGGTCTCGTCGAGCGAACAAGTTCCAGCAGCGCGTTGCTTCGGTCTCGTTAAGCGTGCAAGTTCCAGCCGCGTATTGCTTCGGTCTCGTCGAGCGTACAAGTTCAAGCCGCGTATTGCTTCGGTCTCGTCGAGCATACAAGTCCCAGCCGCGTATTGCTTCGGTCTCGTTATGTGTACAAGTTTCAGCCGCGTATTGCTTCGGTCTCGTGGAGCACACAAGTTCCAGCCGCGTAATACTTCGGTCTCGTTATGTGTACAAGTTTCAGTCGCGTATTGCTTCGTTCTCGTGGAGCATACAAGTCCCAGCCGCGTATTGCTTCGGCCTCGTCCAGCGTACAATTTCCAGCCGCGTATTGCTTCGGTATCGTTATGCGTACAAGTCCCAGCCGCGTGTTGCTTCGGTCTCGTTATGCGTACAAGTTCCAGCCGCGTATTGCTTCGGTCTCGTTATGCGTACAAGTTGCAGCCGCGTATTGTTTCGGTATCGTTATGCGTACAAGTCCCAGCCGCGTGATGCTTCGGTCTCGTTATGCGTACAAGTTCCAGCCGCGTATTGCTTCGGACTCGTTATGCGTACAAGTTCCAGAAGCGTAATGCTACGGTCTCGTTATGCGTACAATTTCCAGCCGCGTATTGCTTTGGTCTCGTTATGCGTGCAAGTTCCAGCAGCGTATTGCTTCGGTCTCGTCAAGCGTACAAGCTCCAGCCGGGTATTGCTTCGGTCTCGTCGAGCGTGCAAGTTCCAGCCGCGCATTGCTTCGGTCTCGTCGACCGTACAAGTCCCAGCCGCGTATTGCTTTGGTCTCGTTATACGTACAAGTTCCAGCCGCGTATTGCTTCGGTCTTGTTATGCGTACAAGTTCCAGCCGCGTGTGGCTCCGGTCTCGTTACGCGTACAAGTTCCTGCCTCGTATTGCTTCGGTCTCCTCGAGCGTGCAAGTCCCAGCCGCGTATTGCTTCGGTCTCGTTATGCGTACAAGTGCCAGGCGCGTATTGTTTCGGTCTCGTAATGCGTGCAAGTTCCAACCGCGTATTGCTTCGGTCTCGTGGAGCGTTCAAGTTCCAGCCGCGTATTGCTTCGGTATCGTTATGCGTACAAGAACCAGCCGCGTGTTGCTTCGGTCTCGTTATGCGTACATGTTCCAGCCGCGTATTGCTTCCGTCTCGTTACGCGTACAAGATCCAGCCGCGTATTGCTTCGGTCTCGTGGAGCATACAAGTTCCAGCCGCGTATTGCTTCGGTCTCGTCGAGCGAACAAGTTCCAGCAGCGCGTTGCTTCGGTCTCGTTATACGTACAACTCCATGCCGCGTACTGCTTCCGTATCGTTATGCGTGCAAGTTCCAGCCGCGTATTGCTTCGGTCTCGTCGAGCGTACAAGTTCCAGCCGCGTATTGCTTCGGCTTCGGGAAGCGTACAAGTCCCAGCCGCGTATTGCTTCGGTATCGTTGTGCGTACAAGTCCCAGCCGCATGTTGCTTCGGTCTTGTTATGCGTACAAGCCCCAGCCGTGTCTTGCTTCGATCTCGTTATGCGTTCAAGTTCCAGCCGCGTGTTGCTTCGGTCTGGTTATGCGTTCACGTTCCAGCCGCGTAATGCATCGGTCTCGTTTTGCGTGCAAGTTCCAGCCTCGTATTTCTTCGGTCTCGTCGGGCGTACAAGTCCCAGCCGCGTGTTGCTTCGGTCTCGTTATGCGTACAAGTTCCTGCCGCGCGTTGCTTCGGTCTCGTTATGCGTGCAAGTTCCAGCCGCGTATTTCTTCGGTCTCGTCGGGGGTACAAGTTCCAGCCGCGTATTGCTTTGGTCTCGTTATGCGTACAAGTTCCAGCCGCGTAATGCTTCGGTCTCGTTATGCGTACAAGAACCAGCCGCGTGTTGCTTCGGTCTCGTTATGCGTACATGTTCCAGCCGCGTATTGCTTCCGTCTCGTTACGCGTACAAGATCCAGCCTCCTATTGCTTCGGTCTCGTGGAGCATACAAGTGCCAGGCGCGTATTGTTACGGTCTCGTAATGCGTGCAAGTTCCAGCCGCGTATTGCCTCGGTCTCGTCGAGCGAACAAGTTCCAGCAGCGCGTTGCTTCGGTCTCGTTATACGTACAAGTCCATGCCGCGTACTGCTTCCGTATCGTTATTGCGTACAAGTCCCAGCCGCGCGTTGCTTCGGTCTTGTTATGCGTACAAGTTCCAGCCGCGTGTTGCTTCGGTCTCGTTATGCGTACAGGTCCCAGTCGCGGAATCCTTTGGTCTCTTCGATCGTACAAGTTCCAGCCGCGTATTGCTTCGGTCTCGTTACGCGTACAAGTTCCAGCCGCGTATTGCCCCGGTCTCGTCACGCGTACAAGTTCCAGCCGCGTATTGCATCGGTTTCGTCGAGGGAACAAGTTCCAGCCGAGAATTGCTTCGGTTTCGTCGAGCGTACAAGTCCCAGCCGCGTATTGCTTCGGTCTCGTTATGCGTACATGTTCCAGCCGCGTATTGCTTCCGTCTCGTTACGCGTACAAGATCCAGCCGCGTATTGCTTCGGTCTCGTGGAGCATACAAGTTCCAGCCGCGTATTGCTTCGGTCTCGTTACGCGTACAAGATCCAGCCGCGTATTGCTTCGGTCTCGTGGAGCATACAAGTTCCAGCCGCGTATTGTTTCGGTCTCGTCGAGCGTACAAGTCCCAACCGTGTATTGCTTCGGTCACGTGGAGCGTTCAAGTTCCAGCCGCGTATTGCTTCGGTCTCGTTACGCGTACAAGTTCCAGCCGCATATTGCTTCGGTTTCGTCGAGCGAACTAGTTCCACCCGAGTATTGCTTTGGTTTCGTCGAGCGTACCATTCCCAGCCGCGTATTGCTTCGGTCTCCTCGAGCGTACAAGTTCCAGCCGCGTATTGCCCCGGTCTCGTTACGCGTACAAGTTCCAGCCGCGTATTGCATCGGTTTCGTCGAGGGAACAAGTTCCAGCCGAGTATTGCTTCGGTTTCGTCGAGCGTACAAGTCCCAGCCGCGTATTGCTTCGGTCTCGTTATGCGTACATGTTCCAGCCGCGTATTGCTTCCGTCTCGTTACGCGTACAAGATCCAGCCGCGTATTGCTTCGGTCTCGTGGAGCGTACAGGTTCCAGCCGCGTAATGCTTCGGTCTCGTTGAGCGAACAAGTTCCAGCAGCGTTTTGGTTCGGAAGCGTTATGCGTGCAAGTTCCAGCCGCTTATTGCTTCGGTCTCGTTATGCGATCAAGTCCCAACCGTGTATTGCTTTGATCTCGTGATGCGTACAAGTCGCAGCCGCGTATTGCTTCGGTATCGTTATGCGTACAAGTCCCAGCCACGTGCTGCTTCGGACTCGTTATGCGTACAAGTTCCAGCGGCGTAATGCTTCGGTCTCGTTATGTGTACAAGTTCCAGCCGGGTATTGCTTCGGTCTCGTGGAGCATACAAGTCACAGGCGCGTATTGCTTCGTTCTCGTTACGCGTACAAGTTCCAGCCGCGTATTGCTTCGGTCTCGTTATGCGTACAAGTCCCAGCCGCGTATTGCTTCGGTCTCGTTATGCGTACAAGTTCCAGCCGTGTAATGGTTCGGTCTCGTTATGCGTGCAAGTTCCAGCCGCGTATTGCTTCGGTCTCGTCGAGCGTACAAGTTCCAGCCGCGTATTGCTTCGGTCTCGTCAAGCGTACAAGTTACAGCCGGATAATGCTTCGGTCTCGTTATGCGTACAAGGTCCAGCCGTGTAATGGCTCGGTCTCGTTATGCGGGCAACTTCCAGACGCGTATTGCTTCGGTCTCGTTATGCGTGCAAGTTCCAGCCGCGTATTGCTTCGGTCTCGTTATGCGTACAAGTCCCAACCGTGTATTGCTTTGATCTCGTGATGCGTACAAGTCCCAGCCGCGTCTTGCTTCGGCCTCGTCGAGCGTACAAGGCCCAGCCGCGTATACAATCGGTCTCGACGAGCGTACAAGTTCCAGCCGCGTATTGCTTCGGTCTCGTGAGGCGTACAAGTTCCAGCCGCGTATTGCTTCGATCTGGTTATGCGTGCAAGTTCCAGCCGCGTATTGCTTCGGTCTCGAGGAGCGTACAAGTCCCAGGCGCGTATAGCTGCGGTCTCGTTATGCGTTCAAGTTCCAGCCGCGAATTGCTTCGGCCCCGTTACGCGTACAAGTCCCACCCGCGTATTGCTTTGTTCTCGTTATGCGTACAAGTCCCAGCCGCGTATTGCTTCGGCCTCGTCGAGTGTACAAGGCCCAGCCGCGTATTCCATCGGTCTCGTCGAGCGTACAAGTTCCAGCCGCGTATTGCTTCAGTCTCGTCGAGCGTGCAAGTCCCAGCCGCGTATTGCTTTGGTCTCGTTATGCGTACAAGTTCCAGCCGCGTATTGTTTCGGTCTCGTTATTCGTACAAGTTCCAGCCGCGTATTGCTTTGGTACCGTTCCGCGTACAAGTCCCACCCGCGTATTGCTTTGTTCTGGTTATGTGTACAATTTCCAGCCGGGTATTGCTTCGGTCTCGCCGAGCGTACAAGTCCCATCCGCGTATTACTTTGGTCTCGTTATGCGTGCAAGTTCCTGCCGCGTATTGCTTCGGTACCGTTACGCGTACAAGTCCCACCCGCGTATTGCTTTGTTCTCGTTATGTGTACAATTTCCAGCCGGGTATTGCTTCGGTCTCGTAGAGCGTACAAGTCCCATCCGCGTATTGCTTTGTTCTCGTTACACGTACAAGTCCCACCCGCGTATTGCTTTGTTCTCGTTATGTGTACAATTTCCAGCCGGGTATTGCTTGGGTCTCGTTATGCGTACAAGTCCCAGCCGCGTGTTGCTTCGGTCTCGTCGAGCGTACAAGTTCCAGCCGCGTATTGCTTCAGTCTCTTCGAGCGTACAAGACCCAGCCGCATATTGCTTCGGCCTCGTCGAGCGTACAAGTCCCAGCGCGTATTCCTTCGGTCTCGCGGAGCATACAAGTTCCAGCCGCGTATTGCTTCAGTCTCGTCGAGCGTACAAGACCCAGCCGCATATTGCTTCGGCCTCGTCGAGCGTACAAGTCCCAGCCGCGTATTGCTTTGGTCTCGTTATGCGTACAAGTCCCAGCCGCGTCTTGCTTCGGCCTCGTCGAGCGTACAAGGCCCAGCCGCGTATACCATCGGTCTCGACGAGCGTACAAGTTCCAGCCGCGTATTGCTTCGGTCTCGTCGAGCGAACAAGTTCCAGCAGCGCGTTGCTTTGGTCTCGTTATGCGTACAAGTCCCAGCAGCGTATTCTTTCGGATTCTTCGAGCGTACAAGTTCCAGTCGCGTATTGCTTCGGTCTCGTGAAGCGTACAAGTTCCAGCCGCGTATTGCTTCGATCTGGTTATGCGTGCAAGTTCCAGCCGCGTATTGCTTCGGTCTCGAGGAGCGTACAAGTCCCAGGCGCGTATAGCTGCGGTCTCGTTATGCGTTCAAGTTCCAGCCGCGTATTGCTTCGGCCCCGTTACGCGTACAAGTCCCACCCGCGTATTGCTTTGTTCTAGTTATGCGTACAAGTCCCAGCCGCGTATTGCTTCGGCCTCGTCGAGTGTACAAGGCCCAGCCGCGTATTCCATCGGTCTCGTCGAGCGTACAAGTTCCAGCCGCGTATTGCTTCAGTCTCGTCGAGCGTGCAAGTCCCAGCCGCGTATTGCTTTGGTCTCGTTATGCGTACAAGTTCCAGCCGCGTATTGTTTCGGTCTCGTTATTCGTACAAGTTCCAGCCGCGTATTGCTTTGGTACCGTTCCGCGTTCAAGTTGAGACAGGATCTTTGCCGCGATTAGATTTATTATTAATTATTTATAAAATTTGAGATATTCTGGTTACAAAACGGCAAAGAACCCACCCGGCGCGGCCCTCGTCAGTGGCTGCCGGGGCTCTAAAGAAAGTTAGTTAATTAGATAATGCTTGAATAGTCGCAATTCGACAATAAATTTTGTGGGCGCCAGCCGATTTTGACGAAAACCGGCAAAATGAGACATGAGACTCTCTCAAAGGGTGGGCGGTTGGAGACCCGTTAAATAAAGACAAATATTACATAGGAAATAGAATAAAGAAGTACGATGTATTCAGGTAAGGTACAGATTTTCTGACTTACAGACTTTGTCGAGTATGTTCCTCTTTCCTTGAGGCTTATACAACAATTGTAATCTTGGTATTATGTGTTATTCGACGAGACAATAAGACGTTTTACGACGCTAAACGCTTTATAATATGGAGCACGTATTGCTTATTCGGTATCCCGGGACAGAGTGCCGGTATCGATTGACGATCGAGCGCGTGTCGCGCTGGCCCTCTCGGTGGATCCTTTTGTAATTAGAGGGCCTGTCGTTACTCTGTCGGTAATTAAGGGAGTTGTCCCTGTCTCGCTATTCGCGAGTCCCTTAGCGCTCGGCTTTTTTGACACGTTGAGGGGATTTCTTATTCTCCTGTCACATTCTCCCCCCTCAAACCTCAACGTCGGTGAAGAAGACGTAGCGCAGTCGATCGGTTATTATCTGAAACTAGCGGTCGTTAACATTTGTTCGCTTACAATAATAATATAATTGGTCAGAAAATGTGCAAGCTTACCTGGGTGCTGAACTAACAATAAGCAAATGTACAATGAAGATAACTGAAAATTCAATCGCTTCGTTATTCTATTTCCTGTGGACGAAATGGATTATAGGGAAAACATATGACCAGATAGGTTTAGAATAACGAGCACACGGGTTTCATTGACAATGCACAACACACTTGTAAAAATAAAAATAAACTTTCTATAAGCAACGGAAAATGAAATGTCTTTGGCGTATTAGCCTAGAAGAACTAAGTCTTATCGGTATTTGGACGTCGTTAGGCTGGAATTACATTCTTCTTCTGCTTCGACGGGACCACAGCGTTGATGTCTTGTCCATCGTTGAGCTCCGCTTTCTCCTTCGTTACCTTGTCGAGGGTTTTGTCGACAAAGGGCATATACAAGACTTGTATAGCCTAACAACACTCCTCACCCGGTAGCTGTCTAGCGTTCTTGGCTGCCGGATAGGCGAGGAATTCGGTTGTCGCGAGAGCTTTTCTCTGGTGAAGAAACCGTGGATCTCGTTCGCCTTATCTGGTGGGCCGTCGAATTCGGTTTGGTGTCTTCGTTGAGGGTGCTCTCTCCTTGACCGGTCGTCATCGGATGGTGTGCTGGTATCATCCAAGACGAGAGCTTCCGCGTGTTTTGGTGATATTCCTGGGCGCCTGCTCGGATGCCGTTATACAATCGACGGAATAAGTGGTTTGACTTGACCTTCGGCGGTGGCAATCCTAGCACTTCCGGCTCCTTCAGGATTCCATTGAACGGTGGGTCACGGTCCAACGGTGCCGGTTTTACAGCAATGGACAGAGCGACAGCGGCAGTTGGATGGTCTGTCGATCTCGTTGCTCGCCAATAATTAGGCGACATCCCTCTCGAATGGGAGTCAACGTCGATGCGCCTACGCATTAGGTCTTCTCGTCTCTCGGCCTTTCCAGTGTCGGAAGCGGCTGATCACATGTCAATTCGAGCAGCGCTTGAACTGTTTTTTTCGGATTCCTTAGTCTTTAGGTTCCGGATCTGCTTAGTGTCGGCACCTTTGACGGTCTCTGGGATTGCTTCCATCTTTCCCGGAGCTGGTTGACGGTTGACGATCTCGAGTTTCTCCTCAAGTAACGTCCCCAATACCAATCCCTCGTCGTTGAAGGTGGTGCCCGTTGAAGCTGCCTACTGGCAATCGTCGGTGTTTCATCCTGTTGAACTTCTTCGTTAGGTTCACCAACTGCTTTTCGATGACGCGTCGTTGTTCCTCGATGATTTCGATTTCACCTATCGAATGTCTATCGAGCTAACGGAACTAACATTTGACATTATAGACGACGCGAACAATGGGAGGTTGACAAAAGGAAGTACATCAGGAAACACAAAGTTTTCTTAAGCTACGGCGTGGAAATTTTAGTTCAGTGAGATATTGTCACTGACAATTTAGTTACCCTTGTCTATTAATTCCACTGTCGTAGGTCCTAATGCCCTTTTGATCTCGACTCGGGTTACCCTGTCTTTGTTTAACTTAGCACGGCGTCCATTAGAGTAGTTTTTAATTGTAATCGCGTTTATGCCTTAGTTCGTCAACTTTATTCACCCTATCTACCGATTAATTGTAGAGTCAGTTGAGATTGGCGATGGGTTTTCCGAGTTGTTAGTATGTCGCGCGATAGCTTCGCGGCCGTGATTTAAGAAGAATGGCGATATTCGCGTTTCCGCGTGCGGTATGGTGTTATACTCTAATACCATCGGTTTTATTGTTTGTTTGGCTCTTTCGCGTTGTCAAAGAGTTCGGTATTTAATTCGTCTTCCGAAGGATCTAACTCCTCAGGTGTTTCTTCATCTATTTCCCATAACGGAACTACGTGGCTATCAGGGTTCGATCGCGGGTCATCCCCTATGTACAGCAAGGTGTTTGCCCGTGGGTTGTCGAGTTTTTTGTCAAAGTCTTTTTCCTGATCGATTTTAATACCCGAGTCTCGTTTAACGTTTCCTACTTGTTTGGTAGAATGGTTCTCCTCTGACACGCCCTGTTGTTCAGTAGTTAGAGGGAAAGCTACTGAGGGCCTTTTCCGTTTCCCCGTAACGTGGGACAGTTCTCGTTAACATGTCCTTTCTTCCTGCAGGCGTGGCATACCTCTTGCCTAGGGGCCCTACATAAGTGTGTTAAATGCCCCCAGTCACCGCAATTGTAGCAAAATATTTTGCTCCAGTCACGGGGTGCGTTAAATCGTTTTTTATTATCGAATTTATTGTTATCCTCTAATTTGTTTCGTTCCTCGAACTTAGATAAATTTTGTTCAAGGCGTTGGCGTACTAGGGGCTTCGAATTTGTTTCATACCCCTTGTTAGCTCTATTTGACAGATTTTTATTCTTTTGGAAAGCTCTTAGATCGGAGGTAGCGTTATGGTGTCTCCGTTCGTTATTACCGCGAGAAGTTCCCGAGTCGCTTCCGCTTGTCGTTTCTTCTCGCATAAGGCGCATATCCGATTTATCCCTTTTTGGTCGCGATTCCTTTTGACTTTCGGCCGATCGACTATAAATATAGTTTCTCTCGCTGACATAATGTAGAAAGTCTTCGTAATTGTAGATAGGCAAATTCAAAACCTCGAGAGTTAACCGCGGATTGAATTTCACAAGAATTTGTTTTAACTGATCTTTAAATGGAGGCGGATACTTCATCTTCTCGAAAATGAAGCGAGCTCGACAAGTAAACAAAGCGAGCGACTCTCCCCTTTCTACTTTTAAATCGCGAACCTCGGCAAAAAGATCGCCATCGGCTTTTCTTACCCCCCATTAGTATCGAAAAGCTTTAACAAATTCTCTCCAAGTACGCCAATTCCTTTTATTGATTAGGTACCAATTTCTATATGCACCTTCGAAGATGTTTGATAGGCACGGGACAAATAGGTCTTTATTAATCCCGCTCGTATTAAGCAGGTCTTCCAGTATCAATAAGAATTGATCCGGGTCTTTCTCTGATCGCGGGAAATTAATTTTCCATCCCCCGACTATTCTGCCTATCTTAATAGCCAAATTCGAGTCCGAAATATTTGAATTAGTAGGTGAAAAATTAACTCTCCTATCGCTCTCGCCAGAATCGCTAGTTTGTCGGTAAAACGCGCCCCTTCTCCCCGGTTCCTCGCGTCGGTTCGTACGACTTCGTAAAACCAGCAAACTATCGTCACTGTCCGAATTCGTCACGTATTCCCGCCGCGTTCCGAATTGAGAATTTCTATGGCCCGTATTGCGAGATGCGTTTCGATTGTAATCGTAATCGTTAAATTCATCTAACCGGGATATTTGACGATACTCGTCCGTCGTTACGAATTTCTCTTCGAATACTCTCCTGCCGTTCGGTAGGTAGTACACGATTTTAATTTTTCGCGCTTCGTCGAGAAATTTTCGTTCCGCGACGGTTCGTCTTTCGTCCAGTCGTGTCGTCATATCCGTATTATTTCTATAATTCGGTTCCGAATCGTCAAAATGCACTCTTCGGAACTCTCTTTCGAATGGCCCCCCGATCCCTCCACGGATCGCGGGATCACTAAAATTTCGATGAACAAAATCAAAAGAATGAGGATTGGGAGTATTTTCTCCAATCCTTCTATTATTAATAAGGGTACGGTCGGTTCGAACTCCAGACGGTCCTCCCCGGCTTCCCTGATTCATATGCGAGTTTACAGTTTTCATTAGCGACTGTTCTTCGCAATTTTCATAAAATACATTTTCAGTTCGAACTACAGACGGTTCTCCCTGACTTTCGTTAAATATTTTACCAGTCCGAATAACAGACGGTTCTACCTGGTTTTCATTAAACATATTATCAGTCCGAACAACAGACGGTTCTTCCTGATTTTCATTAGACATATTCCCGGGATGAACTACAGACGGTTCCCCCCGAATACTGTCAATTCTTTTTGAATAACCGGCTTGGAAAACTACTGTTCCTTCGCGGTGAATTTCCCTATCGGGCGAATTTTCGATACGTATCATTGATCGATTATAATTTTTATTTCGATCGGGTTCGACAACAGACGGTTTCCCCCGATTTTTATTATTAATTTGAACGGAAGTGAAGGTCCCCCCTCGTCGATTCCTACGGCGCGGGGTTTTCGAATTCCTTCCTTCGTCGATGCTCTCGCTGTCTATTGAGGAATCTAACATCTCATTGGCTCGCACTGGCACCTTTGACGCGTCTCCCCCCTCAGACCGGTGGTCGGGACGCGACGAATTTAAATTATCAATATTTTTGACAGAATTTTCTGAATTCTGACTTTGACTCTGTCCCATTAAATTTTGAATCAAAGAGATTACCTTCATTTGAAATTCATTAAATTTAACATCTAACCGAGCGTCTCTAGCGTCGAGTTCAGCCCGTAGACCGGACGGCTGAGCGTCTCTATCTCCCGTGGTTAGTAGCGGAGTGGGGGTAGGGGTACTTCTTTCTCTTTGCCCCTCCGCTACGGTCGAAGTCCCCACCCGTACAGACGCGGGTAGCGGTTCCCCGTTATCATTTGTTAATTCGAAACTTCGATCATTGTTTGACGGATTTACTTCCGACTGTAAATTTTCCGAATTTCTTTCGGTTTGATTTGGCGCGTTACTCGCGGTAGATTCCCCGCCCGATATTTCTTCGTCGAACGAGGTTAAATGCGTCGCTTCCGACGTACCCGGATTTTCCCGGTGTTTTGTATTAAATCGCGTTTTACGTGTTGATTTACCCTTCGTTTTACGCGGTGGCGAAGTCATTTTGTACTCTTTAAACGAATTGCCAAGTTAAACAATTAATTAAATTCGAAAATATTATTCAATTCAAAGATATTGTTCAATTCACAATTATCATTCAATTCAAAATGGTTATTCAATTCAAAGTTGTAATTCAAGTTAGAAATATTGTTCAATTCAAAATTATTATTTAATTAAAATTTGCAAGCGTTGTTAATAATTAATAAGTTTGATTATCAATTGTATTATTTAAATTTAGTAATTATATACTTTTCGTAATAATCAATTAATTTGCCCTTTAAATATAATATTTAAATTTTTAATACACATATATTTCAATAATTGTTAACGAAATTCAACAACAGACGGTTGAGGTCGTTAATTATTTATAATAACTTTCGTTTGACCGGAATTAATAGACAAAGATTCAATACATAATAAATGGTGTAGAAATTTCAACAGAATTCGTAACACATAATATAACGTTTCATATACAATATTTGAAAGCAGAGAAATAGAGAAGTTTTCGAGTGCGAGAGAGATAGTAAGAAAACCTCTCCCCTCGAGGACCTTCGAACGTCCCGTAACATAAACAGGATGGTTCGACGCGGTCGAAACTACGACGTTCGGACGTCCTTTTAGACAAAGAAATCGTACGACTTTCGTGTACACGTTTCAAGCAATACAATTCGACGGTTAATAATTCGAATTTTCCTTCTCTAGTTCTCGCTATTGTTCATAAAATAAATCATTTATACTAAAACAAATCATTCGTAATAAGACAAATTATTCATTATAAAGCAGATTGTTCATAGTCGAAAAAGGATTATTCATAATAGACAAATCAATTATCATAGCATAAAGTATTTGTTAAATTTTCCAAATTGCCCACTCTGTGAATGAGATAAATTAATTTTATATATTTAATTTTCCAACTTGGCCCCACGTTGGGCGCCAAATGAGACAGGATCTTTGCCGCGATTAGATTTATTATTAGTTATTTATAAAATTTGAGATATTCTGGTTACATAAAAAAATTTTTGGAAAAAAAAATACAACCGACTTCGGAATGCACTAAAAAGGACGAAATAATTTAAATCTATATTTCGGAGACGGCGCAAAATTAAAAATTGTGTAAATGAAGGATGTTGTTAATGTGAAAATATGTAAAAGGATTAAAGAATTTTGACAATTTCCAATGTAGAAGATTTTTAATTTTGCGCCGTCTCCGAAATATAGATTTAAATTATTTCGTCCTTTTTAGTGCATTCCGAAGTCGGTTGTATTTTTTTTTCCAAAAATTTTTTTATTTCACATTTTTTAGTGGCGATTGGAGCATTCCTTGAAAAGTTCAACAAAGGGATAGTAAGAGAAGGGCAGGGAAGGGCAGGGTAGTGAAGGGAAGGGCAGGGAATGTTGCAAATGGGATCATCGTGGAAACAACTTCGGCCGCAAAATGTAATACTAGGCTTCATCGATATCAGGCCGAATATACGTGAAATAGCACGTTTTTTGCGATAAAAGCGGGAAAAATGTAGAAATCCGAACCGGGTTTTTTTACGGTACCAACTGTTGGTCATACTCTATAAGATGTTAAAGGTTTCGTTCCGATTGGTCCATCCATCTTGGAGTAATCGATGACCATACACAACGCGGACGAAATCGTTCGATTTTTTGCAATAAAAAGGTGGCAAGCGGTGGTGAAATGCAAAATTTTTTTTTTACGGGACCAACTGGGAGTCAAACCCTACAAGATGCAACAGGTTTCGTTCCGATTGGTCCATCCATCTCGGCGTAATCGGGGCACATACATAAAAAAAAAAAAAAAAAAAAATATATATACATGTCGAATTGAGTAACCTCCTTTTTCGAAGTCGGTTAAAACCGGCAAAGAACCCACCCGGCGCGGCCTGGGTCAGTGGCTGCCGGGGCTCTAAAGAAAGTTAGTTAATTAGATAATGCTTGAATAGTCGCAATTCGACAATAAATTTTGTGGGCGCCAGCCGATTTTGACGAAAACCGGCAAAATGAGACATGAGAATCTCTCAAAGGGTGGGCGGTTGGAGATCCGTTAAATAAAGACAAATATTACATAGGAAATAGAATAAAGAAGTACGATGTATTCAGGTAAGGTACAGATTTTCTGACTTACAGACTTTGTCGAATATGTTCCTCTTTCCTTGAGGCTTATACAACAATTGTAATCTTGGTATTATGTGTTATTCGACGAGACAATAAGACGTTTTACGACGCTAAACGCTTTATAATATGGAGCACGTATTGCTCATTCGGTATCCCGGGACAGAGTGCCGGTATCGATTGACGATCGAGCGCGTGTCGCGCTGGCCCTCTCGGTGGATCCTTTTGTAATTAGAGGGCCTGTCGTTACTCTGTCGGTAATTAAGGGAGTTGTCCCTGTCTCGCTATTCGCGAGTCCCTTAGCGCTTGGCTTTTTTGACGCGTTGAGGGGATTTCTTATTCTCCTGTCACAAAGTCCCACCCGCGTATTGCTTTGTTCTCGTTATGTGTACAATTTCCAGCCGGGTATTGCTTCGGTCTCGCCGAGCGTACAAGTCCCATCCGCGTATTGCTTTGGTCTCGTTATGCGTACAATTTCCAGCCGGGTATTGCTTCGGTCTCGTCGAGCGTACAAGTCCCATCCGCGTATTGCTTTGTTCTCGTTACGCGTACAAGTCCCACCCGCGTATTGCTTTGTTCTCGTTATGTGTACAATTTCCAGCCGGGTATTGCTTGGGTCTCGTTATGCGTACAAGTCGCAGCCGCGTATTGCTTCGGTCTCGTCGAGCGTACAAGTTCCTGCCGCGTGTTGCTTCGGTCTCGTTATGCGTACAAGTTCCAGCCGCGTATTGCTTCAGTCTCGTCGAGAGTACAAGACCCAGCCGCATATTGCTTCGGCGTCGTCGAGCGTACAAGTCCCAGCCGCGTATTGCTTTGGTCTCGTTATGCGTACAAGTTCCAGCCGCGTATTGCTTCGGTACCGTTATGCGTACAAGTCCCAGCCGTGTATTGCTTCGGTATCGTCGAGCATACAAGTTCCAGCCGCGTATTGCTTGGGTCTCGTTATGCGTACAAGTTCCAGCCGGGTATTGCTTCGGTCTCGTCGAGCGTACAAGTTCCAGCCGCGTATTGCTTTGCTCTCGTTATGTGTACAAGTTCCAGCCGGGTATTGCTTCGGTCTCGTCCAGCGAACAAGTCCCAGCCGTGTATTGCCTCGGAATCGTCGAGCGAACAAGTTCCAGCAGCGCGTTGTTTCGGTCTCGTTATGCGTGCAAGTTCCAGACGCGTATTTCTTTGTTCTTGTCGAGCGTACGAGTCCCAGCCGCGTATTCCTTCGGTCTCGTTACGCGTACAAGTCCCACCCGCGTATTGCTTTGTTCTCGTTATGCGTACAAGTCCCAGCCGCGTGTTGCTTCGGTATCGTCGAGCGTACAAGTCCCAGCCGCATATTGCTTCGGTCTCGTCGAGCGTACAAGTCCCAGCCGCGAATTGCTTCGACCTCGTCGAGCGTACAAGTCCCAGACGCGTATTCCTTCGGTCTCGCCGAGCGTACAAGTCCCAGCCG
Organism: Stelis phaeoptera; assembly: GCA_943735885.1. Classification (NCBI taxonomy): domain Eukaryota; kingdom Metazoa; phylum Arthropoda; class Insecta; order Hymenoptera; family Megachilidae; genus Stelis; species Stelis phaeoptera. The sequence goes on from CALSEM010000036.1 coordinate 2,121,110, forward strand.
CGTATTCCTTCGATCTCGTCGAGTGTACAAGTTCCAGCCGCGTATTGCTTCGGTCTCGTCGAGCGAACAAGTTCCAGCAGCGCGTTGCTTCGGTCTCGTTATTCCTGCAAGTTCCAGACGCGTATTGCTTCGGTATCGTTACGCGTACAAGTCCCAGCCGCGTATCGCTTTGGTCTCGTTATGTGTACAAGTTCCAGCCGCGTATTGCTTCGGTACCGTTATGCGTACAAGTCCCAGCCGTGTATTGCTTCGGTATCGTCGAGCATACAAGTCCCAGCCGCGTATACCTTCGGTCTCGTTATGTGTACAAGTCCCAGACGTGTATTGTTTCGGTCTCGTCGAGCGTACAAGTCCCAGCCGCGTATTGCTTTGTTCTCGTTACGAGTACATGACCCAGCCACGTATTGCTTCGGTCTCGTTACGCGCACAAGTCCCACCCGCGTATTGCTTTGTGCTCGTTATGCGCACAAGTCCCAGCCGCGTATTGCTTCGGCCTCGTCGAGCGTACAAGTCCTAGCGCGTATTCCTTCGGTCTCGCCGAGCATACAAGTTCCAGCCGCGTATTGCTTCAGTCTCGTCGAGCGTACAAGACCCAGCCGCATATTACTTCGGCCTCGTCGAGCGAACAAGTTCCAGCAGCGCGTTGCTTCGGTCTCGTTATGCGTGCAAGTCCCAGCCGCGTATTCCTTCGGTCTCGTCGAGTGTACAAGTTCCAGCCAAGTATTGCTTTGTTCTCATTATGTGTACAATTTCCAGCCGGGTATTGCTTCGGTCTCGTCCAGCGAACATGTTCCAGCAGCGCGTTGTTTCGGTCTCGTTATGCGTGCAAGTTCCAGACGCGTATTTCTTCGTTCTCGTTATGTGCACAATTTCCAGCCGGGTATTGCTTGGGTCTCGTTATGCGTCCAAGTCCCAGCCGCGTATTCCTTCGGTCTCGTCGAGCGTACAATTTCAAGCCGCACATTGCTTCGGTCTCGTTACGCGTACAAGTTCCAGCCGCGTATTGCTTCGGCCTCGTCGAGCGTACAAGTCCCAGCCGCGTATTCCTTCGGTCTCGTCGAGCGTACAAGTTCCAGCCGCGTATTGCTTCGGTCTCGTCGAGCGTACAAGTTCCAGCCGCGTATTGCTTTGGACTCGTTATGTGTACAAGTCCCAGCCGCGTATTGCTTCGGTCTCGTGGAGCGTACAAGTGCTAGCCGCGTGTTGCTTCGGTTTCGTTGCGCGTACATGTACCAGCCGCGTATTCCTTCGGTCCCGTTATGCGTACCAGTCCCAACCGCGTATTGCTTCGGTCTCGTCGAGCGTACAAGTCCCAGCCGCGTATTGCTTTGGTCTCGTTATGCGTCCAAGTTCCAGCCACGTATTGCTTCAATTTCGTCGAGCGTGCAGGTTCCAGCCGTGTAATGCTTCGGTACCGTTATGCGTACAAGTCCCAGCCGTGTATTGCCTCGGTATCGTCGAGCATACAAGTTCCAGCCGCGTATTGCTTGGGTCTCGTTATGCGTACAAGTTCCAGCCGCGTATTGCTTCGGTCTCGTTACGCGTACAAGTCCCAGCCGCGTATTGCTTCGGTCTCGTCAAGTGTACAAGTTGCAGCCGGATAATGCTTCGGTCTCGTTATGCGTGCAAGTTCCAGCCGCGTGTTGCTTCGGTCTCGTTATGCGTACATGTTCCAGCCGCGTACTGCTTCGGTCTAGTATGTTAGAGCATACAAGTCCCAGGCGCGTATTGCTACGGTCTCGTTATGCGTCCAAGTTCCAGCCACGTATTGCTTCAATTTCGTCGAGCGTACAGGTTCCAGCCTCGTAATGCTTCGGTCTCGTTATGCGTGTAAGTTCCAGCCGCGTGTTGCTTCGGTCTCGCCGAGCGTACAAGTTCCAGCCGCGTATTGCTTCGGTCTCGTCGAGCGAACAGGTCCCAGGAGCGCGTTGCTTCGGTCTCGTTATGCGTACAAGTCCCAGCCGCGTATTGCTTCGGCCTCGTTATGCGGACAAGTTCCAGCCGCGTAAGGATTCGGTCTCGAGGAGCGTACAAGTTCCAGCTGCGCGTTGCTTCGGTGTCGTTATGCGTGCAAGTTCCAGCCGCGCATTGCTTCTGTCTCGTCGAGCATACAAGTTACTGCCGCGTATTGCTTTGGTCTCGTTATGCGTGCAAGTTCCAGCCGTGCATTGCTTCGGTCTCGTCGAGCGTAAAAGTTCCAGCCGCGTATTGCTTCGGTCTCGTCGAGCGTACAAATTCCAGCCGCGTGTTGCTTCTGTCTCGTTATGCGTGCAAGTTCCAGCCGCATATTGCATCGGGCTCGTCGAGCGTGCAAGTTCCAGCCGCGTATTGCTTCGGTCTCGTGGAGGGTACAAGTTCCAGCCGCGTTTTGCTTCTGTCTCGTTACGCGTACATGTCCCAGCCGTGTACTGCATCGGTCTTGTCGAGCGTGTAACCGTTTATTTTCTACCCACGAGATTTCCCTTGGCGACGGTTACATAATCTCCTTAGATCCGTGGTTTCTAGATGAATTGACCGTACGCGATTTTAATTGATAAACACAATGTAACTATTTAGGATGTCAGAAAATGGAATTGATTAGATGGAGGGATTCGGGCCTCCAGGTACTGGACAGCGGGGAGTTCTGATCGGTTGTTGAAGAAGTTGGAAACAATTTATGATGTAAATGATATATATATATATTCTGGCGAAAATTGAGTGAACAAAATTTAGATTCGGCTGGTCACCAATTCTGGTAAATGAACAGAACTTCGCGATTTGTACAGGCTTGATTACGTTTCGTACAGTCTTCCCGCGTTCACGAATGCAAATGTCTCAGTCCTTTCTTCTGTCACACGTTCGCGTGAAAACGCGAATATTTCGACCTTGGTCGTGGGGAAACGAATGTTCATCAATATTGGCGCGCGATATTATTTCGGCAGATTAGGATAGACATAGATATATATTTATACAAGTTAAATGTTTTACGTAACGGATAAAAGATTAGCTTTAAATATAAAATTATTAGTGATTGGCTTTAACGAAACCCTACTACTAGTGTGCAACGACGCGTGGATACTTTTGAATATCCACCCGCAATTGCACACTAATTTCCCTCCCTGCGACTTCTACTATCCGATTCGCGATACAGTACTCGACAATGAATATGATGGATGGTTGTTTGAATCACTGCTCTCCAATCGCACGATTGAGGATCTGTCGCAGCACCCTCGCTCTCGGCCGAATGATCGGAGGAGGAGTCTGGGTGGAGACGCCACGAAGCCTCAATCAGGTTGTGACACCTAGGAGTTCACCTGAGGCACGAATGTGGGCTCGAGGTGTTCTCCAATGCCGGACGCCTGACTTCGACTGTGTACAATCCGATCGTGAATTTCGCGATACGTACGGTGCAGCAACACTCAGGTTGATCCTGCCGAGCAATTCGGGGAAGATCAAGTGGTGCCTGCACTATAACCTCACACGATCAATTGAGAACAACCAGAAGATGTCGGCAGGCACGAATCGTGGGCTGAGCGACACTTCGGTTACTCAACTAGAATCGGTGAAGATTAATATACCGCGATGCCACCAAACAGAGCGATCACCGTGCCACACGGTCGTATCCACCTCTTCACAAAGGCATCCGAGTACATTCAAGAAGTGACGGCAGGGCACTTTCGTGAGCTGAGCGACACTTTGAATGCTCGAACGAGTCTGTGAGCGATGCCACGATCAAATGCTGGCGGAAATTGTGATAATGCTCACAATCGAGTCCACGTCTCACAAGGGCACACAGGGACAGCCAGAAGTTACGGCGGGACACTTTATGTGGGCCGAGCGATACTTCGACTGCCTGTATGAGCCTGGGAGCTGAGTCAGGATGTATGAGAATTATCCGATCTCAATCGTTCACGGATTCTGTGGTTTTGCCACGCGAGATTCTACCATTAGCAGTGACTCCAAACAACCTTACTCACCGTTTCGTTCCGCTCAGCGAAAATTGAGATTCTAATATTACCACTCGTTATGATATAAAATTTGATTTTATTTAATTGGTGACTACTACGCTGTACACGCCGGAACAACACAAAGGAAAGGATCGCGTTCTAGCTGTGCCACGGCGCGGTTTGTGCTCGTGACTCCTCGGTTTGAGGCGCGTATATAACGAGGGTAAGTTAGGCGGTTTGACTAAGTTACCAGGTCGGTTTGACCTCTCAATTATATACCGGTTTTCGCTGAACGGAATTGGAAACGCGTGTTACCTGGTTCGCTTCCAGACGTAGAGTAATTCTTGTTGTACGAGCATCGATCTCCTTCGATCCATATCGAGTGGGGATCGATGCGCACGCATATCTAATTAGTGGGGCGCTTCTCCTAAATTCTTTCGCACGCGACAAAGGACCACGGATCCTTACGGTGGTAGGGGAATCTGTCACACTCACACAATTACACTCGGCTGTTCGTGTGTCGTCTCTTGGTATGTAGCCAGCACGGTTACAAGCGTACAAGTACCAGCAGTGTATTGCTTCGGTCTCGTGGAGGGTACAAGTTCCAGCCGCGTATTGCTTCTGTCTCGTTACGCGTACAAGTCCCAGCCGTGTACTGCATCGGTCTTGTCGAGCGTACAAGTACCAGCCGTGTATTGCTTCGGCCTCGTTTTGCGTACATGTTCAGGCAACGTGTTGCTTCGGTCTCGTTATGCGTACAAGGTCCAGCCGCGTATTGCTTCGGTCTCGTTATGCGTACAAGTCCCAGCCGCGTATTCCTTCGGTCTCGTGGAGCGTACAAGTTCCAGCCGCGTATTGCTTCGGTCTCGTCGATCGTACAAGTCCCAGCCGCGTATTGCTTTGGTCTCGTTATGCGTGCAAGTCCCAGCCGCGTATTGCCTTGGTCTCGTTATGCGTACAAGTCCCAGCCGCGTATTGCATCGGTCTCGTTATGCGTACAAGTCCCAGCCGCGTATTCCTTCGGTCTCGTCGAGCGTGCAAGTTCCAGCCGCGTCTTGCTTCGGTATCGTCGAGCGTACAAGTTCCAGCAGCGTATTGCTTCGGTCTCGTCGAGCGTACAAGTTCCAGCCGCGTATTGCTTCGGTCTCGCAGAGCGTACAAGTCCCAGGCGCGTATAGTTGCGGTCTCGTTATGCGAACAAGTTCCACCCCCGTATTGCTCCGATCTCGTTATGCGTACAAGTTCCAGCCGCGTATTGCGTCGGTCTCGTCGAGCGTACAAGTCCCAGCCGCGTATTGCTTTGGTCTCGTTATGCGTACAAGTCTCAGCCGCGTATTACTTTGTTCTGGTTATGCGTACAAGTCCCAGCCGCGTATTGGTTCGGTCTCGTGGAGCATACAAGTCCCAGGCGCGTATTGCTTCGGTCTTTTTACGCGTACAAGTTCCAGCCGCGTATTGCATCGGTCTTGTCGAGCGAACAAGTTCCAGCAGCTGGTTGCTTCGGTGTCGTTATGCGTGCATGTTCCATCCGTGTATTGCTCCGATCTACTTATGCGTACATGTTCCAGCCGCGTATTGCTTCGGTCTCGTCGAGCGTACAAGTTCCAGCCGCGTGTTGCTTCGGTCTCGTCGAGCGTACAACTTCCAGCCGCCTATTGCTTTGGTCTTGTTCTGCGTACAAGTCCCAGCCGCGTATTGCTTCGGTCTCGTTATGCGCACATGTTCCATCAGTGTATTGCTCCGATCTCCTTATGCGTACATGTTCCAGCCGCGTATTGCTTCGGTCTCGTGGAACATACAAGTCCCAGCCGCGTATTGCTTCGGTCTCGTGGAGCGAACAAGTTCCAGCAGCGCGTTGCGTCGGTCTCGTTATACGTGCAAGTTCCAGCCGCGTATTGCTTCGGTCTCGTTATGCGTACAAGTACCAGCCGCGTATTGCTTTGGTCTTGTTCTGCGTACAAGTCCCAGCCGTGTATTACTTCGGTCTCGCCGAGCGCACAAGTTCCAGCAGCGTATTGCTTCAATCTCGTTATGCGTGCAAGTTCCAGCCGCGTAATGCTTCGGTCTCGTCGAGCGAACAAGTTTCAGTAGCGCGTTGCATCGGTCTCGTCAAGCATACAAGTTCCAGACGGGTATTGCTTCGGTCTCGTTATGCGTACAAGTCCCAGCCGCGTATTCCTTCGGTCTCGTCGAGCGTACAAGTTCCAGCCGAATATTGCTTCGGTCTCGTCGAGCGTACAAGTTCCAGCCGCGTATTGCTTCGGTCGCGTTATGCGTACAAGTCCCAGCCGCGTATTGCTTCGGTCTCGTTATGCGTACAAGTTCCAGCCGCGTAATGGTTCGTTCTCGTTATGAGTGCAAGTTCCAGCGGGGTATTGCTTCGGTCTCGTCAAGCGTACAAGTTACAGCCGGATAATGCTTCGGTCTCGTTATGCGTGCAAGTTCCAGCCGCGTATTTCTTCGGTCTCGTTATGCGTACAAGTACCACCCGCGTATTGCTTTGGTCTCGTTATGCGTACAAGTCCCAGCCGCGTATTGCTTCGTTCTCGTCGAGCGTACAAGTTCCATCCGCGAATTGCTTCGGTCTCGTCGAGCGTACAAGTTCCAGCCGCGCGTTGCTTCGGTCTCCTTATGCGTGCAAGTTCCAGCCGCGTATTGCTTCGGTCTCGTCGAGCGTACAAGTTCCAACCGCGTATTGCTTCGGTCTCGTGGAGCGTTCAGGTTCCAGCCGCGTATTGCTTTGTTCTCGTTATGCGTACATGTCCCAGCCGCGTATTCCGTCGGTCTCTTCCAGCGTACAAGTTCCAGCCGCGTATTGCTTTGGTCTCGTTACGCGTACAAGTTCCAGCCTCGTATTGCTTCGGTCTGGTCGAGCGAACAAGACCCAGCCGCGTATTGCTTCGCTCTCGTCGAGCGTACAAGTTCCAACCGCGTATTACTTCGTTCTCGTGGAGCGTTCAGGTTCCAGCCGCGTATTGCTTTATTCTCGTTATGCGTACATGTCCCAGCCGCGTATTCCGTCGGTCTCTTCCAGCGTACAAGTTCCAGCCGCGTATTGCTTTTTTCTCGTTACGCGGACAAGTTCCAGCCTCGTATTGCTTCGGTCTGGTCGAGCGAACAAGACCCAGCCGCGTATTGCTTCGCTCTCGTCGAGCATACAAGTTCCAACCGCGTATTACTTCGGTCTCGTGGAGCGTTCAGGTTCCAGCCGCGTATTGCTTTGTTCTCGTTATGCGTACATGTCCCAGCCGCGTATTCCGTCGGTCTCTTCCAGCGTACAAGTTCCAGCCGCGTATTGCTTTGGTCTCGTTACGCGTACAAGTTCCAGCCTCGTATTGCTTCGGTCTGGTCGAGCGAACAAGACCCAGTCGCGTATTGCTTCGCTCTCGTTATGTATACAAGTCCAAACCGTTTATTGCTTCGGTCTCGTTATGCGTTCAAGTCCCAGCCGCATATTGCTTCGGTCTCGTTACGCGTACATGTTGTATCCGTGTATTGCTCCGATCTCGTTATGCGTACATGCTTCAGCCGCGTATTGCTTCGGTCTCGTGGAGGGTACAAGTCCCAGCCGCGTATTGCTTCGGTCTCGTCGAGCGTTCCAGTTCCAGCCGCGTATTGCTTCGGTCTCGTCGAGCGTACAACTCCCTGCCGCGTGTTGCTTTGGTCTTGTTATGCGTACAAGTCCCAGCCGCGTATTGCTTCGGTCTCGTCGAGCGTACAAGTTCCAGCCGCGTATTGCTTCGGTCTCGCAGAGCGTACAAGTCCCAGGCGCGTATAGTTGCGGTCTCGTTATGCGAACAAGTTCCACCCCCGTATTGCTCCGATCTCGTTATGCGTACAAGTTCCAGCCGCGTATTGCGTCGGTCTCGTCGAGCGTACAAGTCCCAGCCGCGTATTGCTTTGGTCTCGTTATGCGTACAAGTCTCAGCCGCGTATTACTTTGTTCTGGTTATGCGTACAAGTCCCAGCCGCGTATTGGTTCGGTCTCGTGGAGCATACAAGTCCCAGGCGCGTATTGCTTCGGTCTTTTTACGCGTACAAGTTCCAGCCGCGTATTGCATCGGTCTTGTCGAGCGAACAAGTTCCAGCAGCTGGTTGCTTCGGTGTCGTTATGCGTGCATGTTCCATCCGTGTATTGCTCCGATCTACTTATGCGTACATGTTCCAGCCGCGTATTGCTTCGGTCTCGTCGAGCGTACAAGTTCCAGCCGCGTGTTGCTTCGGTCTCGTCGAGCGTACAACTTCCAGCCGCCTATTGCTTTGGTCTTGTTCTGCGTACAAGTCCCAGCCGCGTATTGCTTCGGTCTCGTTATGCGCACATGTTCCATCAGTGTATTGCTCCGATCTCCTTATGCGTACATGTTCCAGCCGCGTATTGCTTCGGTCTCGTGGAACATACAAGTCCCAGCCGCGTATTGCTTCGGTCTCGTGGAGCGAACAAGTTCCAGCAGCGCGTTGCGTCGGTCTCGTTATACGTGCAAGTTCCAGCCGCGTATTGCTTCGGTCTCGTTATGCGTACAAGTACCAGCCGCGTATTGCTTTGGTCTTGTTCTGCGTACAAGTCCCAGCCGTGTATTACTTCGGTCTCGCCGAGCGCACAAGTTCCAGCAGCGTATTGCTTCAATCTCGTTATGCGTGCAAGTTCCAGCCGCGTAATGCTTCGGTCTCGTCGAGCGAACAAGTTTCAGTAGCGCGTTGCATCGGTCTCGTCAAGCATACAAGTTCCAGACGGGTATTGCTTCGGTCTCGTTATGCGTACAAGTCCCAGCCGCGTATTCCTTCGGTCTCGTCGAGCGTACAAGTTCCAGCCGAATATTGCTTCGGTCTCGTCGAGCGTACAAGTTCCAGCCGCGTATTGCTTCGGTCGCGTTATGCGTACAAGTCCCAGCCGCGTATTGCTTCGGTCTCGTTATGCGTACAAGTTCCAGCCGCGTAATGGTTCGTTCTCGTTATGAGTGCAAGTTCCAGCGGGGTATTGCTTCGGTCTCGTCAAGCGTACAAGTTACAGCCGGATAATGCTTCGGTCTCGTTATGCGTGCAAGTTCCAGCCGCGTATTTCTTCGGTCTCGTTATGCGTACAAGTACCACCCGCGTATTGCTTTGGTCTCGTTATGCGTACAAGTCCCAGCCGCGTATTGCTTCGTTCTCGTCGAGCGTACAAGTTCCATCCGCGAATTGCTTCGGTCTCGTCGAGCGTACAAGTTCCAGCCGCGCGTTGCTTCGGTCTCCTTATGCGTGCAAGTTCCAGCCGCGTATTGCTTCGGTCTCGTCGAGCGTACAAGTTCCAACCGCGTATTGCTTCGGTCTCGTGGAGCGTTCAGGTTCCAGCCGCGTATTGCTTTGTTCTCGTTATGCGTACATGTCCCAGCCGCGTATTCCGTCGGTCTCTTCCAGCGTACAAGTTCCAGCCGCGTATTGCTTTGGTCTCGTTACGCGTACAAGTTCCAGCCTCGTATTGCTTCGGTCTGGTCGAGCGAACAAGACCCAGCCGCGTATTGCTTCGCTCTCGTCGAGCGTACAAGTTCCAACCGCGTATTACTTCGTTCTCGTGGAGCGTTCAGGTTCCAGCCGCGTATTGCTTTATTCTCGTTATGCGTACATGTCCCAGCCGCGTATTCCGTCGGTCTCTTCCAGCGTACAAGTTCCAGCCGCGTATTGCTTTTTTCTCGTTACGCGGACAAGTTCCAGCCTCGTATTGCTTCGGTCTGGTCGAGCGAACAAGACCCAGCCGCGTATTGCTTCGCTCTCGTCGAGCATACAAGTTCCAACCGCGTATTACTTCGGTCTCGTGGAGCGTTCAGGTTCCAGCCGCGTATTGCTTTGTTCTCGTTATGCGTACATGTCCCAGCCGCGTATTCCGTCGGTCTCTTCCAGCGTACAAGTTCCAGCCGCGTATTGCTTTGGTCTCGTTACGCGTACAAGTTCCAGCCTCGTATTGCTTCGGTCTGGTCGAGCGAACAAGACCCAGTCGCGTATTGCTTCGCTCTCGTTATGTATACAAGTCCAAACCGTTTATTGCTTCGGTCTCGTTATGCGTTCAAGTCCCAGCCGCATATTGCTTCGGTCTCGTTACGCGTACATGTTGTATCCGTGTATTGCTCCGATCTCGTTATGCGTACATGCTTCAGCCGCGTATTGCTTCGGTCTCGTGGAGGGTACAAGTCCCAGCCGCGTATTGCTTCGGTCTCGTCGAGCGTTCCAGTTCCAGCCGCGTATTGCTTCGGTCTCGTCGAGCGTACAACTCCCTGCCGCGTGTTGCTTTGGTCTTGTTATGCGTACAAGTCCCAGCCGCGTATTGCTTCGGTATCGTTATACGTACTAGTGCCAGCCGCGTATTGCTTCGGTCTCGTCGAGCGTACAAGTTCCAGCAGCGTATTGTTTCGGTCTCGTTATGCGTACAAGTCCCAGCCGCGAGTTGCTTCGGTCTCGTTATGCGTACAAGTTCCAGCCGCATGTTGCTTCGGTCTCGTTAGGCGTACAAGTTCCAGCCGCGTTATGCTTCGGTCTCGTTATACGTGCAAGTTCCAGACGCGTATTGCTTCGGTCTCGTCGAGCGAACAAGTCCCAGCCGCGTATTGCCTCTGTCTCGTTATGCGTGCAAGTTCCAGCCACGTATTGCTTCGGTCTCGTCGAGCGTACAAGACCCAGTCGCGTATTGCTTCGGTCTCGTTATGCGTACAATTCCCAACCGTGTATAGCTTTGGTCTCGTTATGTGTACAAGTACCAGCCGCGTGTCGCTTCGGTCTCCTGGAGCGTACAAGTTCCAGCCGCGTATTGCTTCGGTCTCGTCGAGCGTACAAGTTCCAGCCGCGTGTTGCTTCGGTCTTGTCGAGCGTACAACTCCCTGCCGCGTATTGCTTTGGTCTCGCCGAGCGTACAAGACCCAGTCGCGTATTGCTTCGGTTTCGTTATGCGTGCAAGTTCCAGCCACGTATAGCTTCGGTCTCGCCGAGCGTACAAGACCCAGTCGCGTATTGCTTCGGTTTCGTTATCCGTACATGTTCCATCCGTGTATTGCTCCGATCTCGCTATGCGTACATGTTTCAGCCGCGTATTGCTTCGGTCTCGTGGAACGTACAAGTTCCAGCCGCCTACTGCGTCGGTCTCGTCGAGCGTACAAGTCCGAGCCGCGTATTGCTTTGGTCTCGTTATGCGTGCAAGTCCCAGCCGCGTATTGCTTCGGTCTCGTTATGCGTACAAGTACCAGCCGCGTATTGCTTCGGTATCGTTATGCGTACAAGTCCCAGCCGCGTGTTGCTTCGGTCTCGTTATGCGTACAAGTCCCAGCCGCGTATTGCTTCGGTCTCGTTATGCGTACAAGTTCCAGCCGCGTATTGGTTCGTTCTCGTTATGCGTGCAAGTTCCAGCCGGGTATTACTTCGGTCTCGTCAAGCGTACAAGTTACAGCCGGATAATGCTTCGGTCTCGTTATGCGTGCAAGTTCCAGCCACGTGTTACTTCGGTCTCGCCGAGCGTGCAAGACCCAGTCGCGTATTGCTTCGGTCTCGTTATGCGTTCAAGTTCCAGCCGCGTATTGCTTCGGTCTCGTGGAGCATGCTAGTCCCAGCCGCGTATTGCTTCGGTCTCGTCGAGCGTACAAGTTCCAGCAGCGTGTTGCTTCGGTCTCGTTATGCGTACAAGTCCCAGCCGCGTTATGCTTCGGTCTCGTTATGCGTACAAGTTCCAGCCGCGTATTGCATCGGTCTCGTCGAGCGAACAAGTTCCAGCAGCGCGTTGCGTCGGTCTCGTTATACGTGCAAGTTCCAGCCGCGTATTGCTTCGGTCTCGTTATCCGTACAAGTCCCAGCCGTTCCTTGTTTCGGTCTCGTTATGCGTACAAGTTCCAGCAGCGTATTGCTTCAATCTCGTTATGCGTACACGATCCAGCCGCGAAATGCTTCGGTCTCGTTATGCGTGTAAGTCCCAGCCGCGTATTGCTTCGGTCTCGCATTGCGTGCAAGTTCCAGCCGCGTATTGCTTCGGTCTCGTCGAGCGTACAAGACCCAGTCGCGTATTGCTTCGGTCTCTTCGAGCGTACAAGTTCCAGCAGCGTATTTCTTCGGTCTCGTTATGCGTACAAGTCCCAGCCGCGTGTTGCTTCGGTCTCGTTATGCATACAAGCCCCAGCCGCGAGTTGCTTCGGTCTCGTTATGCGTACGAGTTCCAGCCGTGTATTGCTTCGGTCTCGTTATGCGTATAAGTACCAGCAGCGTATTGCTTCGGTCTCGTCGAGCATACAAGTTCCAGCCGCGTATCCCTTCGGTCTTGTCGAGCGTACAAGTTCCAGCCGCGCATTGCTTTGTTCTCGTTATTCGTACAAGTTCCAGCCGCGTATTGCTACGGTCTCGTTATGCGTACAAGTTCCAGCCGCGTAATGGTTCGTTCTCGTTATGCGTGCAAGTTCCAGCCGGGTATTGCTTCGGTCTCGTCAAGCGTACAAGTTACAGCCGGATAATGCTACGGTCTCGTTATGCCCGCAAGTTCCAGCAGCGCGTTGCGTCGGTCTCGTTATACGTTCAAGTTCCAGCCGCGTATTGCTTCGGTCTCGTCTAGCGTACATGACCCAGTCGCGTATTGCTTCGGTCTCTTCGAGCGTACAAGTTCCAGCAGCGTATTTCTTCGGTTTCGTTATGCGTACATGTTCCAGCCGCGTATTGCTTCGGTCTCGTCGAGCGAACAAGTTCCAGCAGCGCGTTGCGTCGGTCTCGTTATACGTGCAAGTTCCAGCCGCGTATTGCTTCGGTCTCGTTATGCGTACGAGTTCCAGCCGCGTGTTGCTTCGGTCTCGTTATGCTTACAAGTCCCAGCCGTGTATTGCTTCGGTCTTGTTACGCGTACAAGTTCCGGCCGCGTATTGCTTCGGTCTCGTTGCGCGTACAAGTCCCAGCCGTGTATTGCTTCGGTCTCGTGGAGCGTATAAGTACCAGCAGCGTATTGCTTCGGTCTCGTCGAGCATACAAGTTCCAGCCGCGTATCCCTTCGGTCTTGTCGAGCGTACAAGTTCCAGCCGCGCATTGCTTTGTTCTCGTTATTCGTACAAGTTCGAGCCGCGTATTGCTTCGGTCTCGATATGCGTACAAGTTCCAGCCGTGTAATCGTTCAGTCTTGTTATGCGTACAAGTTCCAGCCGCGTATTGCTTTGGTCTCGTGGAGCATACAAGTCCCAGGCGCGTATAGCTTCGGTCTCGTGGAGCATACACGTCCCAGGCGCGTATAGCTGCGGTCTCGTGGAGCGTTCAAGTTCCTGCCGCGTATTGCATTGTTCTCGTTATGCGTACAAGTCCCAGCCGCGTATTGCTTCGGTCTCGTTAGGCGTGCGAGTCCCAGCTGCGTGTTGCTTCGGTGTCGTTATGCGTACAAGTCCCAGCCGCGTATTGCTTCGGTATCGTTATGCGTACAAGTCCCAGCTGCGTGTTGCTCGGTCACGTTAGGCGTACAAGTACCAGCAGCGTATTGCTTCGGTCTCGTCGAGCGTACAAGTCCCAGCCGCGTATTCCTTCGGTCTCGTCGAGCGTACAAGTCCCAGCCGCGTATTCCTTCGGTGTCGTCGAGCGTACAGGTTGCAGCTGCGTATTTCTTCGGCCTCGTTATGCCTACAAGTTCAAGCCGAGTATTGCTTCGGTCTCGTGGAGCGTACAAGTTCCAGCCGCGTATAGCTTCGGTCCCATCGAGCTGACAAGTTCCAGCAGCGCGTTGCTTCGGTCTCGTCGAGCGTACAAGTTCCAACCGCGTGTTGCTTCGCTCTCGTCGAGCATACAAGTTCCAACCGCGTATTACTTCGGTCTCGTGGAGCGTTCAGGTTCCAGCCGCGTATTGCTTTGTTCTCGTTATGCGTACATGTCCCAGCCGCGTATTCCGTCGGTCTCTTCCAGCGTACAAGTTCCAGCCGCGTATTGCTTTGGTCTCGTTACGCGTACAAGTTCCAGCCTCGTATTGCTTCGGTCTGGTCGAGCGAACAAGACCCAGTCGCGTATTGCTTCGCTCTCGTTATGTATACAAGTCCAAACCGTTTATTGCTTCGGTCTCGTTATGCGTTCAAGTCCCAGCCGCATATTGCTTCGGTCTCGTTACGCGTACATGTTGTATCCGTGTATTGCTCCGATCTCGTTATGCGTACATGCTTCAGCCGCGTATTGCTTCGGTCTCGTGGAGGGTACAAGTCCCAGCCGCGTATTGCTTCGGTCTCGTCGAGCGTTCCAGTTCCAGCCGCGTATTGCTTCGGTCTCGTCGAGCGTACAACTCCCTGCCGCGTGTTGCTTTGGTCTTGTTATGCGTACAAGTCCCAGCCGCGTATTGCTTCGGTATCGTTATACGTACTAGTGCCAGCCGCGTATTGCTTCGGTCTCGTCGAGCGTACAAGTTCCAGCAGCGTATTGTTTCGGTCTCGTTATGCGTACAAGTCCCAGCCGCGAGTTGCTTCGGTCTCGTTATGCGTACAAGTTCCAGCCGCATGTTGCTTCGGTCTCGTTAGGCGTACAAGTTCCAGCCGCGTTATGCTTCGGTCTCGTTATACGTGCAAGTTCCAGACGCGTATTGCTTCTGTCTCGTCTAGCGAACAAGTTCCAGCAGCGCGTTTCGTCGGTCTCGTTATACGTGCAAGTTCCAGCCGCGTGTTGCTTCGGTCTCGTTATGCGTACATGTCCCAGCCATGAATTGCTTCGGTCTCGTCGAGCGTACTAGTCCCAGCCGCGTATTGCTTCGGTCTCGTCGAGCGTACAAGTTCCAGCAGCGTATTGCTTCGGTCTCGTTATGCGTACAAGTCCCAGCCGCGTGTTGCTTCGGACTCGTTATGCGTACAAGTTCCAGCCGCGTAATGCTACGGTCTCGTCGAGCGTACATGACCCAGTCGCGTATTGCTTCGGTCTCTTCGAGCGTACTAGTTCCAGCTGCGTATTGCTTCGGTCTCGTTATGCGTACAAGTTCCAGCCGCGTATTGCTTCGGTCTCATCGAGCGAACAAGTCCCAGCCGCGTATTGCCTCTGTCTCGTTATGCGTGCAAGTTCCAGCCACGTATTGCTTCGGTCTCGTCGGGGGTACAAGACCCAGTCGCGTATTGCTTCGGTCTCGTTATGCGTACAATTCCCAACCGTGTATAGCTTTGGTCTCGTTATGTGTACAAGTACCAGCCGCGTGTCGCTTCGGTCTCCTGGAGCGTACAAGTTCCAGCCGCGTATTGCTTCGGTCTCGTCGAGCGTACAAGTTCCAGCCGCGTGTTGCTTCGGTCTTGTAGAGCGTACAACTCCCTGGCGCGTATTGCTTTGGTCTCGCCGAGCGTACAAGACCCAGTCGCGTATTGCTTCGGTTTCGTTATGCGTGCAAGTTCCAGCCACGTATAGCTTCGGTCTCGCCGAGCGTACAAGACCCAGTCGCGTATTGCTTCGGTTTCGTTATCCGTACATGTTCCATCCGTGTATTGCTCCGATCTCGCTATGCGTACATGTTTCAGCCGCGTATTGCTTCGGTCTCGTGGAACGTACAAGTCCCAGCCGTGTATTGCTTCGGTCTCGTCGAGCGTACAAGTTCCAGCCGCCTACTGCGTCGGTCTCGTCGAGCGTACAAGTCCGAGCCGCGTATTGCTTTGGTCTCGTTATGCGTGCAAGTCCCAGCCGCGTATTGCTTCGGTCTCGTTATGCGTACAAGTACCAGCCGCGTATTGCTTCGGTATCGTTATGCGTACAAGTCCCAGCCGCGTGTTGCTTCGGTCTCGTTATGCGTACAAGTCCCAGCCGCGTATTGCTTCGGTCTCGTTATTCGTACAAGTTCCAGCCGCGTATTGCTACGGTCTCGTTATGCGTACAAGTTCCAGCCGCGTAATGGTTCGTTCTCGTTATGCGTGCAAGTTCCAGCCGGGTATTGCTTCGGTCTCGTCAAGCGTACAAGTTACAGCCGGATAATGCTACGGTCTCGTTATGCCCGCAAGTTCCAGCAGCGCGTTGCGTCGGTCTCGTTATACGTTCAAGTTCCAGCCGCGTATTGCTTCGGTCTCGTCTAGCGTACATGACCCAGTCGCGTATTGCTTCGGTCTCTTCGAGCGTACAAGTTCCAGCAGCGTATTTCTTCGGTTTCGTTATGCGTACATGTTCCAGCCGCGTATTGCTTCGGTCTCGTCGAGCGAACAAGTTCCAGCAGCGCGTTGCGTCGGTCTCGTTATACGTGCAAGTTCCAGCCGCGTATTGCTTCGGTCTCGTTATGCGTACGAGTTCCAGCCGCGTGTTGCTTCGGTCTCGTTATGCTTACAAGTCCCAGCCGTGTATTGCTTCGGTCTTGTTACGCGTACAAGTTCCGGCCGCGTATTGCTTCGGTCTCGTTGCGCGTACAAGTCCCAGCCGTGTATTGCTTCGGTCTCGTGGAGCGTATAAGTACCAGCAGCGTATTGCTTCGGTCTCGTCGAGCATACAAGTTCCAGCCGCGTATCCCTTCGGTCTTGTCGAGCGTACAAGTTCCAGCCGCGCATTGCTTTGTTCTCGTTATTCGTACAAGTTCGAGCCGCGTATTGCTTCGGTCTCGATATGCGTACAAGTTCCAGCCGTGTAATCGTTCAGTCTTGTTATGCGTACAAGTTCCAGCCGCGTATTGCTTTGGTCTCGTGGAGCATACAAGTCCCAGGCGCGTATAGCTTCGGTCTCGTGGAGCATACACGTCCCAGGCGCGTATAGCTGCGGTCTCGTGGAGCGTTCAAGTTCCTGCCGCGTATTGCATTGTTCTCGTTATGCGTACAAGTCCCAGCCGCGTATTGCTTCGGTCTCGTTAGGCGTGCGAGTCCCAGCTGCGTGTTGCTTCGGCGTCGTTATGCGTACAAGTCCCAGCCGCGTATTGCTTCGGTATCGTTATGCGTACAAGTCCCAGCTGCGTGTTGCTCGGTCACGTTAGGCGTACAAGTTCCAGCCGCGTAATGCTTCGGTCTCGTTATGCGTACATGTTCCAGCCGCGTATTGCTTCTGTCTCGTTACGCGTGCAAGTCCCAGCCGTGTAATGCTTCGGTCTCGTGGAGCGTTCAAGTTCCAGCAGCGCGTTGCTTCGATCTCGTCAAGCGTACAAGTTCCAGCCGGGTATTGCTTCGGTCTCGTGGAGCGTATAAGTACCAGCAGCGTATTGCTTCGGTCTCGTCGAGCGTACAAGTCCCAGCCGCGTATTCCTTCGGTCTCGTCGAGCGTACAAGTCCCAGCCGCGTATTGCTTCGGTCTCGTTAGGCGTGCGAGTCCCAGCTGCGTGTTGCTTCGGTGTCGTTATGCGTACAAGTCCCAGCCGCGTATTGCTTCGGTATCGTTATGCGTACAAGTCCCAGCTGCGTGTTGCTCGGTCACGTTAGGCGTACAAGTACCAGCAGCGTATTGCTTCGGTCTCGTCGAGCGTACAAGTCCCAGCCGCGTATTCCTTCGGTCTCGTCGAGCGTACAAGTCCCAGCCGCGTATTCCTTCGGTGTCGTCGAGCGTACAGGTTGCAGCTGCGTATTTCTTCGGCCTCGTTATGCCTACAAGTTCAAGCCGAGTATTGCTTCGGTCTCGTGGAGCGTACAAGTTCCAGCCGCGTATAGCTTCGGTCCCATCGAGCTGACAAGTTCCAGCAGCGCGTTGCTTCGGTCTCGTCGAGCGTACAAGTTCCAACCGCGTGTTGCTTAGGTCTCGTTTAGCGTACATGTTCCAGCCACGTATTGCTTCAGTCTCGTCGAGCGTAGAAGTTCCAGCCGCGTGTTGCTTCGGTCTCGTTATGTGTGCAAATTCCAGACGCGTATTGCTTCGGTCTCGTCGAGCGTACAAGTCCCAGCCGCGTATTGCTTCGGTCTCGATATGCGTGCAGGTTCCAGACGCGTATTGCTTCGGTCTCGTCGAGCGAACAAGTTCCAGCCGCGTATTGCTTCGGTCTCGTTTCGCGTACAAGTCCCAGCCGTGTATTGCTACGGTCTCGTCGAGCGTACAAGTTGCAGCTGCGTATTGCTTCGGCCTCGTTGTTCTCTTATTAAGGATCGGGATCACAATCGTGCAAAAAAACCGTTTACACGACAATTAATAGACTTTATTACTTTAGAAATTCCAACAATGGGAAGACACGTTATTGCCTCGTGTGGCGTTAGCAAAACGACTGCCGTACGACGTACGGCGCGCCATGTCCACCGTCTCGGCCGACGTCGACATGAAAAAACAAAAAACAAACGCATTCACATACCTCCATAATCCACATAATTATATTCACATAATCCAACATCCCCCCCCCCCCCCCCCCAATTGAGATGTTCGCACAATTAACATCTCAATCCACACATAAAAAAAAACAAAATTACATACATAGGGCAAGAGAATTACATAAAATAAAATCGCCTTGTGATACAAACTAATTGGTATGAAAATATAAAATTTAACATAAGAACGTAAGAAAAAAAAAGTTACACTAGATTATTATAGTCTTTGTGGCGGCTTAATCCTTCTACCACTTCGCGTTATATAATACGTGTCGTCAACATCTGTCTTATCACTCGCTTCATTGACGTTTTGCGCATCGCACTGTAATTCATTGCATCGGTTGGCCCTTTCTCGATTTTGACGCATTATCTTAGATACATTCTTTTCATAGCTTAACTCTAGAGGGTACAATCTCTGGATGGGTCGCATTACCTCGCCGTTCGCCGTTTTCAATCGCACAACTCTAACATTGCCATCCTTACCCACGATTAATTCCTTAACGCATGCTAAAGGCCAATCCAAGCGTTTCGCGTTTTCGTTTTCAATCAAAACAATATCACCGATTTCAATACCTTTCATATTCTTCGCACTAGATTTTCGGTGAATCAATGCGCCTAGATATTCAATCCTAAATCGTTTCCGTAAATCCTCTTTGATTTTTTGACGATACAAATATCTTTTTGACAGGTCACTCTTTTCTATCTTGTCTAAATCCAAGACGCCGATCTCCTTTACCTCTTGTAAAAACATAGACGGCGTTATAGGTAAAACATCTTGTTTATTTTCGGAAAGAAACGTGATGGGTCGCGAATTAATGACAGCCTCGCAGTCCAATAATACCGTTAACATCTCCTCGTAGTCAAGGCAAGACTTTTTCAACGTTCGACGCAACAACCGCTTTAAAATTCCATTTAAACGCTCCCAAAAACCACCCCACCAAGCCGCCGAAGGCGGATTAAATTTCCATTGTATCTGTTCAACAGCTAACGTTCGGGTCAACTTTCCAAAATCCAGTTGTTTAAACATGTTGTTCAAACCAACAAAGTTTGTGCCATTATCACTGTAAATAACACTTAGCCTTCCACGTCGCGCTATAAAACGCCTAAGCGTCATAAGAAACGATGCCGTAGTCAAAGACGTCACGAGCTCAAAATGCACAGCACGAAAAACTGCGCACGTAAATAAACAAACCCACGATTTTTTTCCTTCTCTCAGATAGATCGGCCCAGTGAAATCCACCCCTACAACTTCAAATACGGCCGCATCTTTTACGCGATCCAACGGTAACGGTGCACATGCCGATTCGAGAGGTTTCGCTTCATGTCTACGACAGTTAACACATCTTTTAATTATTGAACGAATTATTCTGCGCCCGCCTAAAATCCAATATTCCTCACGCAATGCATTTAACGTGATTTCCACACCTGCATGATTTAAACTCTCGTGCTTTTCTTCAATAATCGAGTCGACAATTGTATGCTTACCAGGTAAAACGATAGGGCGCTTAAAACAGTAGATATCCTCGCGCAGAACAATTCTTGACTCCAACCGAATTAAACCGTCTTTATCTTTGAACGCGTTTAAATGTCTCACACGAGTATCGTTCTCGTCCGTAAAACATTCGGCTTGAATCAGCTTTAACAATAGTATACGCGAGTCTTGAATTTCTTTAAACAACAAATCGCCCTTCACGCGAAAACCGATCTTACTTCGACAATTAGTCAAAAACCGTCCTATCCACGCGATTACGCGTATCACTTTCGTATACTGTGAACATCTTTCCGCATACCAAGGCTTACCATTTCTCGAATCGTCCTTGGTTGCGGCTAATAAAACCGCAGAACTTAAATTCTTTAAAGTACCCTTTTTTAGCTCCTTATTCACTTCTTCCTCCTCGCATTGAGCTTCATTATCGGGCCAATTTTCAGATTTCATACGCAGCCACTCCGGACCCTCCCACCATCTGGAAATTAACAATTGATCCACCGTACATCCTCGTGAGGGTAGATCGGCAGGGTTCAAGTGACCAGGAATATGTCTCCATTGCTCAGAATCCGAAAACTCCCGAATTTCTTTCACTCTGTTATAAACAAAGGTAGTCCAATTACTGTTTCTGCGAATCCACGTTATAACCGTGGACGAATCGCTCCAATAAAAAACATTCGCTCGCTTTAATCCGAATGTATCTAAGATCGTAGAAGTAAGACGAACGGCTATCGTTGCTGCTAGTAGCTCTAATCGCGGAATACTTTGTCGCGCATCCGTCGATTTCTTCCGTATGGGGGCAACTCGGGTTTTAGCCTGAACAAAATTCAGTTTTACACTAGAACCGCTCTCGACACGTATAAAGACAACAGCCGCGTACGCAGTTTTACTAGCATCACAAAACGTATGTATGCTCACACTATCTTCGCACGAAATATCACCGAACATACATCGCGGTATTTCAATTTTATCGAGATTTTTCAAGCTTTTTACCCAATTCAAGAATTTCGTTTTTACATCGTCAGTTACCTCCTCATCCCACGATAAATTCTGTGCCCAGGCTTCCTGTAACAAAAGTCGCGGGCAAAGCACTACAGGACTCGCAAAACCCAGAGGATCGAAAATGCGATGGGCAGTTGAAAGTATATTTCTCTTAGTAATTTTGTCATCAAGACACTTTCCAAAGTCTGGCACGTTCAAACATAAAACATCACGACGCTTATCCCACGATAAACCCAATACCGCAGCTCGGTCCCCGGGAGTGCCGTCGCCGCTATGCTCCCACCCTCGAAGGTCAAATCCTGCCAAATGCATCACTGCTTTCGTATCAGAAATAAACCCGTGTAATTGTTCAAAAGAATTCACGCTAGTGACGCAGTTGTCGACGTAAAAACTTTGAGCAAGTTTTCTTATATTATCTACCGAAAATCTCTCATTCAAATCATTTTCCACAGATACAATCATATTGCTTAAATGCATGTTAATTACGGCACCTAAAATAAAAGGGCTGGAAGACACACCGAACACAACGCGACAATGTCTTAAAATTACGATATCATCCTTTTCGTTAAACCACAAGAATCTCAAGAAATTTCTATCGCTTCCATCCAGAGATATTTGCAAAAACGCCTTTTTAACGTCGGAAATCACGCCTATATTACCCATTCTAAAACGGAAAAACATCGAAGGAATCTGTTCAATCAAATTCTCACCCTTCTCCAAGCACTCATTCAAAGACGGAAAGGGGTAAGTCTTTGCCGATGCATCAAAAACGGGTCTAATTCTTGTTGTGCTGTTCTCCTTGACGACATGTCGATGCGGTAAATAATGGCCCCAGTTGTCCTTCTGATCCTCTGGAACGCACTCTATAATACCTTCCGCAAGCCAGTCCTTGAATACAGCACCATACTCTTCAAATAGTCCATCACTCCTCAGTTTCTTCACTGTAGTTTGCAGCCGTCGAATCGCCATACTTTTGTTGTCATTCAGAGCTGGATGATTTTCTAACCATGGCAATTTCACTTCGTACCGACCCTCCTCGTTCTTACACACCGTCTTTAAAAAATCTTCTTTTATTTCCTTATGATGATCCTTTCGCGATTTAACTTCGATCGGGTCTTTAATGCCTAAAACATCCAGAGACCATAAATCCTCTACCTTGCGACTATGTACAAACATCGCGTATGTAGTGGTGACTGCATCCTCTCGCTCCTCCGTTGGTGTAACTGCTCCCATCACGGTCCAGCCCAGGTAAGTCTCAATAGCCACTAGTCCACATTTCAAAATATGCCGTCTACCTGTCATTAATTTACCCGCAACGTCTGCTCCAACAAGCACCGACACTGCTTCGTCACTTTTGTTCATATCGGAGATTCTAATATTTAACGCATTGAGCTCACTTACCCAGGAACCACTTTTAATAGTAGGAATCTCTTCACAAATTACACTTTGATCAAGGGCGGTAAAATTACATTTGAAATCTCCAACTAAATTACTTAAACGGATTATATACCTTTTATGGTTCACTGTCCCTAATTTTTCACCACCAAAAAGCGAATGCTTCATCAACTGCTCAGCCACTGGTTGATAACTCACCTGGGCTGCGGCCGCTTTAGTAATATACGACCTTTGCGATCCCTCGTCAATAACTAGTCGTATAACAGTTTTCTTATCCTGATTGTACAATATTACTCGCAGTGTCTTTAAGTAAACTTCGGGATCACTACTAACATTAGCGAGATTTTTCTCTTCAATCACCTTTTCCGCACATTTACTTTCACTTTGTTCTTTCAACATATTTGGACACATCAACAGCACGTGCCGTCGGGAACACCACGCACATTTTAAATTTACGCGGCACTTTTTATAGCTATGTCCAACGTTAAGGCAATTAAAACAAGCAAACTTTTGTTTCACAACGCCTTGTCTTTCTGTGAGACTCATATTCTTTGTCTGCTCACAATTTGCACTCTCATGATCTTTCGCGGGGCAAAATAAACAAGACTTATTTTTATTCTTCGCTGCTAACAAGCCAGTCGCACTTGGAACATCTTTAAGTAAACGGGGTTTATCCTTCTTTTGTTTGTGACAGTCCATATTATTCTTTTCTTGAAAACTGAAGCCTTCAACTGCCATGGATATTCTCAACTCATTTTCTACTTCTCCTTCTAAAAATTTAATCAACTGCGTCAGTTTACTTTTTGATTTATCTGCTTCCCTCTCGTCGCGCGACGACGAACTATTATAGGAACTTCGCTGCCAGACACGTAACAATTCCTCCGGCAACGATGATTCCACGAGCGGAAACAGCATAGCAGCGCATTTATCCGTCGTGACGCCGAGAGATTCCAATGCTCTTAAATGCGACTCTATTCTATCATACAAACTTGATAGCACTACATTCTTCCCTGGGGACAAGGCATTTTGCAACACTAATTGTAAAAGTTCACGCACATATACCTCAATTTGAATGTCTTCACGTCCGAAACGATTTTTTAAACTCGTTATTACTTTATCGTAATTGTCACCCGTCGGTGGGAAACTTTTCACCAGTTCATCTGCACGTGAATTTGGAACCATCGCTTGCATCAAGTATTGAAATTTATCTTCTTTCGATATTTCCGCATCTTCATGAATTTTCTTGAACAGGCTCCAAAACTGTAACCACTCACGTACATTACCCGCGAATTTACACAGTTCAATCTTCGGCAACCTAAATGTCTTTTTATTTTCACCGGTTCCATTTTGTGCACTCACCGTCGGCGCTTCTCTCGCGATTGCGGATGAAAATTCTTCCATAGCTAATTGAGCTGCAAGGAATTTACACTTATATACATCCGCATCTTCACATTCTAACTCTATGGTAGCATCGCTTGTATCCGGCGAGTCGAACAGCAGATCCAGTACGTCATTAGAACTCTCCTCCAAATCTTTCATTTTGTCTTCTAGCATTTGGAAAGCAACTCTAATTGATTTTTGATCAGAAGCTGCCCCAAGAGCCTCGTTAAACGCGTTCGCTGCCTTCGTAAACATTGCACGCTGCGTAGCCCTTCTTCTCCTGAACTTTTCCATTGTTGCGCATTAAAAGTCAATCGATTTTACACGACACTACACTATTTCCCTCGTCCTGTCACGGTCGCCAAATGTTCTCTTATTAAGGATCGGGATCACAATCGTGCAAAAAAACCGTTTACACGACAATTAATAGACTTTATTACTTTAGAAATTCCAACAATGGGAAGACACGTTATTGCCTCGTGTGGCGTTAGCAAAACGACTGCCGTACGACGTACGGCGCGCCATGTCCACCGTCTCGGCCGACGTCGACATGAAAAAACAAAAAACAAACGCATTCACATACCTCCATAATCCACATAATTATATTCACATAATCCAACACTCGTTATGCCTACAAGTTCCAGCCGCGTATTGCTTCGGTCTCGTAAAGCGTACAAGTTCCAGCCGTGTATTGCTTCGGTCTTGTTACGCGTACAAGTTCCGGCCGCGTATTGCTTCGGTCTCGTTATGCGTACAAGTTCCAGCCGTGTAATCGTTCAGTCTTGTTATGCGTACAAGTTCCAGCCGCGTATTGCTTTGGTCTCGTGGAGCATACAAGTCCCAGGCACGTATAGCTTCGGTCTCGTGGAGCATACACGTCCCAGGCGCGTATAGCTGCGGTCTCGTGGAGCGTTCAAGTTCCTGCCGCGTATTGCATTGTTCTCGTTATGCGTACAAGTCCCAGCCGCGTATTGCTTCGGTCTCGTTAGGCGTGCGAGTCCCAGCTGCGTGTTGCTTCGGTGTCGTTATGCGTACAAGTCCCAGCCGCGTATTGCTTCGGTATCGTTATGCGTACAAGTCCCAGCTGCGTGTTGCTCGGTCACGTTAGGCGTACAAGTTCCAGCCGCGCAATGCTTCGGTCTCGTTATGCGTACATGTTCCAGCCGCGTATTGCTTCTGTCTCGTTACGCGTGCAAGTCCCACCCGTGTAACGCTTCGGTCTCGTGGAGCGTTCAAGTTCCAGCAGCGCGTTGCTTCGATCTCGTCAAGCGTACAAGTTCCAGCCGGGTATTGCTTCGGTCTCGTGGAGCGTATAAGTACCAGCAGCGTATTGCTTCGGTCTCGTCGAGCGTACAAGTCCCAGCCGCGTATTCCTTCGGTCTCGTCGAGCGTACAGGTTGCAGCTGCGTATTTCTTCGGC
The DNA here is from genome assembly GCA_943735885.1 of Stelis phaeoptera. Taxonomy (NCBI): domain Eukaryota; kingdom Metazoa; phylum Arthropoda; class Insecta; order Hymenoptera; family Megachilidae; genus Stelis; species Stelis phaeoptera. The sequence continues at coordinate 2,145,896 of CALSEM010000036.1, forward strand.
CTCGTTATGCCTACAAGTTCCAGCCGAGTATTGCTTCGGTCTCGTGGAGCGTACAAGTTCCAGCCGCGTATAGCTTCGGTCCCATCGAGCTGACAAGTTCCAGCAGCGCGTTGCTTCGGTCTCGTCGAGCGTACAAGTTCCAGCCGCGTGTTGCTTAGGTCTCGTTTAGCGTACATGTTCCAGCCACGTATTGCTTCAGTCTCGTCGAGCGTACAAGTTCCAGCCGCGTGTTGCTTCGGTCTCGTTATGTGTGCAAATTCCAGACGCGTATTGCTTCGGTCTCGTCGAGCGTACAAGTCCCAGCCGCGTATTGCTTCGATCTCGATATGCGTGCAGGTTCCAGACGCGTATTGCTTCGGTCTCGTCGAGCGAACAAGTTCCAGCCGGGTATTGCTTCGGTCTCGTGGAGCGTATAAGTACCAGCAGCGTATTGCTTCGGTCTCGTCGAGCGTACAAGTCCCAGCCGCGTATTCCTTCGGTCTCGTCGAGCGTACAGGTTGCAGCTGCGTATTTCTTCGGCCTCGTTATGCCTACAAGTTCCAGCCGAGTATTGCTTCGGTCTCGTGGAGCGTACAAGTTCCAGCCGCGTATAGCTTCGGTCCCATCGAGCTGACAAGTTCCAGCAGCGCGTTGCTTCGGTCTCGTCGAGCGTACAAGTTCCAGCCGCGTGTTGCTTAGGTCTCGTTTAGCGTACATGTTCCAGCCACGTATTGCTTCAGTCTCGTCGAGCGTACAAGTTCCAGCCGCGTGTTGCTTCGGTCTCGTTATGTGTGCAAATTCCAGACGCGTATTGCTTCGGTCTCGTCGAGCGTACAAGTCCCAGCCGCGTATTGCTTCGATCTCGATATGCGTGCAGGTTCCAGACGCGTATTGCTTCGGTCTCGTCGAGCGAACAAGTTCCAGCCGCGTATTGCTTCGGTCTCGTTTCGCGTACAAGTCCCAGCCGTGTATTGCTACGGTCTCGTCGAGCGTACAAGTTCCAGCGCGTATCGCTTTTGTCTCGTCGAGCGTACAAGTTGCAGCTGCGTATTGCTTCGGTCTCGTTATGCGTACATGTCCCAGCCGTGTATTGCTTCGGTCTCGTCGAGCGTACAAGTTCCAGCAGCGTATTGCTTCGGTCTCGTCGAGCGTCCAGTTTCCGGTCGCGTGTTGCTTCGCTCTCATTACGAGTACAAGTTCCAGCCGCGTATTGCTTCGGTCTCGTCGAGCGTACAAGCTCCAGCCGCGTATTGCTTCGGTCTCGTGAAACGTACAAGTTCCAGCCGCGTGTTGCTTTGGTCTCGTTATGCGTACAAGTCCCAGCCGCGTATTCCTTCGGTTTCTTCGAGCGTACAAGCTCCACCCGCGTATTGCTTCGGTCTCGTGGAGCATACAAGTCCCAGGCGCGTATAGCTGCGGTCTCGTTATGCGTTCAAGTTCCAGCCGCGCATTGCTTCGGCCTCGTCCAGCGAACAAGTTCCAGCAGCGCGTTGTTTCGGTCTCGTTTCGCGTGCAAGTTCCAGACGCGTATTGCTTCGTCCTCGTTACGCGTACAAGTTCCAGCCGCGTATTGCTTCGGTCTCGTCGAGCGTACAAGTTCCAGCTGCGCGTTGCGTCGGTCTCGTCGAGCGTACTTGTCCCAGCCGCGTATTGCTTCGGTGTCGTCGAGCGTACAGGTCCCAGCCGTGTATTGCTTCGGTATCGTCGAGTGTACAAGTCGCAGCCGCGTATTCCTTCGATCTCGTCGAGCGTACAACGTCCAGCCGCATATTGCTTCGGTCTCGTGGAGTGTACAAGTTCCAGCCGCGTATTGCTTCGGTCTCGTTATGCGTACATGTTCCATCCGCGTATTGCTCCGATCTCGTTATGCGTACAAGTCCCAGCCGTCAATTGCTTCGGTCTTGTCGAGCGTACAAGTCCCAGCCGCGTATTGCTTCGGTCTCGTTATGCGTACAAGTTCCAGCCGTGTAATGGTTCGGTCTCGTCGAGCGAACAAGTTCCAGTAGCGCGTTGCTTCAGTCTCGTTATTCGTGCAAGGTCCAGCCGCGTATTGCTTCGGTCTCGTCGAGCGTACAAGTCCCAGCCGGATAATGCTTCGGTCTCGTTATGCGTGCAAGTTCCAGCCAAGTATTGCTTCGGTGTCGTTAGGCGAACAAGTTCCAGCTGCGTAATGCTTCGGTCTCGTTATGCGTACAAGTTCCAGCCGCGTATTGCTTCGGTCTCTGGGAGCATACAAGTCCCAGGCGCGTATTGCTTCGGTCTCGTTACGCGTACAAGTTCCAGCAGCGTATTGCTTCGGTCTCGTTATGCGTGCAAGTTCCAGCCGCGTATTGCTTCGGTCTCGACGAGCGTACAAGTTCCAGCTGCGTATTGCTTCGGTCTCGTCGAGCGTACAAGTCCCAGCCGCGTATTCCTTTTGTCTCGTTATGCGTACAAGTCCCAGCCGCGTATTGCTTCGGTGTCGTTATGCGTACAAGCCCCAGCCGCGTATTGCTTCGGTGTCGTTATGCGTACAAGTCCCAGCCGCGTGTTGCTTCGGTCTCGTTATGCGTACAAGTTCCAGCCGCGTGTTGCTTCGGTCTCGCTAGGCGTACAAGTCCCAGCCGCGTATTGCTTCGGTGTCGTTATGCGTACAAGTCCCAACCGCGTATTGCTTCGGTCTCGTTATGCGTACAAGTTACAGCCGGATAATGCTTCGGTCTCGTTATGCGAGCAAGTTCCAGCCGAGTATTGCCTCGGTCTCGTCGAGCGTACAAGTCCCAGCCGCGTATTGCTCTGTTCTCGTCGAGCGTGCAAGTACCAGCCGAGTATTGCTTCGGTCTCGTCGAGCGTACAAGTCCCAGCCGCGTATTACTTTGGTCTCGTTATGCGTACAAGTCGCAGCCGCGTATTGCTTCGGTCTCGTTATGCGTACAAGTCCCAGCCGTGTAATGGTTCGGTCTTGTTATGCGGGCAAGTTCCAGCCGCGTATTGCTGCGGTCTCGTCGAGCGTACAAGTTACAGCCGGATAATGCTTCGGTCTCGTTATGCGTGCAAGTTCCAGCCGCGTATTGCTTCTGTCTGGTCAAGCGCACAAGTTACAGCCGGATAATGCTTCGGTCTCGTTATGCGTGCAAGTTCCAGCCGCGTATTGCTTCGGTCTCGTCGAGCGTACAAGTCCCAGCCGCGTATTGCTTTGGTCTCGTTAGGCGTACAAGTCCCAGCCGCGTATTGCTTCGGTGTCGTTATGCGTACAAGTTCCAGCCGTGTAATGCTTCGGTCTCGTTAGGCGTACAAGTTCCAGCCGCGTAATGCTTCGGTCTCGTTATGCGTATGAGTTCCAGCCGCGTTTTGCTTCGGTCGCTTGGAGCATACAAGTCCCAGACGCGTATTGCTTCGGTCTCGTTACGCGTACAAGTTCCAGCCGCGTGTTGCTTCGGTCTCGTCATGCGTACAAGTTCCAGCCGCGTATTGCTTCGGTATCGTTATGCGGACAAGTTCCAGCCGCGTGTTGCTTCGGTCTCGTTATGCGTACAAGTTCCAGCCGCGTATTGCTTCGGTGTCGTCAAGCGTGCAAATCCCAGCCGCGTATTGCTTCGGTATCGTTAGGCGTACACGTTCCAGCCGCGTAATGCTTCGGTCTCGTTATGCGTACGAGTTCCAGCCGCGTATTGCTTTGGTCGCTTGGTGCATACAAGTCCCAGACGCGTATTGCTTCGGTCTCGTTACGCGTACAAGTTCCAGCCGCGTATTGCTTCGGTCTCGCCGAGCGAACAAGTTCCTGCAGCGTATTGCTTCGGTCTCGTTATGCGTGCAAGTTACAGCCGGATAATGCTTCGGTCTCGTTATGCGTGCAAGTTCCAGCCAAGTATTGCTTCGGTGTCGTTAGGCGAACAAGTTCCAGACGCGTAATGCTTCGGTCTCGTTATGCGTACAAGTTCCAGCCGCGTATTGCTTCGGTCTCTTGGAGCATACAACTCCCAGGCGCGTATTGCTTCGGTCTCGTTTCGCGTACAAGTTCCAGCAGCGTATTGCTACGGTCTCGTTATGCGTGCAAGTTCCAGCCGCGTATTGCTTCGGTCTCGATGAGCGTACAAGTTCCAGCTGCGTATTGCTTCGGTCTCGTCGAGCGTACAAGTCCCAGCCGCGTATTCCTTTTGTCTCGTTATGCGTACAAGTCCCAGCCGCGTATTGCTTCGGTGTCGTTATGCGTACAAGCCCCAGCCGCGTATTGCTTCGGTGTCGTTATGCGTACAAGTCCCAGCCGCGTGTTGCTTCGGTCTCGTTATGCGTACAAGTTCCAGCCGCGTGTTGCTTCGGTCTCGTTATGCGTGCAAGTTACAGCCGGATAATGCTTCGGTCTCGTTATGCGTGCAAGTTCCAGCCGCGTAATGCTTCGGTCTCGTTATGCGTACAAGTTCCAGCCGCGTATTGCTTCGGTCTCTTGGAGCATACAAGTCCCAGGCGCGTATTGCTTCGGTCTCGTTACGCGTTCAAGATCCAGCCGCGCATTGCTTCGGCCTCGTCCAGCGAACAAGTTCCAGCAGCGCGTTGTTTTGGTCTCGTTTCGCGTGCAAGTTCCAGACGCGTATTGCTTCGTCCTCGTTACGCGTACAAGTTCCAGCCGCGTATTGCTTCGGTCTCGTCGAGCGTACAAGTTCCAGCTGCGCGTTGCGTCGGTCTCGTCGAGCGTACTTGTCCCAGCCGCGTATTGCTTCGGTGTCGTCGAGCGTACAGGTCCCAGCCGTGTATTGCTTCGGTATCGTCGAGTGTACAAGTCGCAGCCGCGTATTCCTTCGATCTCGTCGAGCGTACAACGTCCAGCCGCATATTGCTTCGGTCTCGTGGAGTGTACAAGTTCCAGCCGCGTATTGCTTCGGTCTCGTTATGCGTACATGTTCCATCCGCGTATTGCTCCGATCTCGTTATGCGTACAAGTCCCAGCCGTCAATTGCTTCGGTCTCGTCGAGCGTACAAGTCCCAGCCGCGTATTGCTTCGGTCTCGTTATGCGTACAAGTTCCAGCCGTGTAATGGTTCGGTCTCGTCGAGCGAACAAGTTCCAGTAGCGCGTTGCTTCAGTCTCGTTATTCGTGCAAGGTCCAGCCGCGTATTGCTTCGGTCTCGTCGAGCGTACAAGTCCCAGCCGCGTATTGCTTCGGTCTCGTGGAGCGTACAAGTCCCAGCCGCGGATTGCTTCGGTCTCGTCAAGCGTTCAAGTCCCAGCCGCGTATTGCTTCGGTCTCGTGGAGCGTACAAGTCCCAGCCGCGTATTGCTTTGTTCTCGTTATGTGTACTAGTCCCAGCCGCGTATTGCTTTGTTCTCGTTACGCGTACATGTCCCAGCCGCGTATTGCTTTGGTCTCGTTAGGCGTACAAGTCCCAGCCGCGTATTGCTTCGGTGTCGTTATGCGTACAAGTTCCAGCCGTGTAATGCTTCGGTCTCGTTAGGCGTACAAGTTCCAGCCGCGTAATGCTTCGGTCTCGTTATGCGTATGAGTTCCAGCCGCGTTTTGCTTCGGTCGCTTGGAGCATACAAGTCCCAGACGCGTATTGCTTCGGTCTCGTTACGCGTACAAGTTCCAGCCGCGTGTTGCTTCGGTCTCGTCATGCGTACAAGTTCCAGCCGCGTATTGCTTCGGTATCGTTATGCGGACAAGTTCCAGCCGCGTGTTGCTTCGGTCTCGTTATGCGTACAAGTTCCAGCCGCGTATTGCTTCGGTGTCGTCGAGCGTGCAAATCCCAGCCGCGTATTGCTTCGGTATCGTTAGGCGTACACGTTCCAGCCGCGTAATGCTTCGGTCTCGTTATGCGTTCGAGTTCCAGCCGCGTATTGCTTCGGTCGCTTGGTGCATACAAGTCCCAGACGCGTATTGCTTCGGTCTCGTTACGCGTACAAGTTCCAGCCGCGTATTGCTTCGGTCTCGCCGAGCGAACAAGTTCCTGCAGCGTATTGCTTCAGTCTCGTTATGCGTGCAAGTTACAGCCGGATAATGCTTCGGTCTCGTTATGCGTGCAAGTTCCAGCCAAGTATTGCTTCGGTGTCGTTATGCGTACAAGCCCCAGCCGCGTATTGCTTCGGTGTCGTTATGCGTACAAGTCCCAGCCGCGTGTTGCTTCGGTCTCGTTATGCGTACAAGTTCCAGCCGCGTGTTGCTTCGGTCTCGTTATGCGTGCAAGTTACAGCCGGATAATGCTTCGGTCTCGTTATGCGTGCAAGTTCCAGCCAAGTATTGCTTCGGTGTCGTCAGGCGAACAAGTTCCAGCTGCGTAATGCTTCGGTCTCGTTATGCGTACAAGTTCCAGCCGCGTATTGCTTCGGTCTCTTGGAGCATACAAGTCCCAGGCGCGTATTGCTTCGGTCTCGTTACGCGTACAAGTTCCAGCAGCGTATTGCTTCGGTCTCGTTATGCGTGCAAGTTCCAGCCGCGTATTGCTTCGGTCTCGACGAGCGTACAAGTTCCAGCTGCGTATTGCTTCGGTCTCGTCGAGCGTACAAGTCCCAGCCGCGTATTCCTTTTGTCTCGTTATGCGTACAAGTCCCAGCCGCGTATTGCTTCGGTGTCGTTATGCGTACAAGCCCCAGCCGCGTATTGCTTCGGTGTCGTTATGCGTACAAGTCCCAGCCGCGTGTTGCTTCGGTCTCGTTATGCGTACAAGTCCCAGCCGCGTATTGCTTCGGTGTCGTTATGCGTACAAGTTCCAGCCGCGTAATGCTTCGGTCTCGTTATGCGTACGAGTTCCAGCCGCGTATTGCTTCGGTCGCTTGGAGCATACAAGTCCCAGACGCGTATTGCTTCGGTCTCGTTACGCGTACAAGTTCCAGCCGCGTGTTGCTTCGGTCTCGTCATGCGTACAAGTTCCAGCCGCGTATTGCTTCGGTATCGTTATGCGGACAAGTTCCAGCCGCATGTTGCTTCGGTCTCGTTATGCGTACAAGTTCCAGCCGCGTATTGCTTCGGTGTCGTCGAGCGTGCAAATCCCAGCCGCGTATTGCTTCGGTATCGTTAGGCGTACAAGTTCCAGCCGCGTAATGCTTCGGTCTCGTTATGCGTTCGAGTTCCAGCCGCGTATTGCTTCGGTCGCTTGGAGCATACAAGTCCCAGACGCGTATTGCTTCGGTCTCGTTACGCGTACAAGTTCCAGCCGCGTATTGCTTCGGTCTCGCCGAGCGAACAAGTTCCTGCAGCGTATTGCTTCGGTCTCGTTATGCGTGCAAGTTACAGCCGGATAATGCTTCGGTCTCGTTATGCGTGCAACTTCCAGCCAAGTATTGCTTCGGTGTCGTTAGGCGAACAAGTTCCAGCCGCGTAATGCTTCGGTCTCGTTATGCGTACAAGTTCCAGCCGCGTAATGCTTCGGTCTCGTTATGCGTACGAGTTCCAGCCGCGTATTGCTTCGGTCGCTTGGAGCATACAAGTCCCAGACGAGTATTGCTTCGGTCTCGTTACGCGTACAAGTTCCAGCCGCGTATTGCTGCGGTCTCGTCGAGCGTACAAGTTACAGCCGGATAATGCTTCGGTCTCGTTATGCGTGCAAGTTCCAGCCGCGTATTGCTTCTGTCTCGTCAAGCGCACAAGTTACAGCCGGATAATGCTTCGGTCTCGTTATGCGTGCAAGTTCCAGCCGCGTATTGCTTCGGTCTCGTCGAGCGTACAAGTCCCAGCCGCGTATTGCTTTGGTCTCGTTAGGCGTACAAGTCTCAGCCGCGTATTGCTTCGGTGTCGTTATGCGTACAAGTTCCAGCCGTGTAATGCTTCGATCTCGTTAGGCGTACAAGTTCCAGCCGCGTAATGCTTCGGTCTCGTTATGCGTATGAGTTCCAGCCGCGTGTTGCTTCGGTCGCTTGGAGCATACAAGTCCCAGACGCGTATTGCTTCGGTCTCGTTACGCGTACAAGTTCCAGCCGCGTGTTGCTTCGGTCTCGTCATGCGTGCAAGTTCCAGCCGCGTATTGCTTCGGTCTCGACGAGCGTACAAGTTCCAGCAGCGTATTGCTTCGGTCTCGTCGAGCGTACAAGTTCCAGCTGCGTGTTGCTTCGGTCTCGTTAGGCGTACAAGTTCCAGCCGCGTGTTGCTTCGGTCTCGTTATGCGTACAAGTTCCAGCCGCGTGTTGCTTCGGTCTCGTTAGGCGTACAAGTCCCAGCCGCGTATTGCTTCGGTGTCGTTATGCGTACAAGTCCCAACCGCGTATTGCTTCGGTCTCGTTATGCGTACAAGTTACAGCCGGATAATGCTTCGGTCTCGTTATGCGTGCAAGTTCCAACCGTGTAATGGTTCGGTCTCGCTATGCGTACAAGTTCCAGCCCTGTAATGGTCCGGTCTTTTTATGCGGGCAAGTTCCAGCCGCGTATTGCTTCGGTCTCGTTATGCGTGCAAGTTCCAGCCTCGTATTGCTTCGGTATCATCGAGCGTACAAGTTACAGCCGGATAATGCCTCGGTCTCGTTATGCGTGCATGTTCCAGCCGCGTGTTGCTTCGGTCTCGTTATGCGTACAAGTTCCAGCCGCGTATTGCTTCGGTGTCGTCGAGCGTGCAAATCCCAGCCGCGTATTGCTTCGGTATCGTTATGCGTACAAGTCCCAGCCGCGTGTTGCTTCGGTCTCGTTAAGCGTACAAGTTCCTGCAGCGTATTGCTTCGGTCTCGTTATGCGTGCAAGTTCCAGCCGCGTATTGCTTCGGTCTCGATGAGCGTACAAGTTCCAGCTGCGTATTGCTTCGGTCTCGTCGAGCGTACAAGTCCCAGCCGCGTATTCCTTTTGTCTCGTTATGCGTACAAGTCCCAGCCGCGTATTGCTTCGGTGTCGTTATGCGTACAAGCCCCAGCCGCGTATTGCTTCGGTGTCGTTATGCGTACAAGTCCCAGCCGCGTGTTGCTTCGGTCTCGTTATGCGTACAAGTTCCAGCCGCGTGTTGCTTCGGTCTCGTTATGCGTGCAAGTTACAGCCGGATAATGCTTCGGTCTCGTTATGCGTGCAAGTTCCAGCCGCGTAATGCTTCGGTCTCGTTATGCGTACAAGTTCCAGCCGCGTATTGCTTCGGTCTCTTGGAGCATACAAGTCCCAGGCGCGTATTGCTTCGGTCTCGTTACGCGTTCAAGTTCCAGCCGCGCATTGCTTCGGCCTCGTCCAGCGAACAAGTTCCAGCAGCGCGTTGTTTCGGTCTCGTTTCGCGTGCAAGTTCCAGACGCGTATTGCTTCGTCCTCGTTACGCGTACAAGTTCCAGCCGCGTATTGCTTCGGTCTCGTCGAGCGTACAAGTTCCAGCTGCGCGTTGCGTCGGTCTCGTCGAGCGTACTTGTCCCAGCCGCGTATTGCTTCGGTGTCGTCGAGCGTACAGGTCCCAGCCGTGTATTGCTTCGGTATCGTCGAGTGTACAAGTCGCAGCCGCGTATTCCTTCGATCTCGTCGAGCGTACAACGTCCAGCCGCATATTGCTTCGGTCTCGTGGAGTGTACAAGTTCCAGCCGCGTATTGCTTCGGTCTCGTTATGCGTACATGTTCCATCCGCGTATTGCTCCGATCTCGTTATGCGTACAAGTCCCAGCCGTCAATTGCTTCGGTCTCGTCGAGCGTACAAGTCCCAGCCGCGTATTGCTTCGGTCTCGTTATGCGTACAAGTTCCAGCCGTGTAATGGTTCGGTCTCGTCGAGCGAACAAGTTCCAGTAGCGCGTTGCTTCAGTCTCGTTATTCGTGCAAGGTCCAGCCGCGTATTGCTTCGGTCTCGTCGAGCGTACAAGTCCCAGCCGCGTATTGCTTCGGTCTCGTGGAGCGTACAAGTCCCAGCCGCGGATTGCTTCGGTCTCGTCAAGCGTACAAGTCCCAGCCGCGTATTGCTTCGGTCTCGTGGAGCGTACAAGTCCCAGCCGCGTATTGCTTTGTTCTCGTTATGTGTACTAGTCCCAGCCGCGTATTGCTTTGTTCTCGTTACGCGTACATGTCCCAGCCGCGTACTGCTTCGGTCTCGTGGACCGTACAAGTCCCAGCCGCGTATTGCTTTGTTCTCGTTACGCGTACAAGCCGCAGCCGCGTATTGCTTCGGTCTCGTCGAGCGTACAAGTCCCAGCCGCGTATTGCTTCGGTCTCGTGGAGCGTACAAGTCCCAGCCGCGGATTGCTTCGGTCTCGTCAAGCGTACAAGTCCCAGCCGCGTACTGCTTCGGTCTCGTGGAGCGTACAAGTCCCAGCCGCGTATTGCTTCGGTCTCGTCGAGCGTATAAGTCCCAGCCGCGTATTGCTTTGGTCTCGTTAGGCGTACAAGTCCCAGCCGCGTATTGCTTCGGTCTCGTTATGCGTGCAAGTTCCAGCCAAGTATTGCTTCGGTGTCGTTATGCGTACAAGCCCCAGCCGCGTATTGCTTCGGTGTCGTTATGCGTACAAGTCCCAGCCGCGTGTTGCTTCGGTCTCGTTATGCGTACAAGTTCCAGCCGCGTGTTGCTTCGGTCTCGTTATGCGTGCAAGTTACAGCCGGATAATGCTTCGGTCTCGTTATGCGTGCAAGTTCCAGCCAAGTATTGCTTCGGTGTCGTTAGGCGAACAAGTTCCAGCTGCGTAATGCTTCGGTCTCGTTATGCGTACAAGTTCCAGCCGCGTATTGCTTCGGTCTCTTGGAGCATACAAGTCCCAGGCGCGTATTGCTTCGGTCTCGTTACGCGTACAAGTTCCAGCAGCGTATTGCTTCGGTCTCGTTATGCGTGCAAGTTCCAGCCGCGTATTGCTTCGGTCTCGACGAGCGTACAAGTTCCAGCTGCGTATTGCTTCGGTCTCGTCGAGCGTACAAGTCCCAGCCGCGTATTCCTTTTGTCTCGTTATGCGTACAAGTCCCAGCCGCGTATTGCTTCGGTGTCGTTATGCGTACAAGCCCCAGCCGCGTATTGCTTCGGTGTCGTTATGCGTACAAGTCCCAGCCGCGTGTTGCTTCGGTCTCGTTATGCGTACAAGTTCCAGCCGCGTGTTGCTTCGGTCTCGTTAGGCGTACAAGTCCCAGCCGCGTATTGCTTCGGTGTCGTTATGCGTACAAGTCCCAACCGCGTATTGCTTCGGTCTCGTTATGCGTACAAGTTACAGCCGGATAATGCTTCGGTCTCGTTATGCGAGCAAGTTCCAGCCGAGTATTGCCTCTGTCTCGTCGAGCGTACAAGTCCCAGCCGCGTATTGCTCTGTTCTCGTCGAGCGTGCAAGTACCAGCCGAGTATTGCTTCGGTCTCGTCGAGCGTACAAGTCCCAGCCGCGTATTACTTTGGTCTCGTTATGCGTACAAGTCGCAGCCGCGTATTGCTTCGGTCTCGTTATGCGTACAAGTCCCAGCCGTGTAATGGTTCGGTCTTGTTATGCGGGCAAGTTCCAGCCGCGTATTGCTGCGGTCTCGTCGAGCGTACAAGTTACAGCCGGATAATGCTTCGGTCTCGTTATGCGTGCAAGTTCCAGCCGCGTATTGCTTCTGTCTGGTCAAGCGCACAAGTTACAGCCGGATAATGCTTCGGTCTCGTTATGCGTGCAAGTTCCAGCCGCGTATTGCTTCGGTCTCGTCGAGCGTACAAGTCCCAGCCGCGTATTGCTTTGGTCTCGTTAGGCGTACAAGTCCCAGCCGCGTATTGCTTCGGTGTCGTTATGCGTACAAGTTCCAGCCGTGTAATGCTTCGGTCTCGTTAGGCGTACAAGTTCCAGCCGCGTAATGCTTCGGTCTCGTTATGCGTATGAGTTCCAGCCGCGTTTTGCTTCGGTCGCTTGGAGCATACAAGTCCCAGACGCGTATTGCTTCGGTCTCGTTACGCGTACAAGTTCCAGCCGCGTGTTGCTTCGGTCTCGTCATGCGTACAAGTTCCAGCCGCGTATTGCTTCGGTATCGTTATGCGGACAAGTTCCAGCCGCGTGTTGCTTCGGTCTCGTTATGCGTACAAGTTCCAGCCGCGTATTGCTTCGGTGTCGTCGAGCGTGCAAATCCCAGCCGCGTATTGCTTCGGTATCGTTAGGCGTACACGTTCCAGCCGCGTAATGCTTCGGTCTCGTTATGCGTACAAGTCCCAGCTGCGTGTTGCTCGGTCACGTTAGGCGTACAAGTTCCAGCCGCGCAATGCTTCGGTCTCGTTATGCGTACATGTTCCAGCCGCGTATTGCTTCTGTCTCGTTACGCGTGCAAGTCCCACCCGTGTAACGCTTCGGTCTCGTGGAGCGTTCAAGTTCCAGCAGCGCGTTGCTTCGATCTCGTCAAGCGTACAAGTTCCAGCCGGGTATTGCTTCGGTCTCGTGGAGCGTATAAGTACCAGCAGCGTATTGCTTCGGTCTCGTCGAGCGTACAAGTCCCAGCCGCGTATTCCTTCGGTCTCGTCGAGCGTACAGGTTGCAGCTGCGTATTTCTTCGGCCTCGTTATGCCTACAAGTTCCAGCCGAGTATTGCTTCGGTCTCGTGGAGCGTACAAGTTCCAGCCGCGTATAGCTTCGGTCCCATCGAGCTGACAAGTTCCAGCAGCGCGTTGCTTCGGTCTCGTCGAGCGTACAAGTTCCAGCCGCGTGTTGCTTAGGTCTCGTTTAGCGTACATGTTCCAGCCACGTATTGCTTCAGTCTCGTCGAGCGTACAAGTTCCAGCCGCGTGTTGCTTCGGTCTCGTTATGTGTGCAAATTCCAGACGCGTATTGCTTCGGTCTCGTCGAGCGTACAAGTCCCAGCCGCGTATTGCTTCGATCTCGATATGCGTGCAGGTTCCAGACGCGTATTGCTTCGGTCTCGTCGAGCGAACAAGTTCCAGCCGGGTATTGCTTCGGTCTCGTGGAGCGTATAAGTACCAGCAGCGTATTGCTTCGGTCTCGTCGAGCGTACAAGTCCCAGCCGCGTATTCCTTCGGTCTCGTCGAGCGTACAGGTTGCAGCTGCGTATTTCTTCGGCCTCGTTATGCCTACAAGTTCCAGCCGAGTATTGCTTCGGTCTCGTGGAGCGTACAAGTTCCAGCCGCGTATAGCTTCGGTCCCATCGAGCTGACAAGTTCCAGCAGCGCGTTGCTTCGGTCTCGTCGAGCGTACAAGTTCCAGCCGCGTGTTGCTTAGGTCTCGTTTAGCGTACATGTTCCAGCCACGTATTGCTTCAGTCTCGTCGAGCGTACAAGTTCCAGCCGCGTGTTGCTTCGGTCTCGTTATGTGTGCAAATTCCAGACGCGTATTGCTTCGGTCTCGTCGAGCGTACAAGTCCCAGCCGCGTATTGCTTCGATCTCGATATGCGTGCAGGTTCCAGACGCGTATTGCTTCGGTCTCGTCGAGCGAACAAGTTCCAGCCGCGTATTGCTTCGGTCTCGTTTCGCGTACAAGTCCCAGCCGTGTATTGCTACGGTCTCGTCGAGCGTACAAGTTCCAGCGCGTATCGCTTTTGTCTCGTCGAGCGTACAAGTTGCAGCTGCGTATTGCTTCGGTCTCGTTATGCGTACATGTCCCAGCCGTGTATTGCTTCGGTCTCGTCGAGCGTACAAGTTCCAGCAGCGTATTGCTTCGGTCTCGTCGAGCGTCCAGTTTCCGGTCGCGTGTTGCTTCGCTCTCATTACGAGTACAAGTTCCAGCCGCGTATTGCTTCGGTCTCGTCGAGCGTACAAGCTCCAGCCGCGTATTGCTTCGGTCTCGTGAAACGTACAAGTTCCAGCCGCGTGTTGCTTTGGTCTCGTTATGCGTACAAGTCCCAGCCGCGTATTCCTTCGGTTTCTTCGAGCGTACAAGCTCCACCCGCGTATTGCTTCGGTCTCGTGGAGCATACAAGTCCCAGGCGCGTATAGCTGCGGTCTCGTTATGCGTTCAAGTTCCAGCCGCGCATTGCTTCGGCCTCGTCCAGCGAACAAGTTCCAGCAGCGCGTTGTTTCGGTCTCGTTTCGCGTGCAAGTTCCAGACGCGTATTGCTTCGTCCTCGTTACGCGTACAAGTTCCAGCCGCGTATTGCTTCGGTCTCGTCGAGCGTACAAGTTCCAGCTGCGCGTTGCGTCGGTCTCGTCGAGCGTACTTGTCCCAGCCGCGTATTGCTTCGGTGTCGTCGAGCGTACAGGTCCCAGCCGTGTATTGCTTCGGTATCGTCGAGTGTACAAGTCGCAGCCGCGTATTCCTTCGATCTCGTCGAGCGTACAACGTCCAGCCGCATATTGCTTCGGTCTCGTGGAGTGTACAAGTTCCAGCCGCGTATTGCTTCGGTCTCGTTATGCGTACATGTTCCATCCGCGTATTGCTCCGATCTCGTTATGCGTACAAGTCCCAGCCGTCAATTGCTTCGGTCTTGTCGAGCGTACAAGTCCCAGCCGCGTATTGCTTCGGTCTCGTTATGCGTACAAGTTCCAGCCGTGTAATGGTTCGGTCTCGTCGAGCGAACAAGTTCCAGTAGCGCGTTGCTTCAGTCTCGTTATTCGTGCAAGGTCCAGCCGCGTATTGCTTCGGTCTCGTCGAGCGTACAAGTCCCAGCCGGATAATGCTTCGGTCTCGTTATGCGTGCAAGTTCCAGCCAAGTATTGCTTCGGTGTCGTTAGGCGAACAAGTTCCAGCTGCGTAATGCTTCGGTCTCGTTATGCGTACAAGTTCCAGCCGCGTATTGCTTCGGTCTCTGGGAGCATACAAGTCCCAGGCGCGTATTGCTTCGGTCTCGTTACGCGTACAAGTTCCAGCAGCGTATTGCTTCGGTCTCGTTATGCGTGCAAGTTCCAGCCGCGTATTGCTTCGGTCTCGACGAGCGTACAAGTTCCAGCTGCGTATTGCTTCGGTCTCGTCGAGCGTACAAGTCCCAGCCGCGTATTCCTTTTGTCTCGTTATGCGTACAAGTCCCAGCCGCGTATTGCTTCGGTGTCGTTATGCGTACAAGTCCCAACCGCGTATTGCTTCGGTCTCGTTATGCGTACAAGTTACAGCCGGATAATGCTTCGGTCTCGTTATGCGAGCAAGTTCCAGCCGAGTATTGCCTCGGTCTCGTCGAGCGTACAAGTCCCAGCCGCGTATTGCTCTGTTCTCGTCGAGCGTGCAAGTACCAGCCGAGTATTGCTTCGGTCTCGTCGAGCGTACAAGTCCCAGCCGCGTATTACTTTGGTCTCGTTATGCGTACAAGTCGCAGCCGCGTATTGCTTCGGTCTCGTTATGCGTACAAGTCCCAGCCGTGTAATGGTTCGGTCTTGTTATGCGGGCAAGTTCCAGCCGCGTATTGCTGCGGTCTCGTCGAGCGTACAAGTTACAGCCGGATAATGCTTCGGTCTCGTTATGCGTGCAAGTTCCAGCCGCGTATTGCTTCTGTCTGGTCAAGCGCACAAGTTACAGCCGGATAATGCTTCGGTCTCGTTATGCGTGCAAGTTCCAGCCGCGTATTGCTTCGGTCTCGTCGAGCGTACAAGTCCCAGCCGCGTATTGCTTTGGTCTCGTTAGGCGTACAAGTCCCAGCCGCGTATTGCTTCGGTGTCGTTATGCGTACAAGTTCCAGCCGTGTAATGCTTCGGTCTCGTTAGGCGTACAAGTTCCAGCCGCGTAATGCTTCGGTCTCGTTATGCGTATGAGTTCCAGCCGCGTTTTGCTTCGGTCGCTTGGAGCATACAAGTCCCAGACGCGTATTGCTTCGGTCTCGTTACGCGTACAAGTTCCAGCCGCGTGTTGCTTCGGTCTCGTCATGCGTACAAGTTCCAGCCGCGTATTGCTTCGGTATCGTTATGCGGACAAGTTCCAGCCGCGTGTTGCTTCGGTCTCGTTATGCGTACAAGTTCCAGCCGCGTATTGCTTCGGTGTCGTCGAGCGTGCAAATCCCAGCCGCGTATTGCTTCGGTATCGTTAGGCGTACACGTTCCAGCCGCGTAATGCTTCGGTCTCGTTATGCGTTCGAGTTCCAGCCGCGTATTGCTTCGGTCGCTTGGTGCATACAAGTCCCAGACGCGTATTGCTTCGGTCTCGTTACGCGTACAAGTTCCAGCCGCGTATTGCTTCGGTCTCGCCGAGCGAACAAGTTCCTGCAGCGTATTGCTTCAGTCTCGTTATGCGTGCAAGTTACAGCCGGATAATGCTTCGGTCTCGTTATGCGTGCAAGTTCCAGCCAAGTATTGCTTCGGTGTCGTTATGCGTACAAGCCCCAGCCGCGTATTGCTTCGGTGTCGTTATGCGTACAAGTCCCAGCCGCGTGTTGCTTCGGTCTCGTTATGCGTACAAGTTCCAGCCGCGTGTTGCTTCGGTCTCGTTATGCGTGCAAGTTACAGCCGGATAATGCTTCGGTCTCGTTATGCGTGCAAGTTCCAGCCAAGTATTGCTTCGGTGTCGTTAGGCGAACAAGTTCCAGCTGCGTAATGCTTCGGTCTCGTTATGCGTACAAGTTCCAGCCGCGTATTGCTTCGGTCTCTTGGAGCATACAAGTCCCAGGCGCGTATTGCTTCGGTCTCGTTACGCGTACAAGTTCCAGCAGCGTATTGCTTCGGTCTCGTTATGCGTGCAAGTTCCAGCCGCGTATTGCTTCGGTCTCGACGAGCGTACAAGTTCCAGCTGCGTATTGCTTCGGTCTCGTCGAGCGTACAAGTCCCAGCCGCGTATTCCTTTTGTCTCGTTATGCGTACAAGTCCCAGCCGCGTATTGCTTCGGTGTCGTTATGCGTACAAGCCCCAGCCGCGTATTGCTTCGGTGTCGTTATGCGTACAAGTCCCAGCCGCGTGTTGCTTCGGTCTCGTTATGCGTACAAGTCCCAGCCGCGTATTGCTTCGGTGTCGTTATGCGTACAAGTTCCAGCCGCGTAATGCTTCGGTCTCGTTATGCGTACGAGTTCCAGCCGCGTATTGCTTCGGTCGCTTGGAGCATACAAGTCCCAGACGCGTATTGCTTCGGTCTCGTTACGCGTACAAGTTCCAGCCGCGTGTTGCTTCGGTCTCGTCATGCGTACAAGTTCCAGCCGCGTATTGCTTCGGTATCGTTATGCGGACAAGTTCCAGCCGCATGTTGCTTCGGTCTCGTTATGCGTACAAGTTCCAGCCGCGTATTGCTTCGGTGTCGTCGAGCGTGCAAATCCCAGCCGCGTATTGCTTCGGTATCGTTAGGCGTACAAGTTCCAGCCGCGTAATGCTTCGGTCTCGTTATGCGTTCGAGTTCCAGCCGCGTATTGCTTCGGTCGCTTGGAGCATACAAGTCCCAGACGCGTATTGCTTCGGTCTCGTTACGCGTACAAGTTCCAGCCGCGTATTGCTTCGGTCTCGCCGAGCGAACAAGTTCCTGCAGCGTATTGCTTCGGTCTCGTTATGCGTGCAAGTTACAGCCGGATAATGCTTCGGTCTCGTTATGCGTGCAACTTCCAGCCAAGTATTGCTTCGGTGTCGTTAGGCGAACAAGTTCCAGCCGCGTAATGCTTCGGTCTCGTTATGCGTACAAGTTCCAGCCGCGTAATGCTTCGGTCTCGTTATGCGTACGAGTTCCAGCCGCGTATTGCTTCGGTCGCTTGGAGCATACAAGTCCCAGACGAGTATTGCTTCGGTCTCGTTACGCGT
The DNA here is from genome assembly GCA_943735885.1 of Stelis phaeoptera. Classification (NCBI taxonomy): domain Eukaryota; kingdom Metazoa; phylum Arthropoda; class Insecta; order Hymenoptera; family Megachilidae; genus Stelis; species Stelis phaeoptera. The sequence continues at coordinate 2,163,305 of CALSEM010000036.1, forward strand.
ACAAGTTCCAGCCGCGTATTGCTGCGGTCTCGTCGAGCGTACAAGTTACAGCCGGATAATGCTTCGGTCTCGTTATGCGTGCAAGTTCCAGCCGCGTATTGCTTCTGTCTCGTCAAGCGCACAAGTTACAGCCGGATAATGCTTCGGTCTCGTTATGCGTGCAAGTTCCAGCCGCGTATTGCTTCGGTCTCGTCGAGCGTACAAGTCCCAGCCGCGTATTGCTTTGGTCTCGTTAGGCGTACAAGTCTCAGCCGCGTATTGCTTCGGTGTCGTTATGCGTACAAGTTCCAGCCGTGTAATGCTTCGATCTCGTTAGGCGTACAAGTTCCAGCCGCGTAATGCTTCGGTCTCGTTATGCGTATGAGTTCCAGCCGCGTGTTGCTTCGGTCGCTTGGAGCATACAAGTCCCAGACGCGTATTGCTTCGGTCTCGTTACGCGTACAAGTTCCAGCCGCGTGTTGCTTCGGTCTCGTCATGCGTGCAAGTTCCAGCCGCGTATTGCTTCGGTCTCGACGAGCGTACAAGTTCCAGCAGCGTATTGCTTCGGTCTCGTCGAGCGTACAAGTTCCAGCTGCGTGTTGCTTCGGTCTCGTTAGGCGTACAAGTTCCAGCCGCGTGTTGCTTCGGTCTCGTTATGCGTACAAGTTCCAGCCGCGTGTTGCTTCGGTCTCGTTAGGCGTACAAGTCCCAGCCGCGTATTGCTTCGGTGTCGTTATGCGTACAAGTCCCAACCGCGTATTGCTTCGGTCTCGTTATGCGTACAAGTTACAGCCGGATAATGCTTCGGTCTCGTTATGCGTGCAAGTTCCAACCGTGTAATGGTTCGGTCTCGCTATGCGTACAAGTTCCAGCCCTGTAATGGTCCGGTCTTTTTATGCGGGCAAGTTCCAGCCGCGTATTGCTTCGGTCTCGTTATGCGTGCAAGTTCCAGCCTCGTATTGCTTCGGTATCATCGAGCGTACAAGTTACAGCCGGATAATGCCTCGGTCTCGTTATGCGTGCATGTTCCAGCCGCGTGTTGCTTCGGTCTCGTTATGCGTACAAGTTCCAGCCGCGTATTGCTTCGGTGTCGTCGAGCGTGCAAATCCCAGCCGCGTATTGCTTCGGTATCGTTATGCGTACAAGTCCCAGCCGCGTGTTGCTTCGGTCTCGTTAAGCGTACAAGTTCCTGCAGCGTATTGCTTCGGTCTCGTTATGCGTGCAAGTTCCAGCCGCGTATTGCTTCGGTCTCGATGAGCGTACAAGTTCCAGCTGCGTATTGCTTCGGTCTCGTCGAGCGTACAAGTCCCAGCCGCGTATTCCTTTTGTCTCGTTATGCGTACAAGTCCCAGCCGCGTATTGCTTCGGTGTCGTTATGCGTACAAGCCCCAGCCGCGTATTGCTTCGGTGTCGTTATGCGTACAAGTCCCAACCGCGTGTTGCTTCGGTCTCGTTATGCGTACAAGTTCCAGCCGCGTGTTGCTTCGGTCTCGTTATGCGTGCAAGTTACAGCCGGATAATGCTTCGGTCTCGTTATGCGTGCAAGTTCCAGCCGCGTAATGCTTCGGTCTCGTTATGCGTACAAGTTCCAGCCGCGTATTGCTTCGGTCTCTTGGAGCATACAAGTCCCAGGCGCGTATTGCTTCGGTCTCGTTACGCGTTCAAGTTCCAGCCGCGCATTGCTTCGGCCTCGTCCAGCGAACAAGTTCCAGCAGCGCGTTGTTTCGGTCTCGTTTCGCGTGCAAGTTCCAGACGCGTATTGCTTCGTCCTCGTTACGCGTACAAGTTCCAGCCGCGTATTGCTTCGGTCTCGTCGAGCGTACAAGTTCCAGCTGCGCGTTGCGTCGGTCTCGTCGAGCGTACTTGTCCCAGCCGCGTATTGCTTCGGTGTCGTCGAGCGTACAGGTCCCAGCCGTGTATTGCTTCGGTATCGTCGAGTGTACAAGTCGCAGCCGCGTATTCCTTCGATCTCGTCGAGCGTACAACGTCCAGCCGCATATTGCTTCGGTCTCGTGGAGTGTACAAGTTCCAGCCGCGTATTGCTTCGGTCTCGTTATGCGTACATGTTCCATCCGCGTATTGCTCCGATCTCGTTATGCGTACAAGTCCCAGCCGTCAATTGCTTCGGTCTCGTCGAGCGTACAAGTCCCAGCCGCGTATTGCTTCGGTCTCGTTATGCGTACAAGTTCCAGCCGTGTAATGGTTCGGTCTCGTCGAGCGAACAAGTTCCAGTAGCGCGTTGCTTCAGTCTCGTTATTCGTGCAAGGTCCAGCCGCGTATTGCTTCGGTCTCGTCGAGCGTACAAGTCCCAGCCGCGTATTGCTTCGGTCTCGTGGAGCGTACAAGTCCCAGCCGCGGATTGCTTCGGTCTCGTCAAGCGTACAAGTCCCAGCCGCGTATTGCTTCGGTCTCGTGGAGCGTACAAGTCCCAGCCGCGTATTGCTTTGTTCTCGTTATGTGTACTAGTCCCAGCCGCGTATTGCTTTGTTCTCGTTACGCGTACATGTCCCAGCCGCGTACTGCTTCGGTCTCGTGGACCGTACAAGTCCCAGCCGCGTATTGCTTTGTTCTCGTTACGCGTACAAGCCGCAGCCGCGTATTGCTTCGGTCTCGTCGAGCGTACAAGTCCCAGCCGCGTATTGCTTCGGTCTCGTGGAGCGTACAAGTCCCAGCCGCGGATTGCTTCGGTCTCGTCAAGCGTACAAGTCCCAGCCGCGTACTGCTTCGGTCTCGTGGAGCGTACAAGTCCCAGCCGCGTATTGCTTCGGTCTCGTCGAGCGTATAAGTCCCAGCCGCGTATTGCTTTGGTCTCGTTAGGCGTACAAGTCCCAGCCGCGTATTGCTTCGGTCTCGTTATGCGTGCAAGTTCCAGCCAAGTATTGCTTCGGTGTCGTTATGCGTACAAGCCCCAGCCGCGTATTGCTTCGGTGTCGTTATGCGTACAAGTCCCAGCCGCGTGTTGCTTCGGTCTCGTTATGCGTACAAGTTCCAGCCGCGTGTTGCTTCGGTCTCGTTATGCGTGCAAGTTACAGCCGGATAATGCTTCGGTCTCGTTATGCGTGCAAGTTCCAGCCAAGTATTGCTTCGGTGTCGTTAGGCGAACAAGTTCCAGCTGCGTAATGCTTCGGTCTCGTTATGCGTACAAGTTCCAGCCGCGTATTGCTTCGGTCTCTTGGAGCATACAAGTCCCAGGCGCGTATTGCTTCGGTCTCGTTACGCGTACAAGTTCCAGCAGCGTATTGCTTCGGTCTCGTTTTGCGTGCAAGTTCCAGCCGCGTATTGCTTCGGTCTCGACGAGCGTACAAGTTCCAGCTGCGTATTGCTTCGGTCTCGTCGAGCGTACAAGTCCCAGCCGCGTATTCCTTTTGTCTCGTTATGCGTACAAGTCCCAGCCGCGTATTGCTTCGGTGTCGTTATGCGTACAAGCCCCAGCCGCGTATTGCTTCGGTGTCGTTATGCGTACAAGTCCCAGCCGCGTGTTGCTTCGGTCTCGTTATGCGTACAAGTTCCAGCCGCGTGTTGCTTCGGTCTCGTTAGGCGTACAAGTCCCAGCCGCGTATTGCTTCGGTGTCGTTATGCGTACAAGTCCCAACCGCGTATTGCTTCGGTCTCGTTATGCGTACAAGTTACAGCCGGATAATGCTTCGGTCTCGTTATGCGAGCAAGTTCCAGCCGAGTATTGCCTCTGTCTCGTCGAGCGTACAAGTCCCAGCCGCGTATTGCTCTGTTCTCGTCGAGCGTGCAAGTACCAGCCGAGTATTGCTTCGGTCTCGTCGAGCGTACAAGTCCCAGCCGCGTATTACTTTGGTCTCGTTATGCGTACAAGTCGCAGCCGCGTATTGCTTCGGTCTCGTTATGCGTACAAGTCCCAGCCGTGTAATGGTTCGGTCTTGTTATGCGGGCAAGTTCCAGCCGCGTATTGCTGCGGTCTCGTCGAGCGTACAAGTTACAGCCGGATAATGCTTCGGTCTCGTTATGCGTGCAAGTTCCAGCCGCGTATTGCTTCTGTCTGGTCAAGCGCACAAGTTACAGCCGGATAATGCTTCGGTCTCGTTATGCGTGCAAGTTCCAGCCGCGTATTGCTTCGGTCTCGTCGAGCGTACAAGTCCCAGCCGCGTATTGCTTTGGTCTCGTTAGGCGTACAAGTCCCAGCCGCGTATTGCTTCGGTGTCGTTATGCGTACAAGTTCCAGCCGTGTAATGCTTCGGTCTCGTTAGGCGTACAAGTTCCAGCCGCGTAATGCTTCGGTCTCGTTATGCGTATGAGTTCCAGCCGCGTTTTGCTTCGGTCGCTTGGAGCATACAAGTCCCAGACGCGTATTGCTTCGGTCTCGTTACGCGTACAAGTTCCAGCCGCGTGTTGCTTCGGTCTCGTCATGCGTACAAGTTCCAGCCGCGTATTGCTTCGGTATCGTTATGCGGACAAGTTCCAGCCGCGTGTTGCTTCGGTCTCGTTATGCGTACAAGTTCCAGCCGCGTATTGCTTCGGTGTCGTCGAGCGTGCAAATCCCAGCCGCGTATTGCTTCGGTATCGTTAGGCGTACACGTTCCAGCCGCGTAATGCTTCGGTCTCGTTATGCGTACGAGTTCCAGCCGCGTATTGCTTCGGTCGCTTGGTGCATACAAGTCCCAGACGCGTATTACTTCGGTCTCGTTACGCGTACAAGTTCCAGCCGCGTATTGCTTCGGTCTCGCCGAGCGAACAAGTTCCTGCAGCGTATTGCTTCGGTCTCGTTATGCGTGCAAGTTACAGCCGGATAATGCTTCGGTCTCGTTATGCGTGCAAGTTCCAGCCAAGTATTGCTTCGGTGTCGTTAGGCGAACAAGTTCCAGACGCGTAATGCTTCGGTCTCGTTATGCGTACAAGTTCCAGCCGCGTATTGCTTCGGTCTCTTGGAGCATACAACTCCCAGGCGCGTATTGCTTCGGTCTCGTTACGCGTACAAGTTCCAGCAGCGTATTGCTTCGGTCTCGTTATGCGTGCAAGTTCCAGCCGCGTATTGCTTCGGTCTCGACGAGCGTACAAGTTCCAGCTGCGTATTGCTTCGGTCTCGTCGAGCGTACAAGTCCCAGCCGCGTATTCCTTTTGTCTCGTTAGGCGTACAAGTTCCAGCCGCGTAATGCTTCGGTCTCGTTATGCGTACGAGTTCCAGCCGCGTATTGCTTCGGTCGCTTGGAGCATACAAGTTCCAGCTGCGTGTTGCTTCGGGCTCGTTAGGCGACAAGTTCCAGCCGCGTAATGCTTCGGTCTCGTTATGCGTAGATGTTCCAGCCGCGTATTGCTTCGGTCTCGTTATGCGTGCAAGTCGCAGCCGTGTAATGCTCCGGTCTCGTGGAGCGTTCAAGTTCCAGCAGCGCGATGCTTCGGTCTCGTCGAGCGTACAAGTCCCAGCCACGTATTCCTTTTGTCTCGTTATGTGTACAAGTCCCAGCCGCGTATTGCTTCGGTGTCGTTATGCGTACAAGTTGCAGCCGTGTAATGGTTCGGTCTCGTTAGGCGTACAAGTTCCAGCCGCGTAATGCTTCGGTCTCGTTATGCGGGCAAGTCCCAGCCGCGTATTGCTTCGGTGTCGTTATGCGTACAAGTTCCAGCCGCGTATTGCTTCGGTCTCGCCGAGCGAACAAGTTCCTGCAGCGTATTGCTTCGGTCTCGTTATGCGTGCAAGTTACAGCCGGATAATGCTTCGGTCTCGTTATGCGTGCAAGTTCCAGCCAAGTATTTCTTCGGTGTCGTTAGGCGAACAAGTTCCAGCCGCGTAATGCTTCGGTCTCGTTATGCGTACAAGTCCCAGCCGCGTGTTGCTTCGGTCTCGTTATGCGTACAAGTTCCAGCCGCGTGTTGCTTCGGTGTCGTTATGCGTGCAAGTTCCAGCCGAGTATCGCCTCGGTCTCGTCGAGCGTACAAGTCCCAGCCGCGTATTGCTCTGTTCTCGTCGAGCGTGCAAGTACCAGTGGAGTATTGCTTCGGTCTCGTTATGCGTACAAGTCGCAGCCGCGTGTTGCTTCGGTCTCGTTATGCGTACAAGTTACAGCCGGATAATGCTTCGGTCTCGTTATGCGTGCAAGTCCCAGCCGCGTATTGCTTTGGTCTCGTTATGCGTACAAGTCCCAGCCGCGTATTACTTTGGTCTCGTTATGCGTACAAGTCGCAGCCGCGTATTGCTTCGGTCTCGTTATGCGTACAAGTTCCAGCCGTGTAATGGTTCGGTCTTGTTATGCGGGCAAGTCCCAGCCGCGTATTGCTTTGGTCTCGTTATGCGTACAAGTCCCAGCCGCGTATTGCTTCGGTGTCGTTATGCGTACAAGTTCCAGCCGTGTAATGGTTGGGTCTCGTTAGGCGTACAAGTTCCAGCCGCGTAATGCTTCGGTCTCGTTATGCGGGCAAGTTCCAGCCGCGTATTGCTTCGGTCTCGTTATGCGTGCAAGTTCCAGCCGCGTATTGCTTCGGTCTCGTCAAGCGTACAAGTTACAGCCGGATAATGCTTCGGTCTCGTTATGCGTGCAAGTTCCAGCCAAGTATTGCTTCGGTGTCGTTAGGCGAACAAGTTCCAGCTGCGTAATGCTTCGGTCTCGTTATGCGTACAAGTTCCAGCCGCGTATTGCTTCGGTCTCTTGGAGCATACAAGTCCCAGGCGCGTATTGCTTCGGTCTCGTTACGCGTACAAGTTCCAGCAGCGTATTGCTTCGGTCTCGTTATGCGTGCAAGTTCCAGCCGCGTATTGCTTCGGTCTCGACGAGCGTACAAGTTCCAGCTGCGTATTGCTTCGGTCTCGTCGAGCGTACAAGTCCCAGCCGCGTATTCCTTTTGTCTCGTTATGCGTACAAGTCCCAGCCGCGTATTGCTTCGGTGTCGTTATGCGTACAAGCCCCAGCCGCGTATTGCTTCGGTGTCGTTATGCGTACAAGTCCCAGCCGCGTGTTGCTTCGGTCTCGTTATGCGTACAAGTTCCAGCCGCGTGTTGCTTCGGTCTCGTTAGGCGTACAAGTCCCAGCCGCGTATTGCTTCGGTGTCGTTATGCGTACAAGTCCCAACCGCGTATTGCTTCGGTCTCGTTATGCGTACAAGTTACAGCCGGATAATGCTTCGGTCTCGTTATGCGAGCAAGTTCCAGCCGAGTATTGCCTCTGTCTCGTCGAGCGTACAAGTCCCAGCCGCGTATTGCTCTGTTCTCGTCGAGCGTGCAAGTACCAGCCGAGTATTGCTTCGGTCTCGTCGAGCGTACAAGTCCCAGCCGCGTATTACTTTGGTCTCGTTATGCGTACAAGTCGCAGCCGCGTATTGCTTCGGTCTCGTTATGCGTACAAGTCCCAGCCGTGTAATGGTTCGGTCTTGTTATGCGGGCAAGTTCCAGCCGCGTATTGCTGCGGTCTCGTCGAGCGTACAAGTTACAGCCGGATAATGCTTCGGTCTCGTTATGCGTGCAAGTTCCAGCCGCGTATTGCTTCTGTCTGGTCAAGCGCACAAGTTACAGCCGGATAATGCTTCGGTCTCGTTATGCGTGCAAGTTCCAGCCGCGTATTGCTTCGGTCTCGTCGAGCGTACAAGTCCCAGCCGCGTATTGCTTTGGTCTCGTTAGGCGTACAAGTCCCAGCCGCGTATTGCTTCGGTGTCGTTATGCGTACAAGTTCCAGCCGTGTAATGCTTCGGTCTCGTTAGGCGTACAAGTTCCAGCCGCGTAATGCTTCGGTCTCGTTATGCGTATGAGTTCCAGCCGCGTTTTGCTTCGGTCGCTTGGAGCATACAAGTCCCAGACGCGTATTGCTTCGGTCTCGTTACGCGTACAAGTTCCAGCCGCGTGTTGCTTCGGTCTCGTCATGCGTACAAGTTCCAGCCGCGTATTGCTTCGGTATCGTTATGCGGACAAGTTCCAGCCGCGTGTTGCTTCGGTCTCGTTATGCGTACAAGTTCCAGCCGCGTATTGCTTCGGTGTCGTCGAGCGTGCAAATCCCAGCCGCGTATTGCTTCGGTATCGTTAGGCGTACACGTTCCAGCCGCGTAATGCTTCGGTCTCGTTATGCGTACGAGTTCCAGCCGCGTATTGCTTCGGTCGCTTGGTGCATACAAGTCCCAGACGCGTATTACTTCGGTCTCGTTACGCGTACAAGTTCCAGCCGCGTATTGCTTCGGTCTCGCCGAGCGAACAAGTTCCTGCAGCGTATTGCTTCGGTCTCGTTATGCGTGCAAGTTACAGCCGGATAATGCTTCGGTCTCGTTATGCGTGCAAGTTCCAGCCAAGTATTGCTTCGGTGTCGTTAGGCGAACAAGTTCCAGACGCGTAATGCTTCGGTCTCGTTATGCGTACAAGTTCCAGCCGCGTATTGCTTCGGTCTCTTGGAGCATACAACTCCCAGGCGCGTATTGCTTCGGTCTCGTTACGCGTACAAGTTCCAGCAGCGTATTGCTTCGGTCTCGTTATGCGTGCAAGTTCCAGCCGCGTATTGCTTCGGTCTCGACGAGCGTACAAGTTCCAGCTGCGTATTGCTTCGGTCTCGTCGAGCGTACAAGTCCCAGCCGCGTATTCCTTTTGTCTCGTTAGGCGTACAAGTTCCAGCCGCGTAATGCTTCGGTCTCGTTATGCGTACGAGTTCCAGCCGCGTATTGCTTCGGTCGCTTGGAGCATACAAGTTCCAGCTGCGTGTTGCTTCGGGCTCGTTAGGCGACAAGTTCCAGCCGCGTAATGCTTCGGTCTCGTTATGCGTAGATGTTCCAGCCGCGTATTGCTTCGGTCTCGTTATGCGTGCAAGTCGCAGCCGTGTAATGCTCCGGTCTCGTGGAGCGTTCAAGTTCCAGCAGCGCGATGCTTCGGTCTCGTCGAGCGTACAAGTCCCAGCCACGTATTCCTTTTGTCTCGTTATGTGTACAAGTCCCAGCCGCGTATTGCTTCGGTGTCGTTATGCGTACAAGTTGCAGCCGTGTAATGGTTCGGTCTCGTTAGGCGTACAAGTTCCAGCCGCGTAATGCTTCGGTCTCGTTATGCGGGCAAGTCCCAGCCGCGTATTGCTTCGGTGTCGTTATGCGTACAAGTTCCAGCCGCGTATTGCTTCGGTCTCGCCGAGCGAACAAGTTCCTGCAGCGTATTGCTTCGGTCTCGTTATGCGTGCAAGTTACAGCCGGATAATGCTTCGGTCTCGTTATGCGTGCAAGTTCCAGCCAAGTATTTCTTCGGTGTCGTTAGGCGAACAAGTTCCAGCCGCGTAATGCTTCGGTCTCGTTATGCGTACAAGTCCCAGCCGCGTGTTGCTTCGGTCTCGTTATGCGTACAAGTTCCAGCCGCGTGTTGCTTCGGTGTCGTTATGCGTGCAAGTTCCAGCCGAGTATCGCCTCGGTCTCGTCGAGCGTACAAGTCCCAGCCGCGTATTGCTCTGTTCTCGTCGAGCGTGCAAGTACCAGTGGAGTATTGCTTCGGTCTCGTTATGCGTACAAGTCGCAGCCGCGTGTTGCTTCGGTCTCGTTATGCGTACAAGTTACAGCCGGATAATGCTTCGGTCTCGTTATGCGTGCAAGTCCCAGCCGCGTATTGCTTTGGTCTCGTTATGCGTACAAGTCCCAGCCGCGTATTACTTTGGTCTCGTTATGCGTACAAGTCGCAGCCGCGTATTGCTTCGGTCTCGTTATGCGTACAAGTTCCAGCCGTGTAATGGTTCGGTCTTGTTATGCGGGCAAGTCCCAGCCGCGTATTGCTTTGGTCTCGTTATGCGTACAAGTCCCAGCCGCGTATTGCTTCGGTGTCGTTATGCGTACAAGTTCCAGCCGTGTAATGGTTGGGTCTCGTTAGGCGTACAAGTTCCAGCCGCGTAATGCTTCGGTCTCGTTATGCGGGCAAGTTCCAGCCGCGTATTGCTTCGGTCTCGTTATGCGTGCAAGTTCCAGCCGCGTATTGCTTCGGTCTCGTCAAGCGTACAAGTTACAGCCGGATAATGCTTCGGTCTCGTTATGCGTGCAAGTCCCAGCCGCGTATTGCTTTGGTCTCGTTATGCGTACAAGTCCCAGCCGCGTATTACTTTGGTCTCGTTATGCGTACAAGTCGCAGCCGCGTATTGCTTCGGTCTCGTTATGCGTACAAGTTCCAGCCGTATAATAGTTCGGTCTTGTTATGCGGGCAAGTTCCAGCCGCGTATTGCTGCGGTCTCGTCGAGCGTACAAGTTACAGCCGGATAATGCTTCGGTCTCGTTATGCGTGCAAGTTCCAGCCGCGTATTGCTTCGGTCTCGACGAGCGTACAAGTTCCAGCTGCGTATTGCTTCGGTCTCGTCGAGCGTACATGTCCCAGCCGCGTATTCCTTTTGTCCCGTTATGTGTACAAGTCCCAGCCGCGTATTGCTTCGGTCTCGTTATGCGTACAAGCCCCAGCCGCGTATTGCTTCGGTGTCGTTATGCGTACAAGTCCCAGCCGCGTGTTGCTTCGGTCTCGTTATGCGTACAAGTTCCAGCCGCGTGTTGCTTCCGTCTCGTTAGGCGTACAAGTTCCAGCCGCGTAATGCTTCGGTCTCGTTATGCGTACAAGTCCCAGCCGTGTGTTGCTTCGGTCACGTTATGCGTGCAAGTTCCAGCCTCGTATTGCTTCGGTATCGTCGGGCGTACAAGTCCCAGCCTCGTATTGCTTCGGTCTCGTCAGGCGTACAAGTTACAGCCGGATAATGTTTCGGTCTCGTTATGCGTGCATGTTCCAGCCCCGTATTGCTTCGGTCTCGTCGAGCGTACAAGTTCCAGCCGCGTATAGCTTCGGTCTCATCGAGCGTACAAGTCCCAGCCGCGTATTGCTTTGGTCTCGTTATGCGTACAAGTCCGAGCCGCGTGTTGCTTCGGTCTCGTTATGCGTACAAGTCCCAGCCGCGTGTTGCTTCGGTCTCGTTATGCGTACAAGTCCCAGCCGCATATTGCTTCGGTCTCGTTATGCGTACAAGTTACAGCAGGATAATGCTTCGGTCTCGTTATGCGTGCAAGTTCCAGCCGCGTATTGCTCTGGTCTCGTCGAGCGTGCAAGTACCAGCCGAGTATTGCTTCGGTCTCGTTATGCGTACAAGTCCCAGCCGCGTATTGCTTCGGTGACGTTATGCGTACAAGTCCCAACCGCGTATTGCTTCGGTCTCGTTATGCGTACAAGTTACAGCCGGATAATGCTTCGGTCTCGTTATGCGTGCAAGTCCCAGCCGCGTATTGCTTTGGTCTCGTTATGCGTACAAGTCCCAGCCGCGTATTACTTTGGTCTCGTTAGAGTACAAGTCGCAGCCGCGTATTGCTTCGGTCTCGTTATGCGTACAAGTTCCAGCCGTATAATGGTTCGGTCTTGTTATGCGGGCAAGTTCCAGCCGCGTATTGCTGCGGTCTCGTCGAGCGTACAAGTTACAGCCGGATAATGCTTCGGTCTCGTTATGCGTGCAAGTTCCAGCAGCGTATTGCTTCTGTCTCTTCAAGCGCACAAGTTACACCCGGATAATGCTTCGGTCTCGTTATGCGTGCAAGTTCCAGCCGCGTATTGCTTCGGTCTCGTCGAGCGTACAAGTCCCAGCCGCGTATTGCTTTGGTCTCGTTATGCGTACAAGTCCCAGCCGCGTATTGCTTCGGTGTCGTTATGCGTACAAGTTCCAGCCGTGTAATGGTTCGGTCTCGTTAGGCGTACAAGTTCCAGCCGCGTAATGCTTCGGTCTCGTTATGCGGGCAAGTTCCAGCCGCGTATTGCTTCGGTCTCGTTATGCGTGCAAGTTCCAGCCGCGTATTGCTTCGGTCTCGTCAAGCGTACAAGTTACAGCCGGATAATGCTTTGGTCTCGTTATGCGTGCAAGTTCCAGCCGCGTATTGCTTCGGTCTCGTTATGCGTGCAAGTTCCAGTCGCGTATTGTTTCGGTCTCGTCGTGCGTACAAATTCCAGCTGCGTATTGCTTCGGTCTCGTCGAGCGTGCAAGTCCCAGCCGCGTATTGCTTTGGTCTCGTTATGCGTACAAGTCCGAGCCGCGTGTTGCTTTGGTCTCGTTATGCGTACAAGTCCCAGCCGCGTATTGCTTCGGTGTCGTTATGCGTACAAGTTCCAGCCGTGTCATGGTTCGGTCTCGTTATGCGTACAAGTTACAGCAGGATAATGCTTCGGTCTCGTTATGCGTGCAAGTTCCAGCCGCGTATTGCTCTGGTCTCGTCGAGCGTGCAAGTACCAGCCGAGTATTGCTTCGGTCTCGTTATGCGTCCAAGTCCCAGCCGCGTATTGCTTCGGTATCGTTATGCGTACAAGTCCCAGCCGCGTGTTGCTTCGGTCTCGTTATGCGTACAAGTTCCAGCCGCGTATTGCTTCGGCCTCGTGGAGCATACAATTCCCAGACGCGTATTGCTTCGGTCTCGTTACGCGTACAAGTTCCAGCCGGGTATTGCTTCGGTCTCGCCGAGCGAACAAGTTCCTGCAGCGTATTGCTTCGGTCTCGTTATGCGTGCAAGTTACAGCCGGATAATGCTTCGGTCTCGTTATGCGTGCAAGTTCCAGCCAAGTATTGCTTCGGTGTCGTTAGGCGAACAAGTTCCAGCCGCGTAATGCTTCGGTCTCGTTATGCGTACAAGTTCCAGCCGCGTATAGCTTCGGTCTCTTGGAGCATACAAGTCCCAGGCGCGTATTGCTTCGGTCTCGTTACGCGTACAAGTTCCAGCAGCGTATTGCTTCGGTCTCGTTATGCGTGCAAGTTCCAGCCGCGTATTGCTTCGGTCTCGACGAGCGTACAAGTTCCAGCTGCGTATTGCTTCGGTCTCGTCGAGCGTACAAGTTCCAGCCGCGTATTGCTTCGGTGTCGTCGAGCGTGCAAATCCCAGCCGCGTATTGCTTCGGTATCGTTATGCGTACAAGTCCCAGCCGCGTGTTGCTTCGGTCTCGTTAAGCGTACAAGTTCCAGCAGCGTATTGCTTCGGTCTCGTTATGCGTGCAAGTTCCAGCCGCGTGTTGCTTCGCTCTTGTTATGCGTGCAATTTCCAGCCGCGTATTGCTTCGGTCTCGTCAAGCGTACAATTCCCAGCCGCGTATTCCTTCGGTCTCCTCGAGCGTACACGCTCCAGCCTCGTATTGCTTCGGTCTCGTCGAGCGTACAAGTTCCAGCCGCGAATTAATTCGGTCTCGTCGAGCATACAAGTCCCAGCCGCGTATTGCTTTGGTCTCGTTATACGTACAAGTCCCAGCCGCGTATTGCTTCCATATCGTTATGCGTACAAGTCCCAGCCGCGTATTCCTTCGGTCTCCTCGAGCGTACACGCTCCAGCCGCGTATTGCTTCGGTCTCGTCGAGCGTACAAGTCACAGCCGCGTATTGCTTCGGTCTCGTCGAGCGTACAAGTTCCAGCCGCGTATTGCTTCGGTCTCGTCGAGCGTACAAGTTCCAGCCGCGTATTGCTTCGGTCTCGTCGAGCGTACAAGTTCCAGCCGCGTATTGCTTCGGTCTCGTCGAGCATACAAGTCCCAGCCGCGTATTGCTTTGGTCTCGTTATACGTACAACTCCCAGCCGCGTATTGCTTCCATATCGTTATGCGTACAAGTCCCAGCCGCATATTGCTTCGGTCTCGTCGAGCGTACAAGTTCCAGCCGCGTAATGCTTCCGTCTCGAGGAGCCGACAAGTGCCAGCCGCGTATTTCTTCGGTCTCGTCGAGCCTACAAGTTCCAGCCGCGTATTGCTTCGGTCTCGTGGAGCGTTCAAGTTGCAGCCGGGTATTGCTTCAGGCCAGTCGAGCGTACAGGTTCCAGCCGCGTATTGCTTCGGTCTCGTTATGCGAGCAAGTTCCAGCCGTGTATTGCTTCCATATCGTTATGCGTACAAGTCCCAGCCGCGTATTGCTTCGGTCTCGTTATGCGTACAAGTCCCAGCCGCGTATTGCTTCCATATCGTTATGCGTACAAGTCCCAGCCGCGTATTGCTTCGGTCTCGTTATGCGTACAAGTTCCGGCCGCGTAATGCTTCGGTCTCGTTATGCGTACAAGTTCCAGCAGCGCGTTGCTACGGTCTCGTTATGCGTACAAGTCTCAGCCGTGTCTTGCTTCGATCTTGTTATGCGTACAAGTTCCAGCCGCGTATTGCTTCGGTCTCGTTATGCGTACAAGTCCCAGCCGCGTATTGCTTCGGTCTCGTCGAGCGTACAAGTTCCAGCCGCGTAATGCTTCCGTCTCGAGGAGCCTACAAGTGCCAGCCGCGTATTTCTTCGGTCTCGTCGAGCCTACAAGTTCCAGCCGCGTATTGCTTCGGTCTCGTGGAGCGTTCAAGTTGCAGCCGGGTATTGCTTCAGGCCCGTCGAGCGTACAGGTTCCAGCCGCGTATTGCTTCGGTCTCGTTATGCGAGCAAGTTCCAGCCGCGTATTGCTTCGGTCTCGTCGAGCGTACAAGACCCAGCCGCGTATTCCTTCGGTCTCGTCGAGCGTACAAGTCCCAGCCGCGTATTGCTTTGGTCCCGTTATGCGTACAAGTCCCAGCCGCGTATTGCATCGGTATCGTTATGCGCACAAGTCCCAGCCGCGTGTTGCTTCAGTCTTGTTATGCGTGCAAGTTCCAGCCGCGTATTGCTTCGGTCTCGTCGAGGGTACAAGTCCCAGCCGCGTACTGCTTCCGGATCGTTATGCGTACAAGTCCCAGCCACGTATTGCATCGGTCTCGTTATGCGTACAAGTCCGAGCCGCGTGTTGCTTCGGTCTTGTTATGCGGGCAAGTTCCAGCCGCGTAATGCTTCGGTCTCGTCGAGGGTACAAGTCCCAGCCGCGCATTGCTTCGGTCTCGTCGAGCGTACAAGTTCCAGGTGCGTATTGCTTCGGTCTCGTTATGCGTGAAAGATCCAGGCGCGTAGTGCTTCGGTCTCGTCGAGCGTACAAGTTCCAGCCGCGTGTTGCTTCGGTCTCGTCGAGCGTACAAGTCCCAGCCGCGTATTGCTTTGGTCTCGTTATACGTACAAGTCCCAGCCGCGTATTGCTTCCATATCGTTATGCGTACAAGTCCCAGCCGCGTATTGCTTCGGTCTCGTTATGCGTACAAGTTCCGGCCGCCTAATGCTTCCATATCGTTTTGCGTACAAGTCCCAGTCGCGTATTGCTTCGGTCTCGTTATGCGTAGAAGTTCCGGCCGCGTAATGCTTCGGTCTCGTTATGCGTACAAGTTCCAGCCGCGTAATGCTTCGCTCTCGTCGAGCGCACAAGTTCCAGCCGCGTCTTGCTTCGGTCTCGTTATGCGTTCAAGTTCCAGCCGCGTGTTGCATCGGTCTCGTTATGCGTACAAGTTCCAGCCGCGTAATGCTTCGGTCTCGTTATTCGTACAAGTTCCAGCCGCGTATTGCTTCGGTCTCGTTATGCGTACAAGTCCCAGCCGCGTATTGCTTCGGTATCGTTATGCGCACAAGTCCCAGCCGCGTGTTGCTTCGGTCTTGTTATGCGTGCAAGTTCCAGCCGCGTATTGCTTCGGTCTCGTCGAGGGTACAAGTCCCAGCCGCGTATTGCTTCCATATCGTTATGCGTACAAGTCCCAGCCGCGTATTGCTTCGGTCTCGTTATGCGTACAAGTTCCGGCCGCGTAATGCTTCGGTCTCGTTATGCGTACAAGTTCCAGCAGCGCGTTGCTTCGGTCTCGTTATGCGTACAAGTCTCAGCCGTGTCTTGCTTCGATCTTGTTATGCGTACAAGTTCCAGCCGCGTATTGCTTCGGTCTCGTTATGCGTACAAGACCCAGCCGCGTATTGCTTCGGTCTCGTCGAGCGTACAAGTTCCAGCCGCGTATTGCTTCGGTCTCGTGGAGCGTTCAAGTTGCAGCCGGGTATTGCTTCAGGCCCGTCGAGCGTACAGGTTCCAGCCCCGCATTGCTTCGGTCTCGTCGAGCGTACAAGTTCCAGGTGCGTATTGCTTCGGTCTCGTTATGCGTACAAGTTCCAGCCGCGTAATGCTTCGGTCTAGTTATTCGTACAAGTTCCAGCCGCGTATTGCTTCGGTCTCGTTATGCGTACAAGTTCCAGTCGCGTATTGCTTCGGTCTCGAGGTGCGTACAAGTTCCAGCCGCGGATTGCTTCGGTCTCGAGGAGCGTACAAGTCCCAGCCGCGCATTGCTTCGGTCTCGTCGAGCGTACAAGTTCCAGCTGCGTATTGCATCGGTCTCGTCGAGCGTACAAGTTCCAGCCGCGTATTGCTTCGGTCTCGTCGAGCGTACAAGTTCCAGCCGCGTATTGCTTCGGTCTCGTCGAGCGTACAAGTTCCAGCCGCGTATTGCTTCGGTCTCGTCGTGCAATACAAGTCCCAGCCGCGTATTGCTTTGGTCTCGTTATACGTACAAGTCCCAGCCGCGTATTGCTTCCATATCGTTATGCGTACAAGTCCCAGCCGCGTATTGCTTCGGTCTCGTTAAGCGTACAAGTTCCGGCCGCGTAATGCTTCGGTCTCGTTATGCGTGCAAGTTCCAGCCGCGTATTGCTTCGGTCTCGTTATGCGTACAAGTCCCAGCCGCGTATTGCTTCGGTCTCGTCGAGCGTACAAGTTCCAGCCGCGTAATGCTTCCGTCTCGAGGAGCCTACAAGTGCCAGCCGCGTATTTCTTCGGTCTCGTCGAGCCTACAAGTTCCAGCCGCGTATTGCTTCGGTCTCGTGGAGCGTTCAAGTTGCAGCCGGGTATTGCTTCAGGCCAGTCGAGCGTACAGGTTCCAGCCGCGTATTGCTTCGGTCTCGTTATGCGAGCAAGTTCCAGCCGCGTATTGCTTCGGTCTCGTCGAGCGTACAAGACCCAGCCGCGTATTGCTTCGGTCTCGTTATGCGTGCAAGTTCCAGCCAAGTATTGCTTCGGTGTCGTTAGGCGAACAAGTCCCAGCCGCGTGTTGCTTCGGTCTTGTTATGCGTACAAGCCCCAGCCGTGTCTTGCTTCGATCTCGTTATGCGTTCAAGTTCCAGCCGCGTGTTGCTTCGGTCTGGTTATGCGTTCACGTTCCAGCCGCGTAATGCTTCGGTCTCGTTTTGCGTGCAAGTTCCAGCCGCGTATTTCTTCGGTCTCGTCGGGCGTACAAGTCCCAGCCGCGTGTTGCTTCGGTCTCGTTATGCGTACAAGTTCCAGCCGCGTGTTGCTTCGGTCTCGTTATGCGTACAAGTTCCAGCCGCGCGTTTGCTCGGTCTCGTTATGCGTACAAGTTCCAGCCGCGTAATGCTTCGGTCTCGTTATCCGTAGAAGTTCCAACCACGAATTGCATCGGTTTCGTTATGCGTGCAAGTTCCACCCGCGTAATGCTTCGGTCTCGCTATGCGTGCAAGTTCCAGCCGCGTATGGCTTCGGTCTCGTTATGCGTGCGAGTTCCAGCCGCGTAATGCTTCGTCTCGTTACGCGTGCAAGTTCCAGCCGCGTATTGCTTCGGTATCGTCAAGCGTACAAGTTGCAGCCGGATAATGATTCGGTCTCGTTATGCGTGCAAGTTCCAGCCGCGTATTGCTTCGGTCTCGTTATGCGTACAAGTCCCAGCCGCGTATTGCTTCGGTCTCGTCGAGCGTACAAGTTCCAGCCGGGTATTGCTTCGGTCTCGTTATGCGTTCAAGTCCCCGCCGCGTATTGCTTTGGCCTCGTTATGCGAACAAGTCACAGCCGCGTATTGCTTCGGTATCGTTATGCGTACAACTCCCAACCGTGTATTGCTTCGGTCTCGTAATGCGTGCATGTTCCAGCTGCGCGTTGCTTCGGTCTCGTCGTTCGTACAAGTTTCAGCCGCGTGTTGCTTCGGTCTCGTTATGCGTACAAGTTCCAGCCGCATGTTGCTTCGGTCTCGTTATGCGTACAAGTTCCAGCCGCATGTTGCTTCGGTCTCGTTATGCGTACAAGTTTCAGCCGCGTGTTGCTTCGGTTTCGTTATGCGTACAAGTTCCAGCAGCGCGTTACTTCGGTCTCGTCGAGCGTTCAAGTTCCAGCCGTATATTGCTTCGGTCTCGTCGAGCGTACAAGTCCCAGCCGCGTATTGCTTTGATCTCGTTATGCGTCCAAGTCCCAGCCGCGTATTGCTTCGGTATCGTTATGCGTACAGTCCCAGCCGTGTCTTTCTTCGGTCTCGTTATGCGTACAAGTCCATCCGCGTATTGCTTCGGTATCGTTTTGCGTACAAGTCCCAGCCGCGTATTGCTTCGGTATCGTTATGCGTACAACTCCCAACCGTGTATTGCTTCGGTCTCGTAATGCGTGCAAGTTCCAGCAGCGCGTTGCTTCGGTCTCGTCAAGCGTACAAGTTTCAGCCGCGTGTTGCATCGGTCTCCTTATGCGTGCAAGTTCCAGCCTCGTATTGCTTCGGTCTCGTCAAGCGAACAAGTTCCAGACGGGTATTGCTTCGGTCTCGTTATGCGTACAAGTACCCGCCGCGTATTCCTTCGGTCTTGTCGAGCGTACAATTTCCAGCCGCGTATTGCTTCGGTCTCGTCGAGCGTACAAGTCCCAGCCGCGTATTGCTTTGGTCTCGTTATGCGTACAAGTACCCGCCGCGTATTCCTTCGGTCTTGTCGAGCGTACAATTTCCAGCCGCGTATTGCTTCGGTCTCGTCGAGCGTACTAGTCCCAGCCGCGTATTGCTTTGGTCTCGTTATGCGTACAAGTCCCAGCTGCGTATTGCTTCGGTATCGTTGTGCGTACAGGTCCCAGCTTGTGTCTTATTTCGGTCTCGTTATGCGTACAAGTTCCAGCCGCGTGTTGCTTCGGTTTCGTTATGCGTGCAAGTTCCTGCCGCGTAATGCTTCGCTCTCGATGTGCGTACAAGTTCCAGCCGCGTGTTGCTTCGGTCTCGTTATGCGTGCAAGTTCCTGCCGCGTAATGCTTCGCTCTCGATGTGCGTACAAGTTCCAGCCGCGTAATGCTTCGGTCTCGATGTGCGTACAAGTTCCAGCAGCGCGTAGCTTCGGTCTCGTCGAGCGTACAAGTTCCAGCCGGGTATTGCTTCGGTATCGTTTCGCGTACAAGTCCCAGCCGCGTATTGCTTCGGCCACGTCGAGCGTACAAGTCCCAGCCGCGTATTCCTTCGGTCTCGTCGAGCGTACAAGTTCCAGCCGCGTATTGCTTCGGTCTCGTTATGCGTGCCAGTACCAGCCGCGTATTACTTCGGTCTCGTCATGCGTACAAGTTCCAGCCGCGTAATGCTTCGGTCTCGTTATGCGTGCAAGTTCCAGCCGCGTATTGCTTCGGTCTCGTCGAGCGTTCAAGTTCCAGCCGCGTGTTGCTTCGGTCTCATTATGCGTACAAGTTCCAGCCGCGTAATGCTTCGGTCCTGTTATGAGTACAAGTTCCAGCCGCGTATTGCTTCGGTCTCGTTATGCGTAAAAGTTCCAGCCGCGTATTGCTTCGGTCTCGTCAAGCGTACAAGTTGCAGCCGGATAATGCTTCGGTCTCGTTATGGGTGCAAGTTCCTGCCGCGTAATGCTTCGGTCTCGATGTGCGTACAAGCTCCAGCCGCGTAATGCTTCGGTCTCGTTATGCGTGCAGGTTCCAGCAGCGCGTTGCTTCGGTCTCGTCGAGCGTACAAGTTCCAGCCGCGTAATGCTTCGGTCCTGATATGAGTACAAGTTCCAGCCGCGTATTGCTTCGGTATCGTTATGCGTACAAGTCCCAGCCGCGTATTGCTTCAGTCTTGTCGAGCGTACAATTTCCAGCCGCGCGTTGCTTCGGTCTCGTCGAGCGTACAAGTTTCAGCCGCGTGTTGCTTCGGTCTCGTTATGCGTGCAAGTTCCAGCAGCGCGTTGCTTCGGTCTTGTCGAGCGTACAAGTTTCAGCCGCCTGTTGCTTCGGTTTCGTTATGCGTACAAGTTCCAGCAGCGCGTTGCTTCGGTCTTGTCGAGCGTACAATTTCCAGCCGCGTATTGCTTCGGTCTCGTCGACCGTACAAGTCCCAGCCGCGTATTGCTACGGTCTCGTGGGGCGGACAAGTTCCAGCTGCGCGTTGCTTCGGTGTCGTTATGCATGCAAGTTCCAGCCGCGTATTGCTTCGGTATCGTTATGCGTACAGTCCCAGCCGTGTCTTGCTACCCTCACGTTTTGCGTACATGTCCAGCCGCGCATTTCTTCAGTCTTGTCGAGCGTACAAGTTCCAGCCGCGTATTGCTTCGGTCTCGTCTAGCGTACAAGTTGTAGCCGGATAATGCTTCGGTCTCGTTATGCGTGCAAGTTCCAGCCGCGTATTGCTTCGGTCTCGTCAAGCGTACAAGTTCCAGACGGGTATTGCTTCGGTCTCGTTATGCGTACAAGTCCCCGCTGCGTATTCCTTCGGTCTTGTCGAGCGTACAAGCTCCAGCCGCGTATTGCTTCGGTATCGTTAAGCGTACAAGTCCCAGGCGCGAGTTGCTTCGGTCTTGTTATGCGTGCAAGTTCCAGCCGCGTATTGCTTCGGTCTCGTCGAGCGTACAACTCCAGCCGCGTGTTGCTTCGGTCTCGTTATGCGTGCAAGTTCCAGTCGAGTAATGCTTCGGTCTCGTTATGCGTACAAGTTCCAGCAGCGCGTTGCTTCGGTCTCGTTCTGCGTGCAAGTTCCAGCCGCGTATTTCTTCGGTCTCGTCGAGCGTACAAATTCCAGCCGGGTATTGCTTCGGTCTCGTTATGCGTACAAGTTCCAGCCGCGAGTTGCTTCGGTCTCGTGGAGCGTACAAGATCCAGCCGCGTATTGCTTCGGTGTCGTCGAGCGAACAAGTTCCAGCAGATCGTTGCTTCGGTCTCGCTCTGCGTGCAAGTTCCAGCCGGGTATTGCTTCGGTCTCGTCGATCGTACAAGTTCCAGCCGCGTATTGCTTCGGTGTCGTTATGCGCGAAAGATCCAGGCGCGTAGTGCTAAGGTCTCGTCAAGCGTACAAGTTCCAGCCGCGTATTGGTTTCTACTCGTTATACGTACAAGTTCCAGCCGCGTAATGCTTCGGTCTCGCTATGCGTGAATGATCCAGGCGCGTAGTGCTTCGGTCTCGTCAAGCGTACAAGTGGCAGCCGGATAATGCTTCGGTCTCGTTATGCGTACAAGTTCCAGCCGCGGATTGCTTCGGTCTCGTCGAGCGTACAGTTCCCAGCCGCGTATTGCTTCGGTCTCGTTATGCGTGAAAGATCCAGGCGCGTAGTGCTTCGGTCTCGTCGAGCGTACAGTTCCCAGCCGCATATTGCTTCGGTCTCGTTATGCGTGAAAGATCCAGGCGCGTAGTGCTTCGGTCTCGTCGAGCGTACAAGTTCCAGCCGCGTATTGCTTCGGTCTCGTTATGCGTGAAAGATCCAGGCGCATAGAGCTCCGGTCTCGTCGAGCGTACAAGTTCCAGTCGCGTATTGCTTCGGTCTCGTCGAGCGTACAAGTCCCAGCCGCGTATTGCTTTGGTCTCGTTATACGTACAAGTCCCAGCCGCGTATTGCTTCCGTATCGTTATGCGTACAAGTCCCAGCCGCGTATTGCTTCGGTATCGTTATGCGTACAAGTCCCAGCGGCGTGTTGATTCGGTCTTGTTATGCGTGCAAGTTCCAGCCGCGTATTTCTTCGGTCTCGTCGGGTGTACAAGATCCAGCCGCGTATTGCTGCGGTCTCGTTATACGTACAAGTCCCAGCAGCGTGTTGCTTTGGTCTCTTTATGCGCACAAGTCCCAGCCGCGTATTACTTCGGTATCGTTGTGCGTACAAGTCCAGCCGCGTATTGCTTCGGTATCGTTATGCGTACAAGTCCCAGCCGCGTATTGCTTCGGTCACGTTATTCGTACAAGTTCCTGCCGCGTAATGTTTCGGTCTCGATGTGCGTACAAGCTCCAGTAGCACGTTGCTTCGGTCTCGTCGTGCGTACAACTTTCAGCCGTGTATTGCTTCGGTCTCGTCGAGCGTACAAGTTCCAGCAGCGCGTTGCTTCGGTCTCGTCGAGCGTACAAGTTCCAGCCGTGTATTGCTTCGGTCTCGTCGAGCGTACAAGTCCCAGCCGCGTATTGCTTTTGGTCTCGTTATGCGTACAAGTCCCAGCCGCGTATTGCTTCGGTATCGTTATGCGTACAGTCCCAGCCGTGTCTTGCTTTGGTCTCGTTATGCGTACAAGTCCCAGCCGCGTATTGCTTCGGTATCGTTTTGCGTACAGTCCCAGCCGTGTCATGCTTCGGTCTCGTTATGCGTACAAGTCCAGCCGCGTATTGCTTCGGTATCGTTATGCGTTCAAGTCCCAGCCGCGTATTGCTTCGGTCACGTTATGCGTACAAGTTCCTGCCGCGTAATGCTTCGGTCTCGATGTGCGTACAAGCTCCAGCAGCGCGTTGCTTCGGTCTCGTCGAGCGTACAAGTTTCAGCCGTGTATTGCTTCGGTCTCGTCGAGCGTACAAGTTCCAGCAGCGCGTTGCTTCGGTCTCGTCGAGCGTACAAGTACCAGCCGTGTATTGCTTCGGTCTCGTCGAGCGTACAAGTCCCAGCCGCGTAATCCTTCGGTCTCTTCGAGCGTAGAAGTTCCGGCCGCGTATTCCTTCGGTCTCGTTACGCGTACAAGTCCCAGCCGTGTTATGCTTTGGTCTCGTTATGCGGACAAGTTCCAGCCGCGTATTGCTTCGGTCTCGTCAAGCATACAAGTTGCAGCCGGATAATGCTTCGGTCTCGTTATGCGTGCATGTTCCAGCCGCGTATTGCTTCGGTCTCGTCGAGGGTACAAGTCCCAGCCGCGTATTGCTTCGGTCTCGTTATGCGCACAATTCCCAGCCGTGTATTGCTTCGGTCTCGTTATGCGTACAAGTTCCAGCCGCATGTTGCTTCGGTCTCCTGTTGCGTACAATTTCCAGCCGCGTAATGCTTCGGTCTCGTTATGCGTACAAACTCCAGCCGGGTATTGCTTCGGTCTCGTCAAGCGTACAAGTCCCAGCCGCGCGTTGCTTCAGTCTCGTTACGCGTGCAAGTTCCAGACGCGTATTGCTTCGGTCTCGTCGATTGTACAAGTTACAGCCGCGTATTCCTTTGGTCTCGTTATGCGTACAAGTCCCAGCCGCGCAATCCTTCGGTCTCTTCGAGCGAACAACTTCCAGCCGCGTATTGCTTCGGTCTCGATACGCGTACAAGTTCCAGCCGCGTATTGCTTCGGTCTCGTCGAGCGTACAAGTTCCAGCCGCGTATTGCTTCGGTCTCGTCAAGCGTACAAGTTGCAGCCGGATAATGCTTCGGGCTCGTTATGCGTGCAAGTTCCAGCCGCGTATTGTTTGGGTCTCGTTATGCGTACAAGTCCCAGCCGCGTATTGCTTCGGTCTCGTCGAGCGTTCAAGTTCCAGCCGCGTATTGCTTCGGTATCGTTATGAATTCAAGTCCCAGGCGTGTATTGCTTCGGTATCGTCGAGCATTCAAGTTCCAGCCGCGTATTGCTTCGGTCTCGTGGAGCGTACAAGTTCCAGCCGCGTATTGCTTCGGTGTCGTCGAGCGAACAAGTTCCAGCAGCGCGTTGCTTCGGTCTCGCTATGCGTGCAAGTTCCAGCCGCGTATTGCTTCGGTCTCGTCGAGCGTACAAGTTCCAGCCGCGTATTGCTTCGGTCTCGTTATGCGCGAAAGATCCAGGCGCGTAGTGCTTCGGTCTCGTCAAGCGTACAAGTTCCAGCCGCGTATTGCTTTGGACTCGTTATACGTACAAGTTCCAGCCGCGTAATGCTTCGGTCTCGTTATGCGTGAAAGATCCAGGCGCGTAGTGCTTCGGTCTCGTCAAGCGTACAAGTGGCAGCCGTATAATGCTTCGGTCTCGTTATGCGTGCAAGTTCCAGCCGCGTGTTGCTTTGGTCTCGTTATACGTACATGTCCCAGCCGCGTATTGCTTCGGTCTTGTCGAGCGGACAAGTTCCAGCAGCGCGTTGCGTCGGTCTCGATACGCGTGCAAGTTCCAGCCGCGTATTGCTTCGGTCTGGTCGAGCGTACATATCCCAGCCGCGTATTGCTTTGGTCTCGTTATGCATACAAATTTCAGGGCGCGTATTGCTTCGGTCTCTTCGAGCGTACAAGTCCCAGCCGCGTATTGCTTCGGTCTCGTCGAGCGTTCAAGTTCCAGCCGCGTATTGCTTCGGTATCGTTATGAATTGAAGTCCCAGGCGTGTATTGCTTCGGTATCGTCGAGCATTCAAGTTCCAGCCGCGTATTGCTTCGGTCTCGTGGAGCGTACAAGTTCCAGCCGCGTATTGCTTCGGTCTCGTCGAGCGTACAAGTCCCAGCCGCGTATTGCTTTGGTCTCGTTATACGTACAAGTTCCAGCCGCGTAATGCTTCGGTCTCGTTATGCGTGAAAGATCCAGGCGCGTAGTGCTTCGGTCTCGTCAAGCGTACAAGTGGCAGCCGGATAATGCTTCGGTCTCGTTATGCGTGCAAGTTCCAGCCGCGTGTTGCTTTGGTCTCGTTATACGTACATGTCCCAGCCGCGTATTGCTTCGGTCTTGTCGAGCGAACAAGTTCCAGCAGCGCGATGCGTCGGTCTCGATACGCGTGCAAGTTCCAGCTGCGTATTGCTTCGGTCTGGTCGAGCGTACATATCCCAGCCGCGTATTGCTTTGGTCTCGTTATGCATACAAATTTCAGGCGCGTATTGCTTCGGTCTCTTCGAGCGCACAAGTTCCAGCCGCGTATTGCTTCGGTCTCGTCGAGCGTACAAGTCCCAGCCGCGTATTGCTTTGGTCTCGTTATGCATACAAGTCCCAGCCGTGGCTTCCTTCGGTCTCGTTATGCGTACAAGTTCCAGCCGTGTATTCCTTTATTCTAGTTATGCGTACAAGTTCCAGCCGGGTACTGTTTCAGTCTCGTCGAGCGTACAGGTTCCAGCCGCGTATTGCTTCGGTCTCGTGGAGCGTGCGAGTTCCAGTCACGTATTGCTTCGGTCTCGTTGAGCGTAAAAGCTCCAGCCGCGTATTGCTTCGGTCTCGTGGAGAGTACAAGTCCCAGCCGCGTATAGCTGCGGTCTCGTCGAGCGTACAAGTCCCAGCCGCGTATTGCTTCGGTATCGTTATGCATACAAGTCCCAGCCGTGGCTTCCTTCGGTCTCGTTATGCGTACAAGTTCCAGCCGTGTATTGCTTCGGTCTCCTCGAGCGTACAAGCTCCTGCCGCGTATTGCTTCGGTCTCGTTATGCGTGCAAGTTCCGGCCGCGTATTGCTTCGGTCTCGTCGAGCGTTCAAGTTCCAGCCGCGTATTGCTTCGGTATCGTTATGAATTGAAGTCCCAGGCGTGTATTGCTTCGGTATCGTCGAGCATTCAAGTTCCAGCCGCGTATTGCTTCGGTCTCGTGGAGCGTACAAGTTCCAGCCGCGTATTGCTTCGGTCTCGTCGAGCGTACAAGTCCCAGCCGCGTATTGCTTTGGTCTCGTTATACGTACAAGTTCCAGCCGCGTAATGCTTCGGTCTCGTTATGCGTGAAAGATCCAGGCGCGTAGTGCTTCGGTCTCGTCAAGCGTACAAGTGGCAGCCGGATAATGCTTCGGTCTCGTTATGCGTGCAAGTTCCAGCCGCGTGTTGCTTTGGTCTCGTTATACGTACATGTCCCAGCCGCGTATTGCTTCGGTCTTGTCGAGCGAACAAGTTCCAGCAGCGCGATGCGTCGGTCTCGATACGCGTGCAAGTTCCAGCTGCGTATTGCTTCGGTCTGGTCGAGCGTACATATCCCAGCCGCGTATTGCTTTGGTCTCGTTATGCATACAAATTTCAGGCGCGTATTGCTTCGGTCTCTTCGAGCGCACAAGTTCCAGCCGCGTATTGCTTCGGTCTCGTCGAGCGTACAAGTCCCAGCCGCGTATTGCTTTGGTCTCGTTATGCATACAAGTCCCAGCCGTGGCTTCCTTCGGTCTCGTTATGCGTACAAGTTCCAGCCGTGTATTCCTTTATTCTAGTTATGCGTACAAGTTCCAGCCGGGTACTGTTTCAGTCTCGTCGAGCGTACAGGTTCCAGCCGCGTATTGCTTCGGTCTCGTGGAGCGTGCGAGTTCCAGTCACGTATTGCTTCGGTCTCGTTGAGCGTAAAAGCTCCAGCCGCGTATTGCTTCGGTCTCGTGGAGAGTACAAGTCCCAGCCGCGTATAGCTGCGGTCTCGTCGAGCGTACAAGTCCCAGCCGCGTATTGCTTCGGTATCGTTATGCATACAAGTCCCAGCCGTGGCTTCCTTCGGTCTCGTTATGCGTACAAGTTCCAGCCGTGTATTGCTTCGGTCTCCTCGAGCGTACAAGCTCCTGCCGCGTATTGCTTCGGTCTCGTTATGCGTGCAAGTTCCGGCCGCGTATTTCTTCGGTCTCGTCGAGCGTACAAGTTCCAGCCGCGTATTGCTTCGGTCTCGTCGAGCGTACAAGTTCCAGCCGCGTACTGCTTCGGTCTCGTCGAGCATACAAGTCCCAGCCGCGTATTGCTTTGGTCTCGTTATACGTACAAGTCCCAGCCGCGTATTGCTTCCGTATCGTTATGCGTACAAGTCCCAGCCTCGTATTGCTTCGGTCTCGTTATGCGTACAAGTTCCGGTCGCGTGTTGATTCGGTCTTGTTATGCGAGCAAGTCCCAGCCGCGTATTGCTTCGGTATCGTTATGCATACAAGTCCCAGCCGTGGCTTCCTTCGGTCTCGTTATGCGTACAAGTTCCGGCCGCGTAATGCTTCGGTCTCGTTATGCGTACAAGTTCCGGCCGCGTATTGCTTCGGTCTCGTCGAGCGTACAAGTTCCAACCGCGTATTGCTTCGGTCTCGTTATGCGTACAAGTTCCAGCAGCGCGTTGCTTCGGTCTCGTGGAGCGTACAAGTTCCAGCCGCGTGTTGCTTCGGTCTCCTCGAGCGTACAAGCTCCAGCCGCGTATTGCTTTGGTCTCGTCGAGCGTACAAGTCCCAGCCACGTATTGCTCTGGTCTCGTTATGCGTACAAGTTCCAGCCGCGCAATGCTTCGGTCTCGTTATGCGTACAAGTTCCAGCAGCGCGTTGCTTCGGTCTCGTTATGCGTGCAAGTTCCAGCAGCGTATTGCTTCGGTCTCGTCGAGCGTACAAGTTCCAACCGCGTATTGCTTCGGTCTCGGTATGCGTACAAGTCCCAGCCGCGTATTGCTTCGGTCTCGATATGCGTACAAGTTCCAGCAGCGCGTTGCTTCGGTCTCGTTATGCGTGCAAGTTCCAGCCGCGTATTGCTTCGGTCTCGTCGAGCGTACAAGTCCCAGCCGCGTATTGCTTCGGTCTCCTCGAGCGTACAAGCTCCAGCCGCGTATTGCTTTGGTCTCGTCGAGCGTACAAGTCCCAGCCGCGTATTGCTTCGCTCTCGTTATGCGTACAAGTTCCGGCCGCGTAATGCTTCGGTCTCGTTATGCGTACAAGTCCCAGCCGCGTATTGCATCCGTGTCGTTATGCGTACAAGTCCCAGCCGCGTATTGCTTCGGTCTCGTTATGCGTACAAGTTCCGGCCGCGTAATGCTTCGGTCTCGTTATGCGTACAAGTTCCAGCAGCGCGTTGCTTCGGTCTCGTTATGCGTGCAAGTTCCAGCCGCGTATTTCATCGGTCTCGTCGGGCGTACAAGATCCAGCCGCGTATTGCTTCGGTCTCGTTATACGTACAAGTCCCAGCCGCGTATTGCTTCCGTATCGTTATGCGTGCAAGTTCCAGTCGCAAATTGCTTCGGTCTCGTCGAGCGTACAAGTTCCAGCCGCGTATTGCCTCGGTCTCGTCGACCGTACAAGTCCCAGCCGCGTGTTGCTTCGCTCATGTTATGCGTGCAAGTTTCAGCCGCGTATTGCTTCGGTCTCGTCAAGCGTACAAGTCCCAGCCGCGTATTGCTTCGGTCTCGGTATGCGTACAAGTCCCAGCCGCGTATTGCTTCGGTCTCGATATGCGTACAAGTTCCAGCAGCGCGTTGCTTCGGTCTCGTTATGCGTGCAAGTTCCAGCCGCGTATTGCTTCGGTCTCGTCGAGCGTACAAGTCCCAGCCGCGTATTGCTTCCATATCGTTATACGTACAAGTCCCAGCAGCGTATTGCTTCGGTCTCGATATGCGTACCAGTTCCGGCCGCGTAATGCTTCGGTCTCGTTATGCGTACAAGTCCCAGCCGCGTATTGCTTCCATATAGTTATGCGTACAAGTCCCAGCCGCGTATTGCTTCGGTCTCGTTATGCGTACAAGTTCCGGCCGCGTAATGCTTCGGTCTCGTTATGCGTACAAGTCCCAGCCGCGTATTGCATCCGTGTCGTTATGCGTACAAGTCCCAGCCGCGTATTGCTTCGGTCTCGTTATGCGTACAAGTTCCGGCCGCGTAATGCTTCGGTCTCGTTATGCGTACAAGTTCCAGCAGCGCGTTGCTTCGGTCTCGTTATGCGTGCAAGTTCCAGCCGCGTATTTCATCGGTCTCGTCGGGCGTACAAGATCCAGCCGCGTATTGCTTCGGTCTCGTTATACGTACAAGTCCCAGCCGCGTATTGCTTCCGTATCGTTATGCGTGCAAGTTCCAGTCGCGTATTGCTTCGGTCTCGTCGAGCGTACAAGTTCCAGCCGCGTATTGCTTCGGTCTCGTCGACCGTACAAGTCCCAGCCGCGTGTTGCTTCGCTCATGTTATGCGTGCAAGTTTCAGCCGCGTATTGCTTCGGTCTCGTCAAGCGTACAAGTCCCAGCCGCGTATTGCTTCGGTCTCGTCGAGCGTACAAGTTCCAGCCGCGTATTGCTTCGGTCTCGTCAACCGTACAAGTCCCAGCCGCGTGTTCCTTCGCTCTTGTTATGCGTGCAAGTTTCAGCCGCGTATTGCTTCGGTCTCGTCAAGCGTACAGGTCCCAGCCGCGTATTGCTTCGGTCTCGTCGAGCGTACAAGTTCCAGCCGCGTATTGCTTTGGTCTCGTTATACGTACAAGTCCCAGCCGCGTATTGCTTCCGTATCGTTATGTGTACAAGTCCCAGCCACGTATTGCTTCGGTATCGTTATGCGTACAAGTCCCAGCCGCGTATTGCTTCGGTCTCGTCGAGCGTACAGTTCCCAGCCGCGTATTGCTTCGGTCTCGTCGAGCGTACAGTTCCCAGCCGCGTATTGCTTTGGTCTCGTTATACGTACAAGTCCCAGCCGCGTATTGCTTCCGTATCGTTATGCGTACAAGTCCCAGCCACGTATTGCTTCGGTATCGTTATGCGTACAAGTCCCAGCCGCGTGTTGATTCGGTCTTGTTATGCGTGCAAGTTCCAGCCGCGTATTTCTTCGGTCTCGTCGGGCGTACAAGATCCAGCCTCGTATTGCTGCGGTCTCGTTATACGTACAAGTCCCAGACGCGTACTGCTTCCGTATCGTTATGCGTGCAAGTTCCAGCCGCGTATTGCTTCGGTCTCGTCGAGCGTACAAGTTCCAGCCGCGTATTGCTTCGGTCTCGTTATGCGTGCAAGTTCCACACGCGTATTGCTTCGGTCTCGTCGAGCGTACAAGTCCCAGCCGCGTATTGCTTTGGTCTCGTTATGCGTACAAGTCCCAGCCGCGTATTGCTTCGGTCTCGTTATGCGTACAAGTTCCAGCCGCATGTTCCTTCGGTCTCCTGTTGCGTACAATTTCCAGCCGCGTAATGCTTCGGTCTCGTTATGCGTACAAACTCCAGCCGGGTATTGCTTCGGTCTCGTCAAGCGTACAAGTTCCAGCCGCGTATTGCTTCGGTCTCGATACGCGTGCAAGTTCCAGCCTCGTATTGCTTCGGTCTCGCTATGCGTATAAGTCCCAGCCGCGTATTGCTTCGGTCTCGTCGATTGTACAAGTTACAGCCGCGTATTCCTTTGGTCTCGTTATGCGTACAAGTCCCAGCCGCGTATTGCTTCGGTCTCGTCGATTGTACAAGTTACAGCCGCGTATTCCTTTGGTCTCGTTATGCGTACAAGTCCCAGCCGCGTAATCCTTCGGTCTCTTCGAGCGTACAACTTCCAGCCGCGTATTGCTTCGGTCTCGATACGCGTACAAGTTCCAGCCGCGTATTGCTTCGGTCTCGATGCGCGTGCAAGTTCCAGCCGCGTATTGCTTCGGTCTCGTCAAGCGTACAAGTTGCAGCCGGATAATGCTTCGGGCTCGTTATGCGTGCGAGTTCCAGCCGCGTATTGTTTGGGTCTCGTTATGCGTACAAGTCCAAGCCGCGTATTGCTTCGGTTTCGTCGAGCGTTCAAGTTCCAGCCGCGTATTGCTTCGGTATCGTTATGAATTCAAGTCCCAGGCGTGTATTGCTTCGGTATCGTCGAGCATTCAAGTTCCAGCCGCGTATTGCTTCGGTCTCGTGGAGCGTACAAGTTCCAGCCGCGTATTGCTTCGGTGTCGTCGAGCGAACAAGTTCCAGCAGCGCGTTGCTTCGGTCTCGCTATGCGTGCAAGTTCCAGCCGCGTATTGCTTCGGTCTCGTCGAGCGTTCAAGTTCCAGCCGCGTATTGCTTCGGTATCGTTATGAATTCAAGTCCCAGGCGTGTATTGCTTCGGTATCGTCGAGCATTCAAGTTCCAGCCGCGTATTGCTTCGGTCTCGTGGAGCGTACAAGTTCCAGCCGCGTATTGCTTCGGTCTGGTCGAGCGTACATATCCCAGCCGCGTATTGCTTTGGTCTCGTTATGCATACAAATTTCAGGCACGTATTGCTTCGGTCTCTTCGAGCGTACAAGTTCCAGCCGCGTATTGCTTCGGTCTCGTCAAGAGTACAAGTTGCAGCCGGATAATGCTTCGGTCTCGTTATTCGTGCAAGTCCCAGCCGCGTATTGCTTTGGTCTCGTTATGCGTACAAGTTCCAGCCGCGTAATGCTTCGGTCTCGTTATGCTTGGAAGTTCCAGTCACGAATTACTACGGTTTCGTTATGCGTGCAAGTTCCAGCAGCGTAATGCTTCGGTCTCGTTATGCGTTCAAGTTCCAGCCGCGTGTTGCTTTGGTCTCGTTATACGTACATGTCCCAGCCGCGTATTGCTTCGGTCTTGTCGAGCGAACAAGTTCCAGCAGCGCGTTGCGTCGGTCTCGATACGCGTGCAAGTTCCAGCCGCGTATTGCTTCGGTCTGGTCGAGCGTACAAGCTGCAGCCGGATAGTGCTTCGGGCTCGTTATGCGTGCGAGTTCCAGCCGCGTATTGTTTGGGTCTCGTTATGCGTACAAGTCCCAGCCGCGTATTGCTTCGGTCTCGTCGAGCGTTCAAGTTCCAGCCGCGTGTTGCTTCGGTCTCGTTATGCGAGCAAGTCCCAGCCGCGTATTGCTTCGGTATCGTTATGCATACAAGTCCCAGCCGTGGCTTCCTTCGGTCTCGTTATGCGTACAAGTTCCAGCCGTGTATTGCTTTGTTCTAGTTATGCGTACAAGTTCCAGCCGGGTACTGCTTCAGTCTCGTCGAGCGTACAGGTTCCAGCCGCGTATTGCTTCGGTCTCGTGGAGCGTGCAAGTTCCAGCCGCGTATTGCTTCGGTCTTGTCGAGCGTACATGTTCCAGCCACGTATTGCTTCGGTCTCGTCGAGCGTACAAGTACCAGCAGCGTATTGCTTTGGTCTCGTTATGCGTACAAGTCCCAGCCGCGTATTGTTATATTCTTGTTATGCGTACAAGGACCTGCCGCGTATTGCTTCGGTCTCGCCGAGCGTACAAGCTCCAGCCGCCTACTGCTTCGGTCTCGTTATGCGTACAAGTCCCAGCCGCGTAATGCTTTGTTCTCGTCGACCGTATATGTTCCAGCTGCGTATTGCTTCGGTCTCGTCGAGAGTGAAGTTTCCAGCCGCGTGTTGCTTCGGTCTCGTCGAGTGTACAAGTTCCAGCAGCGTATTGCTTCGGTCTCGTTATGCGTACAAGGCCCAGCCGCGTATTGTTTTATTCTCGTTATGCGTACAAGGCCCTGCCGCGTATTTCTTCGGTCTCGTCGAGCGTACAAGTTCCAGCCGCGTATTGCTTCGGTCTCGGCGAGCGTACAAGTTCCAGCCGCGTGTTGCTTCGGTCTCGTTATGCGTACAAAATCCAGCCCCAAATTGCTTCGGTCTCGTTTTGCGTTCAATTTCCAGCCGCGCATTGCTTCGGTCTCGTCGAGCGTACAAGTTCCAGCCGCGTGTTGCTTCGGTCTCGTTATGCGTACAAGTTCCAGCCGCGTATTGCTTCGGTCTCGTCGAGCGTACAAGTTCCAGCCGCATATTGCTTCGGTCTCGTTTTGCGTGCAAGTCCCAGCCGCGTATTGTTTTATTCTCGTTATGCGTACAAGGCCCAGCCGCGTATTGCTACTGTCACGTCGAGCGTACAGGTTCCAGCCGCGTATTGCTTCGGTCTCGTTATGCGTACAAGTCCCAGCCGCGTATTGTTTTATTCTCGTTATGCGTGCAAGGCCCAGCCGCGTATTGCTACGGTCTCGTCGAGCGTACAAGTCCCAGCCGCGTATTGTTTTATTCTCGTTATGCGCACAAGGCCCTGCCGCGTATTGCTACGGTCTCGTCGAGCGTACAAGTTCCAGCTGCCCGTGGCTTCGGTGTCGTTATGCGTGCTAGTTCCAGCCGCGTATTGCGTTGGTCTCGTCGAGCGTCCAAGTCCCAGCCGCGTATTGCTTCGGTCTCGTGGAGCATACAAGTTCCAGCTGCGCGATGCTTCGGTGTCGTTATGCGTGAAATTTCCAGCCGCGTATTGCTTCGGTCTTGTCGAGCGTACAAGTTCCAGCCGCGTATTGCTTCGGTCTCGTCGAGCGTACAAGTACCAGCAGCGTATTGCTTTGGTCTCGTTATGCGTACAAGTCCCAGCCGCGTATTGTTTTATTCTCGTTATGCGTACAAGGACCTGCCGCGTATTGCTTCGGTCTTGTCGAGCGTACAAGTTCCAGCCGCGTATTGCTTCGGTCTCGTTGAGCGTACAAGTACCAGCAGCGTATTGCTTCGGTCTCGTTATGCGTACAAGTCCCAGCCGCATATTGTTCTATTCTCGTTATGCGTACAAGGCCCTGCCGCGTATTTCTTCGGTCTCGTCGAGCGTACAAGTTCCAGCCGCGTATTGCTTCGGTCTCGGCGAGCGTACAAGTTCCAGCCGCGTGTTGCTTCGGTCTCGTTATGCGTACAAGATCCAGCCGCATATTGCTTCGGTCTCGTGAAGCGTACAAGTCCCAGCCGCGTATTGCTTTGCTCTCGTTATGCGTACAAGTTCCTGCCGCGTATTGCTTCGGTACCGTTATGCGTAGGAGTCCCAGCCGCGTATTGCTTCGGTCTCGTGGAGCGAATAAGTGCTACCCGCTTGTTGCTTCGGTCTCGTTGCGCATACAAGTCCCAGCCGCGTATTCCTTCGGTCCCGTTATGCGTACAAGTCCTAACCGCGTATTGCTTCGGTCTCGTCGAGCGTACAAGTTCCAGCCTCGTATTGCTTCGGTCTCCTGAAGCTTCCAATCCCAGCCGCGTATTGCTTTGCTCTCGTTATGCGTACAAGCTCCAGCCGCGTATTGCTTCGGTACCGTTATGCGTACAAGTCCCAGCCGTGTATTGCTTCGTTATCGTCGGGCATACAAGTTCCAGCCGCGTATTGCTTGGGTCTCGTTATGCGTACATGTTCCAGCCGCGTATTGCTTCGGTCTCGTCGAGCGAACAAGTTCCAGCAGCGCGTTGCTTCGGTCTCGTTATGCGTGCAAGTTCCAGACGCGTATTGCGTCGGTACCGTTATGCGTACAATTCCCAGCCGTGTATTGCTTGGGTCTCGTTATGCGTACAGGTTCCAGCCGCGTATTGCTTCGGTACCGTTATGCGTACAAGTCCCAGCCGTGTATTGCTTTGTTCTCGTTATGCGTACTAGTCCCAGCCGCGTTTTGCTTCGGTCTCGTCGAGCGTAGAAGTTCCAGCCTCGTATTGCTTCGGTACCGTTATGCGTACAAGTCCCAGCCGTGTATTGCTTCGTTATCGTCGGGCATACAAGTTCCAGCCGCGTATTGCTTGGGTCTCGTTATGCGTACATGTTCCAGCCGCGTATTCCATCGGTCTCGTCGAGCGTACAAGTTCCAGCCGCGCATTGCTTCGGTCTCGTCGAGCGAACAATTTCCAGCAGCGCGTTGCTTCGGTCTCGTTATTCGTGCAAGTTCCAGACGCGTACTTCGGTCTCGTTACGCGTACAAGTCCCACCCGCGTATTGCTTTGTTCTCGTTATGCGTACTAGTCCCAGCCGCGTTTTGCTTCGGTCTCGTCGAGCGTAGAAGTTCCAGCCTCGTATTCCTTCGGTCTCGTGAAGCGTACAAGTTCCAGCCGCGTGTTGCTTCGGTCTCGTTACGCGTACAAGTCCCAGCCGCGTATTGCTTTGTTCTCGTTATGCGTACTAGTCCCAGCCGCGTTTTGCTTCGGTCTCGTCGAGCGTAGAAGTTCCAGCCTCGTATTGCTTCGGTCTCGTTATGCGTGCAAGTTCCAGACGCGTATTGCTTCGGTCTCGTTACGCGTCCAACTCCCAGCCGCGTATTCCTTCGGTCTCGTTATGCGTACAATTCCCAGCCGTGTATTGCTTGGGTCTCGTTATGCGTACAAGTTCCAGCCGCGTATTGCTTCGGTACCGTTATGCGTACAAGTGCCAGCCGTGTATTGCTTCGGTATCGTCGAGCATACAAGTTCCAGCAGCGTATTGCTTGGGTCTCGTTATGCGTACAAGTCCCAGCCGCGTATTGCTTCGGTCTCGTCGAGCGAACAAGTTCCAGCAGCGCGTTGCTTCGGTCTCGTTATGCGTGCAAGTTCCAGACGCGAATTGCGTCGGTACCGTTATGCGTACAATTCCCAGCCGTGTATTGCTTGGGTCTCGTTATGCGTACAGGTTCCAGCCGCGTATTGCTTCGGTACCGTTATGCGTACAAGTCCCAGCCGTGTATTGCTTCGGTATCGTCGAGCATACAAGTCCCACCCGCATATTGCTTTGTTCTCGTTATGCGTACAAGTCCCAGCCGCGTATTGCTTCGGCCTCGTCGAGCGTACAAGTCCCAGCCGCGTATTCCATCGGTCTCGTCGAGCGTACAAGTTCCAGACGCGTATTGCTTCGATCTCGTTACGCGTACAAGTCCCAGCCGCGTATTGCTTTGTTCTCGTTATGTGTACAATTTCCAGCCGGGTATTGCTTCGGTCTCGTCGAGCGTAGAAGTTCCAGCCTCGTATTGCTTCGGTCTCGTGAAGCGTACAAGTTCCAGCCGCGTGTTGCTTCGGTCTCGTTACGCGTACAAGTCCCAGCCGCGTATTGCTTTGTTCTCGTTATGCGTACTAGTCCCAGCCGCGTTTTGCTTCGGTCTCGTCGAGCGTAGAAGTTCCAGCCTCGTATTGCTTCGGTCTCGTTATGCGTGCAAGTTCCAGACGCGTATTGCTTCGGTCTCGTTACGCGTCCAACTCCCAGCCGCGTATTCCTTCGGTCTCGTTATGCGTACAATTCCCAGCCGTGTATTGCTTGGGTCTCGTTATGCGTACAAGTTCCAGCCGCGTATTGCTTCGGTACCGTTATGCGTACAAGTGCCAGCCGTGTATTGCTTCGGTATCGTCGAGCATACAAGTTCCAGCAGCGTATTGCTTGGGTCTCGTTATGCGTACAAGTCCCAGCCGCGTATTGCTTCGGTCTCGTCGAGCGAACAAGTTCCAGCAGCGCGTTGCTTCGGTCTCGTTATGCGTGCAAGTTCCAGACGCGTATTGCGTCGGTACCGTTATGCGTACAATTCCCAGCCGTGTATTGCTTGGGTCTCGTTATGCGTACAGGTTCCAGCCGCGTATTGCTTCGGTACCGTTATGCGTACAAGTCCCAGCCGTGTATTGCTTCGGTATCGTCGAGCATACAAGTCCCACCCGCATATTGCTTTGTTCTCGTTATGCGTACAAGTCCCAGCCGCGTATTGCTTCGGCCTCGTCGAGCGTACAAGTCCCAGCCGCGTATTCCATCGGTCTCGTCGAGCGTACAAGTTCCAGACGCGTATTGCTTCGATCTCGTTACGCGTACAAGTCCCAGCCGCGTATTGCTTTGTTCTCGTTATGTGTACAATTTCCAGCCGGGTATTGCTTCGGTCTCGTCGAGCGTAGAAGTTCCAGCCTCGTATTGCTTCGGTCTCGTGAAGCGTACAAGTTCCAGACGCATATTGCTTCGGTCTCGTTACGCGAACAAGTCCCAGCCGCGTATTGCTTTGTTTTCGTTATGCGTACTAGTCCCAGCCGCGTATTGCTTCAGTCTGGTCGAGCGTAAAAGTCCCAGCCGCGTATTGCTTTGGTCTCGTTATGCGTACAAGCTCCAGCAGCGTATTGCTTCGGTACCGTTATGCGTAAAAGTCCCAGCCGTGTATTGCTCCGGTATCGCCGAGCGTACAAGTTCCAGCCGCGTATTGCTTCGGTCTCGTCGAGCGAACAGGTTCCAGCAGCGCGTTGCTTCCGTCTCGATATGCGTGCAAGTTCCACACGCGTATTGCTTCGGTCTCGTTACGCGTACAAGTCCCAGCCGCGTATTGCTTTGTACTCGTTATGCGTACTAGTCCCAGCCGCGTTTTGCTTCGGTCTCGTGAAGCGTACAAGTTCCAGACGCATATTGCTTCGGTCTCGTTACGCGAAAAAGTCCCTGCCGCGTATTGCTTTGTTTTCGTTATGCGTACTAGTCCCAGCCGCGTATTGCTTCAGTCTCGTCGAGCGTAAAAGTCCCAGCCGCGTATTGCTTTGGTCTCGTTATGCGTACAAGCTCCAGCAGCGTATTGCTTCGGTACCGTTACGCGAGCAAGTCCCAGCCGTGTATTGCTTTGTTCTCGTTTTGCGTAGAAGTCCCAGCCGCGTATTGCTTCGGTCTCGTCGAGCGTACAAGTCCCAGCCGCGTATTCCTTCTGTCTCGTCGAACGTACAAGTCCCTGCCGCGTATTGCTTTGTTCTCGTTATACGAACAAGTCCCAGCCGCGTATTCCTTCGGTCTCTTCGAGCGTACAAGTTCCAGCCGCGTATTGCTTCGGTCTCGTTACGCTTCCAGGCCCAGCCGCGTATTCCTTCGGTCTCGACGAGCGTACAAGTTCCAGCCAGGTATTGCTTCGGTCTCGTTATGCGAGCAAGCTCCAACCGCGTATTGCTTCGGTCATGTCGAGCGTACAAGTTCCAGCCGCGTATTGCTTCGGTCTCGTCGAGCGTACAAGTCCCAGCCGCGTATTGCTTCGGTCTCGCCGAGCGTACAAGTCCCAGCCGCGTATTGTTTTATTCTCGTTATGCGTACAAGGCCCAGCCGCGTATTGCTACGGTCTCGTATAGCGTACAAGTTACCGCCGCGTATTACTGCGGTCTCGTCGAGCGTACAAGTTACAGCCGTGTATTGCTTCGGTCTCGTCGAGCGTACAAGTCCCAGCCGCGTATTCCTTCGGTCTCTTCGAGCGTACAAGTTCCAGCCGCGTATTGCTTCGGTCTCGTTACGCTTCCAGGCCCAGCCGCGTATTCCGTCGGTCTCGTCGAGCGTACAAGTTCCAGCCAGGTGTTGCTTCGGTTTTCGTTATGCGTGCAAGCTCCAACCGCGTATTGCTTCGGTCATGTCGAGCGTACAAGTTCCAGCCGCGTATTGCTTCGGTCTCGTTATGCGTACAAGTTCCAGCCGCGTATTGCTTCGGTATCGTTATGCGTACAAGTTCCAGCCGCGGATTGCTTCGGTCTCGTCAAGCGTACAAGTTCCAGCCGGGTATTGCTCCGGTCTCGTTATGCGTACAAGTCCCAGCCGCGTATTGCTTCGGTCTCGTCGAGCGCACAAGTTCCAGCCGCGTATTGCTTCGGTCTCGTCAAGCGTAAAAGTTCCAGCCGGGTATTGCTTCGGTCTCGTGGAGCGTACAAGTTCCAGCCGCGTATTGCTTCGGTGTCGTCGAGCGAACAAGTTCCAGCAGCGCGTTGCTTCGGTCTCGCTATGCGTGCAAGTTCCAGCCGCGTATTGCTTCGGTCTCGTCGAGCGTTCAAGTTCCAGCCGCGTATTGCTTCGGTATCGTTATGAATTCAAGTCCCAGGCGTGTATTGCTTCGGTATCGTCGAGCATTCAAGTTCCAGCCGCGTATTGCTTCGGTCTCGTGGAGCGTACAAGTTCCAGCCGCGTATTGCTTCGGTCTGGTCGAGCGTACATATCCCAGCCGCGTATTGCTTTGGTCTCGTTATGCATACAAATTTCAGGCACGTATTGCTTCGGTCTCTTCGAGCGTACAAGTTCCAGCCGCGTATTGCTTCGGTCTCGTCAAGAGTACAAGTTGCAGCCGGATAATGCTTCGGTCTCGTTATTCGTGCAAGTCCCAGCCGCGTATTGCTTTGGTCTCGTTATGCGTACAAGTTCCAGCCGCGTAATGCTTCGGTCTCGTTATGCTTGGAAGTTCCAGTCACGAATTACTACGGTTTCGTTATGCGTGCAAGTTCCAGCAGCGTAATGCTTCGGTCTCGTTATGCGTTCAAGTTCCAGCCGCGTGTTGCTTTGGTCTCGTTATACGTACATGTCCCAGCCGCGTATTGCTTCGGTCTTGTCGAGCGAACAAGTTCCAGCAGCGCGTTGCGTCGGTCTCGATACGCGTGCAAGTTCCAGCCGCGTATTGCTTCGGTCTGGTCGAGCGTACAAGCTGCAGCCGGATAATGCTTCGGGCTCGTTATGCGTGCGAGTTCCAGCCGCGTATTGTTTGGGTCTCGTTATGCGTACAAGTCCCAGCCGCGTATTGCTTCGGTCTCGTCGAGCGTTCAAGTTCCAGCCGCGTGTTGCTTCGGTCTCGTTATGCGAGCAAGTCCCAGCCGCGTATTGCTTCGGTATCGTTATGCATACAAGTCCCAGCCGTGGCTTCCTTCGGTCTCGTTATGCGTACAAGTTCCAGCCGTGTATTGCTTTGTTCTAGTTATGCGTACAAGTTCCAGCCGGGTACTGCTTCAGTCTCGTCGAGCGTACAGGTTCCAGCCGCGTATTGCTTCGGTCTCGTGGAGCGTGCAAGTTCCAGCCGCGTATTGCTTCGGTCTTGTCGAGCGTACATGTTCCAGCCACGTATTGCTTCGGTCTCGTCGAGCGTACAAGTACCAGCAGCGTATTGCTTTGGTCTCGTTATGCGTACAAGTCCCAGCCGCGTATTGTTATATTCTTGTTATGCGTACAAGGACCTGCCGCGTATTGCTTCGGTCTCGCCGAGCGTACAAGCTCCAGCCGCCTACTGCTTCGGTCTCGTTATGCGTACAAGTCCCAGCCGCGTAATGCTTTGTTCTCGTCGACCGTATATGTTCCAGCTGCGTATTGCTTCGGTCTCGTCGAGAGTGAAGTTTCCAGCCGCGTGTTGCTTCGGTCTCGTCGAGTGTACAAGTTCCAGCAGCGTATTGCTTCGGTCTCGTTATGCGTACAAGGCCCAGCCGCGTATTGTTTTATTCTCGTTATGCGTACAAGGCCCTGCCGCGTATTTCTTCGGTCTCGTCGAGCGTACAAGTTCCAGCCGCGTATTGCTTCGGTCTCGGCGAGCGTACAAGTTCCAGCCGCGTGTTGCTTCGGTCTCGTTATGCGTACAAAATCCAGCCCCAAATTGCTTCGGTCTCGTTTTGCGTTCAATTTCCAG
The DNA here is from genome assembly GCA_943735885.1 of Stelis phaeoptera. NCBI lineage: Eukaryota > Metazoa > Arthropoda > Insecta > Hymenoptera > Megachilidae > Stelis > Stelis phaeoptera. Next base: position 2,202,622 of record CALSEM010000036.1, read on the forward strand.
CCGCGCATTGCTTCGGTCTCGTCGAGCGTACAAGTTCCAGCCGCGTGTTGCTTCGGTCTCGTTATGCGTACAAGTTCCAGCCGCGTATTGCTTCGGTCTCGTCGAGCGTACAAGTTCCAGCCGCATATTGCTTCGGTCTCGTTTTGCGTGCAAGTCCCAGCCGCGTATTGTTTTATTCTCGTTATGCGTACAAGGCCCAGCCGCGTATTGCTACTGTCACGTCGAGCGTACAGGTTCCAGCCGCGTATTGCTTCGGTCTCGTTATGCGTACAAGTCCCAGCCGCGTATTGTTTTATTCTCGTTATGCGTGCAAGGCCCAGCCGCGTATTGCTACGGTCTCGTCGAGCGTACAAGTCCCAGCCGCGTATTGTTTTATTCTCGTTATGCGCACAAGGCCCTGCCGCGTATTGCTACGGTCTCGTCGAGCGTACAAGTTCCAGCTGCCCGTGGCTTCGGTGTCGTTATGCGTGCTAGTTCCAGCCGCGTATTGCGTTGGTCTCGTCGAGCGTCCAAGTCCCAGCCGCGTATTGCTTCGGTCTCGTGGAGCATACAAGTTCCAGCTGCGCGATGCTTCGGTGTCGTTATGCGTGCAATTTCCAGCCGCGTATTGCTTCGGTCTTGTCGAGCGTACAAGTTCCAGCCGCGTATTGCTTCGGTCTCGTCGAGCGTACAAGTACCAGCAGCGTATTGCTTTGGTCTCGTTATGCGTACAAGTCCCAGCCGCGTATTGTTTTATTCTCGTTATGCGTACAAGGACCTGCCGCGTATTGCTTCGGTCTTGTCGAGCGTACAAGTTCCAGCCGCGTATTGCTTCGGTCTCGTTGAGCGTACAAGTACCAGCAGCGTATTGCTTCGGTCTCGTTATGCGTACAAGTCCCAGCCGCATATTGTTCTATTCTCGTTATGCGTACAAGGCCCTGCCGCGTATTTCTTCGGTCTCGTCGAGCGTACAAGTTCCAGCCGCGTATTGCTTCGGTCTCGGCGAGCGTACAAGTTCCAGCCGCGTGTTGCTTCGGTCTCGTTATGCGTACAAGATCCAGCCGCATATTGCTTCGGTCTCGTGAAGCGTACAAGTCCCAGCCGCGTATTGCTTTGCTCTCGTTATGCGTACAAGTTCCTGCCGCGTATTCCTTCGGTCCCGTTATGCGTACAAGTCCTAACCGCGTATTGCTTCGGTCTCGTCGAGCGTACAAGTTCCAGCCTCGTATTGCTTCGGTCTCCTGAAGCTTCGAATCCCAGCCGCGTATTGCTTTGCTCTCGTTATGCGTACAAGCTCCAGCCGCGTATTGCTTCGGTACCGTTATGCGTACAAGTCCCAGCCGTGTATTGCTTCGTTATCGTCGGGCATACAAGTTCCAGCCGCGTATTGCTTGGGTCTCGTTATGCGTACATGTTCCAGCCGCGTATTCCATCGGTCTCGTCGAGCGTACAAGTTCCAGCCGCGCATTGCTTCGGTCTCGTCGAGCGAACAATTTCCAGCAGCGCGTTGCTTCGGTCTCGTTATTCGTGCAAGTTCCAGACGCGTACTTCGGTCTCGTTACGCGTACAAGTCCCACCCGCGTATTGCTTTGTTCTCGTTATGCGTACTAGTCCCAGCCGCGTTTTGCTTCGGTCTCGTCGAGCGTAGAAGTTCCAGCCTCGTATTCCTTCGGTCTCGTGAAGCGTACAAGTTCCAGCCGCGTGTTGCTTCGGTCTCGTTACGCGTACAAGTCCCAGCCGCGTATTGCTTTGTTCTCGTTATGCGTACTAGTCCCAGCCGCGTTTTGCTTCGGTCTCGTCGAGCGTAGAAGTTCCAGCCTCGTATTGCTTCGGTCTCGTTATGCGTGCAAGTTCCAGACGCGTATTGCTTCGGTCTCGTTACGCGTCCAACTCCCAGCCGCGTATTCCTTCGGTCTCGTTATGCGTACAATTCCCAGCCGTGTATTGCTTGGGTCTCGTTATGCGTACAAGTTCCAGCCGCGTATTGCTTCGGTACCGTTATGCGTACAAGTGCCAGCCGTGTATTGCTTCGGTATCGTCGAGCATACAAGTTCCAGCAGCGTATTGCTTGGGTCTCGTTATGCGTACAAGTCCCAGCCGCGTATTGCTTCGGTCTCGTCGAGCGAACAAGTTCCAGCAGCGCGTTGCTTCGGTCTCGTTATGCGTGCAAGTTCCAGACGCGAATTGCGTCGGTACCGTTATGCGTACAATTCCCAGCCGTGTATTGCTTGGGTCTCGTTATGCGTACAGGTTCCAGCCGCGTATTGCTTCGGTACCGTTATGCGTACAAGTCCCAGCCGTGTATTGCTTCGGTATCGTCGAGCATACAAGTCCCACCCGCATATTGCTTTGTTCTCGTTATGCGTACAAGTCCCAGCCGCGTATTGCTTCGGCCTCGTCGAGCGTACAAGTCCCAGCCGCGTATTCCATCGGTCTCGTCGAGCGTACAAGTTCCAGACGCGTATTGCTTCGATCTCGTTACGCGTACAAGTCCCAGCCGCGTATTGCTTTGTTCTCGTTATGTGTACAATTTCCAGCCGGGTATTGCTTCGGTCTCGTCGAGCGTAGAAGTTCCAGCCTCGTATTGCTTCGGTCTCGTGAAGCGTACAAGTTCCAGCCGCGTGTTGCTTCGGTCTCGTTACGCGTACAAGTCCCAGCCGCGTATTGCTTTGTTCTCGTTATGCGTACTAGTCCCAGCCGCGTTTTGCTTCGGTCTCGTCGAGCGTAGAAGTTCCAGCCTCGTATTGCTTCGGTCTCGTTATGCGTGCAAGTTCCAGACGCGTATTGCTTCGGTCTCGTTACGCGTCCAACTCCCAGCCGCGTATTCCTTCGGTCTCGTTATGCGTACAATTCCCAGCCGTGTATTGCTTGGGTCTCGTTATGCGTACAAGTTCCAGCCGCGTATTGCTTCGGTACCGTTATGCGTACAAGTGCCAGCCGTGTATTGCTTCGGTATCGTCGAGCATACAAGTTCCAGCAGCGTATTGCTTGGGTCTCGTTATGCGTACAAGTCCCAGCCGCGTATTGCTTCGGTCTCGTCGAGCGAACAAGTTCCAGCAGCGCGTTGCTTCGGTCTCGTTATGCGTGCAAGTTCCAGACGCGTATTGCGTCGGTACCGTTATGCGTACAATTCCCAGCCGTGTATTGCTTGGGTCTCGTTATGCGTACAGGTTCCAGCCGCGTATTGCTTCGGTACCGTTATGCGTACAAGTCCCAGCCGTGTATTGCTTCGGTATCGTCGAGCATACAAGTCCCACCCGCATATTGCTTTGTTCTCGTTATGCGTACAAGTCCCAGCCGCGTATTGCTTCGGCCTCGTCGAGCGTACAAGTCCCAGCCGCGTATTCCATCGGTCTCGTCGAGCGTACAAGTTCCAGACGCGTATTGCTTCGATCTCGTTACGCGAACAAGTCCCAGCCGCGTATTGCTTTGTTTTCGTTATGCGTACTAGTCCCAGCCGCGTATTGCTTCAGTCTGGTCGAGCGTAAAAGTCCCAGCCGCGTATTGCTTTGGTCTCGTTATGCGTACAAGCTCCAGCAGCGTATTGCTTCGGTACCGTTATGCGTAAAAGTCCCAGCCGTGTATTGCTCCGGTATCGCCGAGCGTACAAGTTCCAGCCGCGTATTGCTTCGGTCTCGTCGAGCGAACAGGTTCCAGCAGCGCGTTGCTTCCGTCTCGATATGCGTGCAAGTTCCAGCCGCGTATTGCTTTGTACTCGTTATGCGTACTAGTCCCAGCCGCGTTTTGCTTCGGTCTCGTGAAGCGTACAAGTTCCAGACGCATATTGCTTCGGTCTCGTTACGCGAAAAAGTCCCTGCCGCGTATTGCTTTGTTTTCGTTATGCGTACTAGTCCCAGCCGCGTATTGCTTCAGTCTCGTCGAGCGTAAAAGTCCCAGCCGCGTATTGCTTTGGTCTCGTTATGCGTACAAGCTCCAGCAGCGTATTGCTTCGGTACCGTTATGCGTAAAAGTCCCAGCCGTGTATTGCTTCGGTATCGCCGAGCGTAGAAGTTCCAGCCTCGTATTGCTTCGGTCTCGTGAAGCGTACAAGTTCCAGACGCATATTGCTTCGGTCTCGTTACGCGAGCAAGTCCCAGCCGTGTATTGCTTTGTTCTCGTTTTGCGTAGAAGTCCCAGCCGCGTATTGCTTCGGTCTCGTCGAGCGTACAAGTCCCAGCCGCGTATTCCTTCTGTCTCGTCGAACGTACAAGTCCCTGCCGCGTATTGCTTTGTTCTCGTTATACGAACAAGTCCCAGCCGCGTATTCCTTCGGTCTCTTCGAGCGTACAAGTTCCAGCCGCGTATTGCTTCGGTCTCGTTACGCTTCCAGGCCCAGCCGCGTATTCCTTCGGTCTCGACGAGCGTACAAGTTCCAGCCAGGTATTGCTTCGGTCTCGTTATGCGAGCAAGCTCCAACCGCGTATTGCTTCGGTCATGTCGAGCGTACAAGTTCCAGCCGCGTATTGCTTCGGTCTCGTCGAGCGTACAAGTCCCAGCCGCGTATTGCTTCGGTCTCGCCGAGCGTACAAGTCCCAGCCGCGTATTGTTTTATTCTCGTTATGCGTACAAGGCCCAGCCGCGTATTGCTACGGTCTCGTATAGCGTACAAGTTACCGCCGCGTATTACTGCGGTCTCGTCGAGCGTACAAGTTACAGCCGTGTATTGCTTCGGTCTCGTCGAGCGTACAAGTCCCAGCCGCGTATTCCTTCGGTCTCTTCGAGCGTACAAGTTCCAGCCGCGTATTGCTTCGGTCTCGTTACGCTTCCAGGCCCAGCCGCGTATTCCGTCGGTCTCGTCGAGCGTACAAGTTCCAGCCAGGTGTTGCTTCGGTTTTCGTTATGCGTGCAAGCTCCAACCGCGTATTGCTTCGGTCATGTCGAGCGTACAAGTTCCAGCCGCGTATTGCTTCGGTCTCGTTATGCGTACAAGTTCCAGCCGCGTATTGCTTCGGTATCGTTATGCGTACAAGTTCCAGCCGCGGATTGCTTCGGTCTCGTCAAGCGTACAAGTTCCAGCCGGGTATTGCTCCGGTCTCGTTATGCGTACAAGTCCCAGCCGCGTATTGCTTCGGTCTCGTCGAGCGCACAAGTTCCAGCCGCGTATTGCTTCGGTCTCGTCAAGCGTAAAAGTTCCAGCCGGGTATTGCTTCGGTCTCGTCGAGCGTTCAAGTTCCAGCCGCGTATTGCTTCGGTCTCGTTATGCGTGAAAGATCCAGGCGCGTAGTGCTTCGGTCTCGTCGAGCGTACAAGTTCCAGCCGCGTGTTGCTTCGGTCTCGTCGAGCGTACAAGTCCCAGCCGCGTATTGCTTCGGTATCGTTATGCGTACAAGTCCCAGCCGCGTGTTGCTTCGGTCTCGTTATACGTACAAGTCCCAGCCGCGTATTGCTACCGTATCGTTGTGCGGACAAGTCCCAGCCATGTATTGCTTCGGTGTCGTTATGCGTACAAGTCCCAGCCGCGTATTTCTTCGGTCTCGTCGAGCGTACAAGTCCCAGCCGCGTGTTGCGTCGGTCTCGTTATGCGTGCAAGTTCCTGCCGCGTATTGCTTCGGTCTCGTCGAGCGTACAAGTTCCAGCCGCGTATTGCTTCGGTATCGTTATGCGTACAAGTTCCAGCCGCGGATTGCTTCGGTCTCGTCAAGCGTACAAGTTCCAGCCGGGTATTGCTTCGGTCTCGTTATGCGTACAAGTCCCAGCCGCGTGTTGCTTCTGTCTTGTTATGCGTACAAGTTTCAGCCGCGTATTGCTTCGGTCTCGTCATGCGTACAAGTCCCAGCCGCGTATTGCTTCTGTCTCGTCGAGCGTACAAGTTCCAGCCGCGTATTGCTTCGGTCTCGTCGAGCATACAAGTCCCAGCCGCGTATTGCTTTGGTCTCGTTATGCGTACAAGTCCCAGCCGCGTATTGCTTCCGTATCGTTATGCGTACAAGTCCCAGCCGCGTATTGCTTCGGTCTCGTTATGCGTGCTAGTTTCAGCCGCGTATTGCTTCGGTCTCGTCAAGCGTACAAGTCCCAGCCGCGTATTCCTTCGGTCTCCTCGAGCGTACAAGCTCCAGCCGCGTATTGCTTCGGTCTCGTCGAGCGTATAAGTCCCAGTCGCGTATTGCTTTGGGCTCGTTATGCGTACAAGTCCCAGCCGCGTACTGCTTCGGTCTCGATATGCGTACAAGTTCCAGCCGCGCAATGCTTCGGTCTCGTTATGCGTGCAAGTTCCAGCCGCGTATTTCTTCGGTCTCGTCGAGCGTACAAGTTCCAGCCGCGTATTGCTTCGGCCTCGTCGAGCGTACAAGTTCCAGCCGCGTATTGCTTCGGTATCGTCGAGCATACAAGTCCCAGCCGCGTATTGCTTCGGTCTCGTTATGCGTACAAGTTCCAGCCGCGCAATGCTTCGGTCTCGTTATGCGTACAAGTTCCAGCAGCGCGTTGCTTCGGTCTCGTTATGCGTGCAAGTTCCAGCCGCGTATTTCTTCGGTCTCGTCGAGCGTACAAGCTCCAGCCGCGTATTGCTTCGGTCTCGTCGAGCGTGCAAGTTCCAGCCGCGTATTGCTTTGGTCTCGTCGACCGTACAAGTCCCAGCCGCGTATTGCTTTGGTCTCGTTATGCGTACAAGTCCCAGCCGCGTATTGCTTCGGTCTCGTCGAGCGTACAAGTTCCAGCCGCGTATTGCTTCGGTCTCGTTATGCGTACAAGTTCCATCCGCGTGTTGCTTCGGTCATGTTATGCGTGCAAGTTCCAGCCGCGTATTGCATCGGTCTTGTTATGCGTGCAAGCTCCAGCCGCGTATTGCTTCGGTCTCGTCAAGCGTACAAGTTGCAGCCGGATAATGCTTCGGGCTTGTTATGGGTGCGAGTTCCAGCCGCGTATTGCTTCGGTCTCGTTATGCGTACAAGTTCCCGCCGCGTATTGCTTCGGTATCGTTATGCGTACAAGTCCCAGCCGCGTGTTGATTCGGTCTTGTTATGCGTGCAAGTTCCAGCCGCGTATTGCTTCGGTCTCGTCGAGCCTTCACGTCCCAGCCGCGTGTTGCTTTGGTCTCGTTATACGTGCAAGTCCCAGCCGCGTATTGCTTCCGTATCGTTATGCGTACAAGTCCCAGCCGTGTATTGCTTCGGTATCGTTATGCGTATAAGTCCCAGCCGCGTGTTGATTCGGTCTTGTTATGCGAGCAAGTCCTAGCCGCGTATTGATTTGGTCTCGTTATGCGTGCAAGTTCCAGCCGCGTATTGCTTCGGTCTCGTCGAGCGTACAAGTTCGAGCAGCGTATTGCTTTGGTCTCGTTATGTGTACAAGCCCCAACCGCGTATTGCTTTGATCTCGTTATGCGTGCATGTTCCAGCCGCGTGTTGCTTCGGTCTCGTCAAGCGCACAAGTTACAGCTGGATAATGCTTCGGTCTCGTTATGCGTGCAAGTTCCAGCCGCGTATTGCTTCGGTCTCGTCGAGCGTACAAGTTCCAGCCGCGTATTGCTTCGGTCTCGTCGACCGTACAAGTCCCAGCCGCGTGTTGCTTCGCTCTTGTTATGCGTTCAAGTCCCAGCCGCGTATTACTTCGGTATCGTTATATGTACAAGTCCCAGCCGCGTGTTGCTTCGGTCTCGTCGAGCGTTCAAGTTCCAGCCGCGTATTGCTTCGGTCTCGTCAAGCGAACAAGTTGCAGCCGGATAATGCTTCGGGCTTGTTATGCGTGCGAGCTCCAGCCGCGTATTGTTTGACTCTCGTTATGCGTGCAACATCCAGCCGCGTATTGCTGCGGTCTCGTCGAGGGTACAAGTTCCAGCCGCGTATTCCTTCGGTCTCGTCGAGCGTACAAGTTCCAGCCGCGTATTGCTTTGGTCTCGTTATGCGTACAAGTTCCAGCCGCGTATTTCTTCGGTCTCGTCGAGCGTACAAGTTCCAGCCGCGTATTGCTTCGGTCTCGTCGAGCATGCAAGTCCTAGCCGCGTATTGTTTGGTCTCGTTATACGTACAAGTCCCAGCCGCGTATTGCTTCCATATCGTTATGCGTACAAGTCCCAGCCGCGTATTGCTTCGGTCTCGTTATGCGTACAAGTCCCAGCCGCGTATTGCTACGGTCTGGTCAAGCGTACAAGTTGCAGCCGGATAATGCTTCGGTCTCGTTATGCGTGCAAGTTCCAGCCGCGTATTCCTTCGGTCTCGTCGAGCGTACAAGTTCCAGCCGCGTATTGCTTCGGTCTCGTTATGCGTACAAGTTCCAGCCGCGTAATGCTTCGGTCTCGTTATGCGTACAAGTTCCAGCAGCGCGTTGCTTCGGTCTCGGTATGCGTGCATGTTCCAGCCGCGTATTGCTGTGGTCTCGTTATGCGTACAAGTCCCAGCCGCGTATTGCTTCGGTATCGTTATGCGTAGAAGTTCCACCCACGAATTGCTACGGTTTCGTTATGCGTGCAAGTTCCAGCCGCGTAATGCTTCGGACTCGTTATGCGTGCAAGTTCCAGCCGCGTATTGCTTCGGTCTCGTGGAGCGTAGAAGTTCCAGCCGCGTAATGCTTCGGTCTCGTTATGCCTGCAAGTTCCAGCCGCGTATTGCTTCGGTCTCGACGAGCGTACAAGTTCCAGCCGCGTATTGCTTCGGTCTCGTCAAGCGTACAAGTTGCAGCCGGATAATGCTTCGGGCTTGTTATGCGTGCGAGTTCCAGCCGCGTATTGTTTGGGTCTCGTTATGCGTACAAGTTCCAGCCGCGTAATGCTTCGGTCTCGTTATGCGTACAAGTTCCAGCAGCGCGTTGCTTCGGTCTCGTTATGGGTGCAAGTTCCAGCCGCGTATTTCTTCGGTCTCGTCGAGCGTACAAGTTCCAGCCGCGTATTGCTTCGGTCTCGTCGAGCGTACAAGTTCCAGCCGCGTATTGCTTCGGTCTCGTCGAGCATACAAGTCCTAGCCGCGTATTGTTTGGTCTCGTTATACGTACAAGTCCCAGCCGCGTATTGCTTCCATATCGTTATGCGTACAAGTCCCAGCCGCGTATTGCTTCGGTCTCGTTATGCGTACAAGTCCCAGCCGCGTATTGCTACGGTCTGGTCAAGCGTACAAGTTGCAGCCGGATAATGCTTCGGTCTCGTTATGCGTGCAAGTTCCAGCCGCGTATTCCTTCGGTCTCGTCGAGCGTACAAGTTCCAGCCGCGTATTGCTTCGGTCTCGTTATGCGTACAAGTTCCAGCCGCGTAATGCTTCGGTCTCGTTATGCGTACAAGTTCCAGCAGCGCGTTGCTTCGGTCTCGGTATGCGTGCAAGTTCCAGCCGCGTATTGCTGTGGTCTCGTTATGCGTACAGGTCCCAGCCGCGTATTGCTTCGGTATCGTTATGCGTACAAGTCCCAGCCGCGTGTTGCTTCGGTCTTGTTATGCGTACAAGTTCCAGCCGCGTGTTGCTTCGGTCTCGTTATGCGTACAGGTCCTAGTCGCGGAATCCTTTGGTCTCTTCGATCGTACAAGTTCCAGCCGCGTATTGCTTCGGTCTCGTTACGCGTACAAGTTCCAGCCGCGTATTGCCTCGGTCTCGTTACGCGTACAAGTTACAGCCGGATAATGCGTCGGTCTCGTTATGCGTACAAGTCCCAGCCGTGTAATGGTTCGGTCTCGTTATGCGGGCAAGTTCCAGCCGCGTATTGCTTCGGTCTCGTCAAGCGTACAAGTTACAGCCGGATCATGCTTCGGTCTCGTTATGCGTGCATGTTCCAGCCGCGTATTGCTTCGGTCTCGTGGAGCGTACAAGTCCCAGCCGCGTATTGTTTCGGTCTCGTCGAGCGTACAAGTCCCAGCCGCGTATTGCTTCGGTATCGTTATGCGTACAAGTTCCAGCCGCGTAATGCTTCGCTCTCGTTATGCGTAGAAGTTCCAGCCACGAATTGCTACGGTTTCGTTATGCGTGCAAGTTCCAGCCGCGTAATGCTTCGGACTCGTTATGCGTGCAAGTTCCAGCCGCGTATTGCTTCGGTCTCGTGGAGCGTAGAAGTTCCAGCCGCGTAATGCTTCGGTCTCGTTATGCCTGCAAGTTCCAGCAGCGTATTTCTTCGATATCGTTATACGTACAAGTCCCAGCCGCGTGTTGCTTCGGTCTCGTTATGCGTACAAGTCCCAGCCGCGTATTGCTTCGGTCTCGTTATGCGTACAAGTTCCAGCCGCGTAATGGTTCGTTCTCGTTATGCGTGCAAGCTCCAGCGGGGTATTGCTTTGGTCTCGTCAAGCGTACAAGTTACAGCCGGATAATGCTTCGGTCTCGTTATGCGTGCAAGTTCCAGCCGGATAATGCTTCGGTCTCGTTATGCGTGCAAGTTCCAGCCGCGTATTTCTTCGGTCTCATAATGCGTACAAGTACCAGCCGCGTATTGCTTTAGTCTCGTTATGCGTACAAGTCCCAGCCGCGTATTGCTTCGTTCTCGTCGAGCGTACAAGTTCCATCCGCGAATTGCTTCGGTCTCGTCGAGCGTACAAGTTCCAGCCGCCTACTGCTTCGGTTTCGTCGAGCGTACAGGTCCGAGCCGCGTATTGCTTTGGTCTCGTTATGCGTATAAGACCCAACCGTGTATTGCTTTGGTCTCGTTATGCGTACAAGTCCCAGCCGCGTATTGCTTCGGTCTCGTTATGCGTACAAGTTTCAGCCGCGTATTGCTTCTGTCTCGTGGAGCATACAAGCCCCAGGCGCGCATTGCTTCGGTCTGGTTACGCGTACAAGTTCCAGCAGCGTATTGCTTCGGTCTCGTCGAGCGAACAAGTTTCAGCAGCGTATTGCTTCGGTCTCGTTATGCGTGCAAGTTCCAGCCGCGTATTGCTTCGGTCTCGTCAAGCGTACAAGCTCCAGCCGGGTATTGCTTCAGTCTCGTCGAGCGTGCAAGGTCCAGCCGCGTATTGCTTCGGTCTCGTTATGCGTACAAGTTCCATCCGTGTAATGGTTCGGTCTCGTTATGCGTACAAGTCCTAGCCGCGTGTTGCTTCGGTCTCGTTATGCGTGCAAGTTGCAGCCGCGTATTGCTTCGGTCTCGTCGAGCGAACAAGTTCCAGCAGCGCGTTGCTTCGGTCTCCTTATGCGTGCAAGCTCCAACCGCGTATTGCTTCGGTCTCGTCGAGCGTACAAGTCCCAGCCGCGTATTGCTTCGGTCTCGTTATGCGTACAAGTTCCAGCCGCGTAATGGTTCGTTCTCGTTATGCATGCAAGTTCCAGCGGGGTATTGCTTCAGTCTCGTCAAGCGTACAAGTTACAGCCGGATAATGCTTCGGTCTCGTTATGCGTGCAAGTTCCAGCCGCGTGCTGTTTCGTTCTCGTTACGCGTGCAATTTCCAGCCGCGTACTGCTTCGGTCTCATCGAGCGTACAAGTTCCAGCCGCGTGTTGCTTCGGTCTCGTGGAGCATACAAGTCCCAGGCGCGTATTGCTTCGGTCTCGTTATGCGTGCAAGTTCCAGCCACGTATTGCTTCGGTCTCGCCGAGTGTACAAGACCCAGTCGCGTATTGCTTCGGTCTCGTTATGCGTACAAGTTCCAGCAGCGTATTGCTTCGGTCTCGTGGAGCATACAAGTCCCAGGCGCGTATTGCTTCGGTCTCGTTGTGCGTGCAAGTTCCAGCCACGTATTGCTTCGGTCTCGTCAAGCGTACAAGTTCCAGCCGGGTATTGCTTCGGTATCGTTATGCGAACAAGTCCCAGCCGCGTGTATCTTCGGTCTCGTTATGCGTACAAGTTCCAGCCGTGTAATGGTTCGGTCTCGTCGAGCGAACAAGTTCCAGCAGCGCGTTGCGTCGGTCTCGTTATACGTGCAAGTTCCAGCCGCGTTATGCTTCGTTCTCGTTATGCGTACAAGTTCCAGCCGCGTATTGCTTCGGTCTCATCGAGCGAACAAGATCCAGCCGCGCATTGCTTCGGTCGCGTCGAGCGTACAAGTTCCAGTCGCGTATTGCTTCGGTCCCGTCGAGCGTACAAGTCCCAGCCGCCTATTGCTTTGTTCTCGTTACGCGTACAAGTCCCAACCGGGTATTGCTTCGGTCTCGTTATGCGTACAAGTCCCAGCCGCGTATTGCTTCGGTCTCGTTATGCGTACAAGTTCCAGCCGCGTAATGGTTCGTTCTCGTTATGCATGCAAGTTCCAGCGGGGTATTGCTTCAGTCTCGTCAAGCGTACAAGTTACAGCCGGATAATGCTTCGGTCTCGTTATGCGTGCAAGTTCCAGCCGCGTGCTGTTTCGTTCTCGTTACGCGTGCAATTTCCAGCCGCGTACTGCTTCGGTCTCATCGAGCGTACAAGTTCCAGCCGCGTGTTGCTTCGGTCTCGTGGAGCATACAAGTCCCAGGCGCGTATTGCTTCGGTCTCGTTATGCGTGCAAGTTCCAGCCACGTATTGCTTCGGTCTCGCCGAGTGTACAAGACCCAGTCGCGTATTGCTTCGGTCTCGTTATGCGTACAAGTTCCAGCAGCGTATTGCTTCGGTCTCGTGGAGCATACAAGTCCCAGGCGCGTATTGCTTCGGTCTCGTTGTGCGTGCAAGTTCCAGCCACGTATTGCTTCGGTCTCGTCAAGCGTACAAGTTCCAGCCGGGTATTGCTTCGGTATCGTTATGCGAACAAGTCCCAGCCGCGTGTATCTTCGGTCTCGTTATGCGTACAAGTTCCAGCCGTGTAATGGTTCGGTCTCGTCGAGCGAACAAGTTCCAGCAGCGCGTTGCGTCGGTCTCGTTATACGTGCAAGTTCCAGCCGCGTTATGCTTCGTTCTCGTTATGCGTACAAGTTCCAGCCGCGTATTGCTTCGGTCTCATCGAGCGAACAAGATCCAGCCGCGCATTGCTTCGGTCGCGTCGAGCGTACAAGTTCCAGTCGCGTATTGCTTCGGTCCCGTCGAGCGTACAAGTCCCAGCCGCCTATTGCTTTGTTCTGGTTACGCGTACAAGTCCCAACCGGGTATTGCTTCGGTCTCGTTATGCGTACAAGTCCCAGCCGCGTATTGCTTCGGTCTCGTGGAGCGTAGAAGTTCCAGCCGCGTAATGCTTCGGTCTCGTTATGCCTGCAAGTTCCAGCCGCGTATTGCTTCGGTCTCGACGAGCGTACAAGTTCCAGCCGCGTATTGCTTCGGTCTCGTCAAGCGTACAAGTTGCAGCCGGATAATGCTTCGGGCTTGTTATGCGTGCGAGTTCCAGCCGCGTATTGTTTGGGTCTCGTTATGCGTACAAGTTCCAGCCGCGTAATGCTTCGGTCTCGTTATGCGTACAAGTTCCAGCAGCGCGTTGCTTCGGTCTCGTTATGGGTGCAAGTTCCAGCCGCGTATTTCTTCGGTCTCGTCGAGCGTACAAGTTCCAGCCGCGTATTGCTTCGGTCTCGTCGAGCGTACAAGTTCCAGCCGCGTACTGCTTCGGTCTCGTCGAGCATACAAGTCCTAGCCGCGTATTGTTTGGTCTCGTTATACGTACAAGTCCCAGCCGCGTATTGCTTCCATATCGTTATGCGTACAAGTCCCAGCCGCGTATTGCTTCGGTCTCGTTATGCGTACAAGTCCCAGCCGCGTATTGCTACGGTCTGGTCAAGCGTACAAGTTGCAGCCGGATAATGCTTCGGTCTCGTTATGCGTGCAAGTTCCAGCCGCGTATTCCTTCGGTCTCATCGAGCGTACAAGTTCCAGCCGCGTGTTGCTTCGGTCTCGTGGAGCATACAAGTCCCAGGCGCGTATTGCTTCGGTCTCGTTATGCGTGCAAGTTCCAGCCACGTATTGCTTCGGTCTCGCCGAGTGTACAAGACCCAGTCGCGTATTGCTTCGGTCTCGTTATGCGTACAAGTTCCAGCAGCGTATTGCTTCGGTCTCGTGGAGCATACAAGTCCCAGGCGCGTATTGCTTCGGTCTCGTTGTGCGTGCAAGTTCCAGCCACGTATTGCTTCGGTCTCGTCAAGCGTACAAGTTCCAGCCGGGTATTGCTTCGGTATCGTTATGCGAACAAGTCCCAGCCGCGTGTATCTTCGGTCTCGTTATGCGTACAAGTTCCAGCCGTGTAATGGTTCGGTCTCGTCGAGCGAACAAGTTCCAGCAGCGCGTTGCGTCGGTCTCGTTATACGTGCAAGTTCCAGCCGCGTTATGCTTCGTTCTCGTTATGCGTACAAGTTCCAGCCGCGTATTGCTTCGGTCTCATCGAGCGAACAAGATCCAGCCGCGCATTGCTTCGGTCGCGTCGAGCGTACAAGTTCCAGTCGCGTATTGCTTCGGTCCCGTCGAGCGTACAAGTCCCAGCCGCCTATTGCTTTGTTCTGGTTACGCGTACAAGTCCCAACCGGGTATTGCTTCGGTCTCGTTATGCGTACAAGTCCCAGCCGCGTATTGCTTCGGTCTCGTGGAGCGTAGAAGTTCCAGCCGCGTATAGCTTCGGTCTCTTGGAGCATACAAGTCCCAGGCGCGTATTGCTTCGGTCTCGTTACGCGTACAAGTTCCAGCAGCGTATTGCTTCGGTCTCGTTATGCGTGCAAGTTCCAGCCGCGTATTGCTTCGGTCTCGTCGAGCATACAAGTTCCAGCCGCGTATTGCTTCGGTCTCGTCGAGCGTACAAGTTCCAGCCGCGTATTGCTTCGGTCTCGTCGAGCATACAAGTCCTAGCCGCGTATTGTTTGGTCTCGTTATACGTACAAGTCCCAGCCGCGTATTGCTTCCATATCGTTATGCGTACAAGTCCCAGCCGCGTATTGCTTCGGTCTCGTTATGCGTACAAGTCCCAGCCGCGTATTGCTACGGTCTGGTCAAGCGTACAAGTTGCAGCCGGATAATGCTTCGGTCTCGTTATGCGTGCAAGTTCCAGCCGCGTATTCCTTCGGTCTCGTCGAGCGTACAAGTTCCAGCCGCGTATTGCTTCGGTCTCGTTATGCGTACAAGTTCCAGCCGCGTAATGCTTCGGTCTCGTTATGCGTACAAGTTCCAGCAGCGCGTTGCTTCGGTCTCGGTATGCGTGCAAGTTCCAGCCGCGTATTGCTGTGGTCTCGTTATGCGTACAGGTCCCAGCCGCGTATTGCTTCGGTATCGTTATGCGTACAAGTCCCAGCCGCGTGTTGCTTCGGTCTTGTTATGCGTACAAGTTCCAGCCGCGTGTTGCTTCGGTCTCGTTATGCGTACAGGTCCTAGTCGCGGAATCCTTTGGTCTCTTCGATCGTACAAGTTCCAGCCGCGTATTGCTTCGGTCTCGTTACGCGTACAAGTTCCAGCCGCGTATTGCCTCGGTCTCGTTACGCGTACAAGTTACAGCCGGATAATGCGTCGGTCTCGTTATGCGTACAAGTCCCAGCCGTGTAATGGTTCGGTCTCGTTATGCGGGCAAGTTCCAGCCGCGTATTGCTTCGGTCTCGTTAAGCGTACAAGTTACAGCCGGATCATGCTTCGGTCTCGTTATGCGTGCATGTTCCAGCCGCGTATTGCTTCGGTCTCGTGGAGCGTACAAGTCCCAGCCGCGTATTGTTTCGGTCTCGTCGAGCGTACAAGTCCCAGCCGCGTATTGCTTCGGTATCGTTATGCGTACAAGTTCCAGCCGCGTAATGCTTCGCTCTCGTTATGCGTAGAAGTTCCAGCCACGAATTGCTACGGTTTCGTTATGCGTGCAAGTTCCAGCCGCGTAATGCTTCGGACTCGTTATGCGTGCAAGTTCCAGCCGCGTATTGCTTCGGTCTCGTGGAGCGTAGAAGTTCCAGCCGCGTAATGCTTCGGTCTCGTTATGCCTGCAAGTTCCAGCCGCGTATTGCTTCGGTCTCGACGAGCGTACAAGTTCCAGCCGCGTATTGCTTCGGTCTCGTCAAGCGTACAAGTTGCAGCCGGATAATGCTTCGGGCTTGTTATGCGTGCGAGTTCCAGCCGCGTATTGTTTGGGTCTCGTTATGCGTACAAGTTCCAGCCGCGTAATGCTTCGGTCTCGTTATGCGTACAAGTTCCAGCAGCGCGATGCTTCGGTCTCGTTATGGGTGCAAGTTCCAGCCGCGTATTTCTTCGGTCTCGTCGAGCGTACAAGTTCCAGCCGCGTATTGCTTCGGTCTCGTCGAGCGTACAAGTTCCAGCCGCGTATTGCTTCGGTCTCGTCGAGCATACAAGTCCTAGCCGCGTATTGTTTGGTCTCGTTATACGTACAAGTCCCAGCCGCGTATTGCTTCCATATCGTTATGCGTACAAGTCCCAGCCGCGTATTGCTTCGGTCTCGTTATGCGTACAAGTCCCAGCCGCGTATTGCTACGGTCTGGTCAAGCGTACAAGTTGCAGCCGGATAATGCTTCGGTCTCGTTATGCGTACAAGTTCCAGCCGCGTAATGCTTCGGTCTCGTTATGCGTACAAGTTCCAGCCGTGTAATGGTTCGGTCTCGTCGAGCGAACAAGTTCCAGCAGCGCGTTGCGTCGGTCTCGTTATACGTGCAAGTTCCAGCCGCGTTATGCTTCGTTCTCGTTATGCGTACAAGTTCCAGCCGCGTATTGCTTCGGTCTCATCGAGCGAACAAGATCCAGCCGCGCATTGCTTCGGTCGCGTCGAGCGTACAAGTTCCAGTCGCGTATTGCTTCGGTCCCGTCGAGCGTACAAGTCCCAGCCGCCTATTGCTTTGTTCTCGTTACGCGTACAAGTCCCAACCGGGTATTGCTTCGGTCTCGTTATGCGTACAAGTCCCAGCCGCGTATTGCTTCGGTCTCGTTATGCGTGCAATTTCCAGCCGCGTACTGCTTCGGTCTCATCGAGCGTACAAGTTCCAGCCGCGTGTTGCTTCGGTCTCGTGGAGCATACAAGTCCCAGGCGCGTATTGCTTCGGTCTCGTTATGCGTGCAAGTTCCAGCCACGTATTGCTTCGGTCTCGCCGAGTGTACAAGACCCAGTCGCGTATTGCTTCGGTCTCGTTATGCGTACAAGTTCCAGCAGCGTATTGCTTCGGTCTCGTGGAGCATACAAGTCCCAGGCGCGTATTGCTTCGGTCTCATCGAGCGTACAAGTTCCAGCCGCGTGTTGCTTCGGTCTCGTGGAGCATACAAGTCCCAGGCGCGTATTGCTTCGGTCTCGTTATGCGTGCAAGTTCCAGCCACGTATTGCTTCGGTCTCGCCGAGTGTACAAGACCCAGTCGCGTATTGCTTCGGTCTCGTTATGCGTACAAGTTCCAGCAGCGTATTGCTTCGGTCTCGTGGAGCATACAAGTCCCAGGCGCGTATTGCTTCGGTCTCGTTGTGCGTGCAAGTTCCAGCCACGTATTGCTTCGGTCTCGTCAAGCGTACAAGTTCCAGCCGGGTATTGCTTCGGTATCGTTATGCGAACAAGTCCCAGCCGCGTGTATCTTCGGTCTCGTTATGCGTACAAGTTCCAGCCGTGTAATGGTTCGGTCTCGTCGAGCGAACAAGTTCCAGCAGCGCGTTGCGTCGGTCTCGTTATACGTGCAAGTTCCAGCCGCGTTATGCTTCGTTCTCGTTATGCGTACAAGTTCCAGCCGCGTATTGCTTCGGTCTCATCGAGCGAACAAGATCCAGCCGCGCATTGCTTCGGTCGCGTCGAGCGTACAAGTTCCAGTCGCGTATTGCTTCGGTCCCGTCGAGCGTACAAGTCCCAGCCGCCTATTGCTTTGTTCTCGTTACGCGTACAAGTCCCAACCGGGTATTGCTTCGGTCTCGTTATGCGTACAAGTCCCAGCCGCGTATTGCTTCGGTCTCGTGGAGCGTAGAAGTTCCAGCCGCGTAATGCTTCGGTCTCGTTATGCCTGCAAGTTCCAGCCGCGTATTGCTTCGGTCTCGACGAGCGTACAAGTTCCAGCCGCGTATTGCTTCGGTCTCGTCAAGCGTACAAGTTGCAGCCGGATAATGCTTCGGGCTTGTTATGCGTACAAGTTCCAGCCGCGTAATGCTTCGGTCTCGTTATGCGTACAAGTTCCAGCAGCGCGTTGCTTCGGTCTCGTTATGGGTGCAAGTTCCAGCCGCGTATTTCTTCGGTCTCGTCGAGCGTACAAGTTCCAGCCGCGTATTGCTTCGGTCTCGTCGAGCGTACAAGTTCCAGCAGCGTATTGCTTCGGTCTCGTCGAGCATACAAGTCCTAGCCGCGTATTGTTTGGTCTCGTTATACGTACAAGTCCCAGCCGCGTATTGCTTCCATATCGTTATGCGTACAAGTCCCAGCCGCGTATTGCTTCGGTCTCGTTATGCGTACAAGTCCCAGCCGCGTATTGCTACGGTCTGGTCAAGCGTACAAGTTGCAGCCGGATAATGCTTCGGTCTCGTTATGCGTGCAAGTTCCAGCCGCGTATTCCTTCGGTCTCGTCGAGCGTACAAGTTCCAGCCGCGTATTGCTTCGGTCTCGTTATGCGTACAAGTTCCAGCCGCGTAATGCTTCGGTCTCGTTATGCGTACAAGTTCCAGCAGCGCGTTGCTTCGGTCTCGGTATGCGTGCAAGTTCCAGCCGCGTATTGCTGTGGTCTCGTTATGCGTACAGGTCCCAGCCGCGTATTGCTTCGGTATCGTTATGCGTACAAGTCCCAGCCGCGTGTTGCTTCGGTCTTGTTATGCGTACAAGTTCCAGCCGCGTGTTGCTTCGGTCTCGTTATGCGTACAGGTCCTAGTCGCGGAATCCTTTGGTCTCTTCGATCGTACAAGTTCCAGCCGCGTATTGCTTCGGTCTCGTTACGCGTACAAGTTCCAGCCGCGTATTGCCTCGGTCTCGTTACGCGTACAAGTTACAGCCGGATAATGCGTCGGTCTCGTTATGCGTACAAGTCCCAGCCGTGTAATGGTTCGGTCTCGTTATGCGGGCAAGTTCCAGCCGCGTATTGCTTCGGTCTCGTCAAGCGTACAAGTTACAGCCGGATCATGCTTCGGTCTCGTTATGCGTGCATGTTCCAGCCGCGTATTGCTTCGGTCTCGTGGAGCGTACAAGTCCCAGCCGCGTATTGTTTCGGTCTCGTCGAGCGTACAAGTCCCAGCCGCGTATTGCTTCGGTATCGTTATGCGTACAAGTTCCAGCCGCGTAATGCTTCGCTCTCGTTATGCGTAGAAGTTCCAGCCACGAATTGCTACGGTTTCGTTATGCGTGCAAGTTCCAGCCGCGTAATGCTTCGGACTCGTTATGCGTGCAAGTTCCAGCCGCGTATTGCTTCGGTCTCGTGGAGCGTAGAAGTTCCAGCCGCGTAATGCTTCGGTCTCGTTATGCCTGCAAGTTCCAGCCGCGTATTGCTTCGGTCTCGACGAGCGTACAAGTTCCAGCCGCGTATTGCTTCGGTCTCGTCAAGCGTACAAGTTGCAGCCGGATAATGCTTCGGGCTTGTTATGCGTGCGAGTTCCAGCCGCGTATTGTTTGGGTCTCGTTATGCGTACAAGTTCCAGCCGCGTAATGCTTCGGTCTCGTTATGCGTACAAGTTCCAGCAGCGCGATGCTTCGGTCTCGTTATGGGTGCAAGTTCCAGCCGCGTATTTCTTCGGTCTCGTCGAGCGTACAAGTTCCAGCCGCGTATTGCTTCGGTCTCGTCGAGCGTACAAGTTCCAGCCGCGTATTGCTTCGGTCTCGTCGAGCATACAAGTCCTAGCCGCGTATTGTTTGGTCTCGTTATACGTACAAGTCCCAGCCGCGTATTGCTTCCATATCGTTATGCGTACAAGTCCCAGCCGCGTATTGCTTCGGTCTCGTTATGCGTACAAGTCCCAGCCGCGTATTGCTACGGTCTGGTCAAGCGTACAAGTTGCAGCCGGATAATGCTTCGGTCTCGTTATGCGTACAAGTTCCAGCCGCGTAATGCTTCGGTCTCGTTATGCGTACAAGTTCCAGCAGCGCGTTGCTTCGGTCTCGGTATGCGTGCAAGTTCCAGCCGCGTATTGCTGTGGTCTCGTTATGCGTACAGGTCCCAGCCGCGTATTGCTTCGGTATCGTTATGCGTACAAGTCCCAGCCGCGTGTTGCTTCGGTCTTGTTATGCGTACAAGTTCCAGCCGCGTGTTGCTTCGGTCTCGTTATGCGTACAGGTCCTAGTCGCGGAATCCTTTGGTCTCTTCGATCGTACAAGTTCCAGCCGCGTATTGCTTCGGTCTCGTTACGCGTACAAGTTCCAGCCGCGTATTGCCTCGGTCTCGTTACGCGTACAAGTTACAGCCGGATAATGCGTCGGTCTCGTTATGCGTACAAGTCCCAGCCGTGTAATGGTTCGGTCTCGTTATGCGGGCAAGTTCCAGCCGCGTATTGCTTCGGTCTCGTCAAGCGTACAAGTTACAGCCGGATCATGCTTCGGTCTCGTTATGCGTGCATGTTCCAGCCGCGTATTGCTTCGGTCTCGTGGAGCGTACAAGTCCCAGCCGCGTATTGTTTCGGTCTCGTCGAGCGTACAAGTCCCAGCCGCGTATTGCTTCGGTATCGTTATGCGTACAAGTTCCAGCCGCGTAATGCTTCGCTCTCGTTATGCGTAGAAGTTCCAGCCACGAATTGCTACGGTTTCGTTATGCGTGCAAGTTCCAGCCGCGTAATGCTTCGGACTCGTTATGCGTGCAAGTTCCAGCCGCGTATTGCTTCGGTCTCGTGGAGCGTAGAAGTTCCAGCCGCGTAATGCTTCGGTCTCGTTATGCCTGCAAGTTCCAGCCGCGTGTTGCTTCGGTCTCGTGGAGCATACAAGTCCGAGGCGCGTATTGCTTCGGTCTCGTTATGCGTGCAAGTTCCAGCCACGTATTGCTTCGGTCTCGCCGAGTGTACAAGACCCAGTCGCGTATTGCTTCGGTCTCGTTATGCGTACAAGTTCCAGCAGCGTATTGCTTCGGTCTCGTGGAGCATACAAGTCCCAGGCGCGTATTGCTTCGGTCTCGTTGTGCGTGCAAGTTCCAGCCACGTATTGCTTCGGTCTCGTCAAGCGTACAAGTTCCAGCCGGGTATTGCTTCGGTATCGTTATGCGAACAAGTCCCAGCCGCGTGTATCTTCGGTCTCGTTATGCGTACAAGTTCCAGCCGTGTAATGGTTCGGTCTCGTCGAGCGAACAAGTTCCAGCAGCGCGTTGCGTCGGTCTCGTTATACGTGCAAGTTCCAGCCGCGTTATGCTTCGTTCTCGTTATGCGTACAAGTTCCAGCCGCGTATTGCTTCGGTCTCATCGAGCGAACAAGATCCAGCCGCGCATTGCTTCGGTCGCGTCGAGCGTACAAGTTCCAGTCGCGTATTGCTTCGGTCCCGTCGAGCGTACAAGTCCCAGCCGCCTATTGCTTTGTTCTCGTTACGCGTACAAGTCCCAACCGGGTATTGCTTCGGTCTCGTTATGCGTACAAGTCCCAGCCGCGTATTGCTTCGGTCTCGTTATGCGTACAAGTTCCAGCCGCGTAATGGTTCGTTCTCGTTATGCATGCAAGTTCCAGCGGGGTATTGCTTCAGTCTCGTCAAGCGTACAAGTTACAGCCGGATAATGCTTCGGTCTCGTTATGCGTGCAAGTTCCAGCCGCGTGCTGTTTCGTTCTCGTTACGCGTGCAATTTCCAGCCGCGTACTGCTTCGGTCTCATCGAGCGTACAAGTTCCAGCCGCGTGTTGCTTCGGTCTCGTGGAGCATACAAGTCCCAGGCGCGTATTGCTTCGGTCTCGTTATGCGTGCAAGTTCCAGCCACGTATTGCTTCGGTCTCGCCAAGTGTACAAGACCCAGTCGCGTATTGCTTCGGTCTCGTTATGCGTACAAGTTCCAGCAGCGTATTGCTTCGGTCTCGTGGAGCATACAAGTCCCAGGCGCGTATTGCTTCGGTCTCGTTGTGCGTGCAAGTTCCAGCCACGTATTGCTTCGGTCTCGTCAAGCGTACAAGTTCCAGCCGGGTATTGCTTCGGTATCGTTATGCGAACAAGTCGCAGCCGCGTGTATCTTCGGTCTCGTTATGCGTACAAGTTCCAGCCGTGTAATGGTTCGGTCTCGTCGAGCGAACAAGTTCCAGCAGCGCGTTGCGTCGGTCTCGTTATACGTGCAAGTTCCAGCCGCGTTATGCTTCGTTCTCGTTATGCGTACAAGTTCCAGCCGCGTATTGCTTCGGTCTCATCGAGTGTACAAGTTCCAGCCGCGTATTGCTTCGGTCTCATCGAGCTTACAAGTCCCAGCCGCGTGTTGCTTCGGTCTCGTTATGCGTACATGTTCCATCCTTGTAATGGTTCGGCCTCGTTATGCGTGCAAGTTCCAGCAGCGTATTGCTTCGGTCTCGTTATGCGTACAAGTCCCAGCCGCGTATTGCTTCGGTCTCGTTTTGCGTACAAGTCCCAGCCGGGTGTTGCTTCGGCCTCGTCGAGCGAACAAGTTCCAGCAGCTCGATGCTTCGGTCTCCTTATGCGTGCAAGTTCCAACCGCGTATTGCTTCGGTCTCGTCAAGCGTACAAGTTCCAGCCGCGTATTGCTTCGGTCTCGTCGAACGTACAAGACCCAGTCGCGTATTGCTTCGGTCTCGTCAAGCGTACAAGTTCCAGCCGGGTATTGCTTCGGACTCGTTATGCGTACAAGTACCAGCCGCGTATTCCTTCGGTCTCGTCGTGCGTACAAGTTCCAGCCGCATATTGCTTCGGTCTCGCTATGCGTTCATGTTCCATCCGTGTATTGCTCCGATCTCCTTATGCGTACATGTTCCAGCCGCGTACTGCTTCCGTATCGTTATGCGTGCAAGTCCCAGGCGCGTATTGCTTCGGTCTCGTTATGCGTGCAAGTTCCAGCCGCGTATTGCTTCGGTCTCGTTATGCGTGCAAGTTCCAGTCGCGTATTGCTTCGGTCTCGTCAAGCGTACAAGATCCAGCCGCGTATTGCTTCCATATCGTTATGCGTACAAGTCCCAGCCGCGTATTGCTTCGGTCTCGTTATGCGTACAAGTTCCGGCCGCGTAATGCTTCGGTCTCGTTATGCGTACAAGTTCCAGCAGCGCGTTGCTTCGGTCTCGTTATGCGTGCAAGTTCCAGCCGCGTATTTCTTCGGTCTCGTCGGGTGTTCAAGATCCAGCCGCGTATTGCTTCGGTCTCGTTATACGTACAAGTTCAAGCCGCGTACTGCTTCCGTATCGTTATGCGTGCAAGTTCCAGCCGCGTATTGCTTCGGTATCGTTGTGCGTACAAGTCCCAGCCGCGTGTTGCTTCGGTCTTGTTATGCGTACAAGCCCCAGCCGTGTCTTGCTTCGATCTCGTTATGCGTTCAAGTTCCAGCCGCGTGTTGCTTCGGTCTGGTTATGCGTTCACGTTCCAGCCGCGTAATGCTTCGGTCATGTTTTGCGTGCATGTTCTAGCCGCGTATTTCTTCGGTCTCGTCGGGCGTACAAGTCCCAGCCGCGTGTTGCTTCGGTCTCGTTATGCGTACAAGTTCCTGCCGCACGTTGCTTTGGTCTCGTTATGCGTACAGGTCCCAGTCGCGGAATCCTTCGGTCTCTTCGATCGTACAAGTTCCAGCCGCGTATTGCTTCAGTCTCGTTACGCGTACAAGTTCCAGCCGCGTATTGCCCCGGTCTCGTTACGCGTACAAGTTCCAGCCGCGTATTGCTTCGGTTTCGTCGAGCGAACAAGTTCCAGCCGAGTATTGCTTCGGTTTCGTCGAGCGTACAAGTCCCAGCTGCGTATTGCTTCGGTCTCGTCGAGCGAACAAGTTCCAGCCGCGTATTGCTTCGGTCTCGTTACGCGTACAAGTTCCAGCCGCGTATTGCTTCGGTTTCGTCGAGCGAACAAGTTCCACCCGAGTATTGCTTCGGTTTCGTCGAGCGTACAAGCCCCAACCGTGTATTGCTTCGGTCACGTGGAGCGTTCAAGTTCCAGCCGCGTATTGCTTTGTTCTCGTTATGCGTACAAGTCCCAGCTGCGTATTCCTTCGGTCTCTTCGAGCGTATAAGTTCCCGCCGCGTATTGCTTCGGTCTCGTTACGCGTACACGTTCCAGCCGCGTATTGCTTCGGTATCGATATGCGTACAAGTCCCAGCCGCGTGTTGCTTCGGTCTCGTTATGCGTACAAGTTCCAGCCGCGTATTGCTTCGGTCTCGTCGAGCGTACAAGTTCCAGCCGCGTATTGCTTCGGTATCGTTATGCGTACAAGTCCCAGCCGCGTGTTGCTTCGGTCTCGTTATGCGTACAAGTTCCAGCCGCGTATTGCTTCGGTCTCGTGGAGCATACAAGTTCCAGCCGCGTATTGCTTCGGTCTCGTCGAGCGTACAAGCCCCAACCGTGTATTGCTTCGGTCACGTGGAGCGTTCAAGTTCCAGCCGCGTATTGCTTTGTTCTCGTTATGCGTACAAGTCCCAGCCGCGTATTCCTTCGGTCTCTTCGAGCGTATAAGTTCCAGCCGCGTATTGCTTCGGTCTCGTCGAGCGTACAAGACCCAGTCGCGTATTGCTTCGGTCTCCTTATGCGTGCAAGTTCCAGCCGCGTATTGCTTCCGTCTCGTCAAGCGTACAAGTCCCAGCCGCGTATTCCTTCGGTCTCCTCGAGCGTACAAGTTCCAGCCGCGTATTGCTTCGGTCTCGTCGAGCGTACAAGTTCAAGCCGCGTATTGCTTCGGTCTCGTCGAGCATACAAGTCCCAGCCGCGTATTGCTTCCGTCTCGTCAAGCGTACAAGTCCCAGCCGCGTATTCCTTCGGTCTCCTCGAGCGTACAAGTTCCAGCCGCGTATTGCTTCGGTCTCGTCGAGCGAACAAGTTCCAGCAGCGTGTTGCTTCGGTCTCCTTATGCGTGCAAGTTCCAGCCGCGTATTGCTTCCGTCTCGTCAAGCGTACAAGTCCCAGCCGCGTATTCCTTCGGTCTCCTCGAGCGTACAAGCTCCAGCCGCGTATTGCTTCGGTCTCGTCGAGCGTACAAGTCCCAGACGCGTATTGCTTCGGTCTCGTTATGCGTACAAGTTCCAGCCGCGCAATGCTTCGGTCTCGTTATGCGTACAAGTTCCAGCAGCGCGTTGCTTCGGTCTCGTAATGCGTGCAAGTTGCAGCCGCGTATTTCTTCGGTATCGTCGAGCGTACAAGTTCCAGCCGCGTATTGCTTCGGTCTCGTCGAGCGTACAAGTTCCAGCCGTGTATTGCTTCGGTCTCGTCGAACGTACAAGTTCCAGCCGCGTATTGCTTCGGTCTCGTCGAGCGTACAAGTTCAAGCCGCGTATTGCTTCGGTCTCGTCGAGCATACAAGTCCCAGCCGCGTATTGCTTTGGTCTCGTTATACGTACAAGTCCCAGCCGCGTATTGCTTCGGTCTCGTTATGCGTACAAGTTCCGGCCGCGTAATGCTTCGGTCTCGTTATGCGTACAAGTTCCAGCAGCGCGTTGCTTCGGTCTCGTTATGCGTGCAAGTTCCAGCCGCGTATTTCTTCGGTCTCGTCGGGCGTTCAAGATCCAGCCGCGTATTGCTTCGGTCTCGTTATACGTACAAGTTCAAGCCGTGTACTACTTCCGTATCGTTATGCGTGCAAGTTCCAGCCGCGTATTGCTTCGGTCTCGTCGAGCGTACAAGTTCCAGCAGCGTATTGCTTCGGTATCGTTGTGCGTACAAGTCCCAGCCGCGTGTTGCTTCGGTCTTGTTATGCGTACAAGCCCCAGCAGTGTCTTGCTTCGATCTCGTTATGCGTTCAAGTTCCGGCCGCGTGTTGCTTCGGTCTGGTTATGCGTTCACGTTCCAGCCGCGTAATGCTTCGGTCTCGTTTTGCGTGCAAGTTCCAGCCGCGTATTTCTTCGGTCTCGTCGGGCGTACAAGTCCCAGCAGCGCGTTGCTTCGGTCTCCTTATGCTTGCAAGTTCCAGCCGCGTATTGCTTCGGTCTCGTCGAGCGTACAAGTTCCAGCCGCGTATTGCTTCGGTCTCGTGGAGCGTTGAAGATCCAGCCGCGTATTGCTTCGGGCTCGTTACGCGTACAAGTTCCTGCCTCGTATTGCTTCGGTCTCGTCGAGCGGACAAGTTCCAGCAGCGTGTTGCTTCGGTCTCCTTATGCGTGCAAGTCCCAGCCGCGTATTGCTTCCATATCGTTATGCGTACAAGTCCCAGCCGCGTATTGCTTCGGTCTCGTTATGCGTACAAGTTCCGGCCGCGTAATGCTTCGGTCTCGTTATGCGTACAAGTTCCAGCAGCGCGTTGCTTCGGTCTCGATATGCGTGCAAGTTCCAGCCGCGTATTTCTTCGGTCTCGTCGGGTGTTCAAGATCCAGCCGCGTATTGCTTCGGTCTCGTTATACGTACAAGTTCAAGCCGCGTACTGCTTCCGTATCGTTATGCGTGCAAGTCCCAGCCGCGTATTGCTTCGGTCTCGTTATGCGTACAAGATCCAGCCGCGTGTTGCTTCGGTCTCGTTATGCGTTCAAGTTTCAGCCGCGTGTTGCTTCGGTCTGGTTATGCGTTCACGTTCCAGCCGCGTAATGCTTCGGTCATGTTTTGCGTGCAAGATCCAGCCGCGTATTTCTTCGGTCTCGTCGGGCGTACAAGTCCCAGCCGCGTGTTGCTTCGGTCTCGTTATGCGTACAAGTTCCTGCCGCGCGTTGCTTCGGTCTCGTTATGCGTACAGGTCCCAGTCGCGGAATCCTTCGGTCTCTTCGATCGTACAAGTTCCAGCCTCGTATTGCTTCGGTCTCGTTACGCGTACAAGTTCCAGCCGCGTATTGCCCCGGTCTCGTTACGCGTACAAGTTCCAGCCGCGTATTGCTTCGGTTTCGTCGAGCGAACAAGTTCCAGCCGAGTATTGCTTCGGTTTCGTCGAGCGTACAAGTCCCAGCCGTGTATTGCTTCGGTCTCGTCGAGCGTACAAGTTCCAGCCGCGTATTGCTTCGGTATCGTTATGCGTACAAGTCCCAGCCGCGTGTTGCTTCGGTCTCGTTATGCGTACAAGTTCCAGCCGCGTATTGCTTCGGTCTCGTTACGCGTACAAGATCCAGCCGCGTATTGCTTCGGTCTCGTGGAGCATACAAGTTCCAGCCGCGTATTGCTTCGGTCTCGTCGAGCGTACAAGCCCCAACCGTGTATTGCTTCGGTCACGTGGAGCGTTCAAGTTCCAGCCGCGTATTGCTTTGTTCTCGTTATGCGTACAAATCCCAGCTGCGTATTCCTTCGGTCTCTACGAGCGTATAAGTTCCAGCCGCGTATTGCTTCGGTCTCGTTACGCGTACAAGTTCCAGCCGCGTATTGCTTCGGTTTCGTCGAGCGAACAAGTTCCACCCGAGTATTGCTTCGGTTTCGTCGAGCATACAAGTGCCAGGCGCGTATTGCTTCGGTCTCGTGGAGCACACAAGTTCCAGCCGCGTAATACTTCGGTCTCGTTATGTGTACAAGTTTCAGTCGCGTATTGCTTCGTTCTCGTGGAGCATACAAGTCCCAGCCGCGTATTCCTTCGGTCTCGTCGAGCGTACAAGTTCCAGCCGCGTATTGCTTCGGTCTCGTCGAGCGTACAAGTTCCAGCAGCGTATTGCTTCAGTCTCATATCGCGTACAAGTTCCAGCCGTGTGTTGCTTCGGTCTCGTGGAGCGTATAAGTACCAGCAGCGTATTGCTTAGGTCCCGTTATGCGTACAAGCCCCAGCCGCGTATTGCTTTGTTCTCGTTATGCGTACAAGTCCCGGCCGCGTATTGCTTCGGTATCGTCGGTCGTACAAGTCCAAGCCATGTATTGCTTCGGTCTCGTCGAGCGTACAAGTTCCTGCAGCGTATTGCTTCGGTCTCGTCAAGCGTCCAGTTTCCAGCCGCGTATTGCTTCGGTCTAGTGGAGGGTACAAGTTCCAGCCGCGTATTGCTTTGTTCTCGTTATGCGTACAAGTTCCAGCCGCGTATTCCTTCGGTCTCGTCGAGCGTACAAGTTCCAACCGCGTATTGCTTCGGTCTCGTCGAGCGTACAAGTTCCAGGCAGGTATTGCTTCGGTCTCGTTATGCGTACAAGTTCCAGCCGCGTATTGCTTCGGTCTCGTCGAGGGTACAAGTCCAAGCCGCGTATTACTTCGGTCGCGTTATGCGTACAAGTCCCAGTCGTGTATTGCTTCGGTGTCGTTATGCGTGCAAGTTCCAGCCGCGTATTGCTTCGGTCTTGTCGAGCGTACATGTTCCAGCCGCGTATTGCTTCGGTCTCGTGTAGGGTACAAGTTCCAGCCGCGTATTGCTTCTGTCTCGTTTTGCGTACAAGTTCAGGCCGCGTGTTGCTTTGGTCTCGTTGTGCGTACAAGTCCCAGCCGCGTATTACTTTGTTATGGGTATGCGTACAAGTCCGAGCCGCGTATTGCTTCGGTCTCGTCGCGCGTACAAGTTGCAGCCGCGTATTGCTTCGGTCTCGTCGAGCGTACAAGTTCCAGCAGCGTATTGCTTCGGTCTCATAACGCGTACATGTCCCAGCCGTGCATTGCTTCGGCCTCGTTTTGCGTACAAGTTCAGGCCGCGTGTTGCTTTGGTCTCGTTGTGCGTACACGTCCCAGCCGCGTATTACTTTGTTCTGGTTATGCGTACAGGTTCCAGCCGCGTGATGCTTCGGTCTCGTTATGCGTACAAGTTCCAGCCGCGTAATGCTTTGGTCTCGTTATGTGTGCAAGTTCCGGCCGCGGATTGCCTCGGTCGCGTCGAGAGTACAACTTCCAGCCGCGTATTCCTTCGGTCTCTTCGGGCGTACAAGTTCCAGCCGCCTACTGCTTCGGTATCGTTATGCGTACAAGTCCCAGCCACGTATTGCTTCGATCTCGTTATGCGTACTAGTTCCAGCCGCGTATTGCTACGGTATCGTCGGGCATACAAGTGCCAACTGCGTATTGCTTCGGTCTCGACGAGCGTACATGTCCCAGCCGCGGATTGCTTCGGTCTCGTCGAGAGTCCAGTTTCCAGCCGCGTGTTCCTTCGGTCTCGTTGTGGGTACACGTCCCAGCCGCGTATTACTTTGTTCTGGTTATGCCTACAAGTTCCAGCCAGGTATTGCTTCGGTCTCGTTATGCGTGCAAGTTGCAGCCGCGTATTGCTTCGGTCTCGTCGAGCGTAAAAGTTCCAGCCGCGTATTGCTTTGGTCTCGTTATGCGTACAAGTCCCAGCCGAGTATTCCTTCGGTCTCTTCGAGCGTACAAGTTCCAGCCGCGTATTGCTTCGGTCTCGTTACGCTTCGGGGCCCAGCCGCGTATTCCTTCGGTCTCGGCGAGCGTACAAGTTCCAGCCGCGTATTGCTTCGGTCTCGTTTTGCGTAGAAGTTCCAGCGGCGTACTGCTTCAGTTGCGTTATGCGTACAAGTTCCAGGTACGTATTGCTTCGGTCTCGCTATACGTACCAGTTCCAGCCGCGTATTGCTTCGGTGACGTTATGCGTGCAAGTTCCAGCCGTGTATTGCTTCGGTCTCGTGGAGCATATAAGTACCAGCAGCGTATTGCTTAGTTCTCGTTTGCGTACAAGTCCCAGCCGCGTATTGCTTTGTTCTGGTTATGCGTTCAACTCCCAGCCGCGTATTGCTTCGGTCTCGTTGCGCGTACAAGTCCCAGCCATGTATTGCTTCGGTCTCGTCGAGCGTACAAGCTCCAGCAGCGTATTGCTTCGGTGTCGTTATGCGTACATGTCCCAGCCGCGTGTTGCTTCGGTGTCGTTATGCGTACAAGTCCCAGCCGCGTATTGCTTCGGTCTCGTTTTGCGTACAAGTTCCAGCCGCGAGTTGCTTCGGTCTCGTTATGCGTGCAAGTTCCAGCCGCGTATTGCTTCGGTCTCGTCGAGCGTACAAGTTCCAGCCGCGTATTGCTTCGGTCTCGTTGTGCGTGCAAGTTCTAGCCGCGTATTGCATCGGTCTCGTCGAGCGTACATGTTCCAGCAGCGTATTGCTTCGGTCTCGTAACGCGTACAAGTCCCAGCCATGTATTGCTTCGGTCTCGTCGAGCGTACAAGTTCCAGCAGCGTATTACTTCGGTCGCGTTATGCGTACAAGTCCCAGCCGTGTATTGCTTCGCTGTCGTTATGCGTGCAAGTTTCAGCCGCGTATTGCTTCGGTCTTGTCGAGCGTACAAGTTCCAGCCGCGCATTGCTTCGGTCTCGTCGAGCGTACAAGTTCCAGCAGCGTATTGCTTCGGTCTCGTCGAGCGTACAAGTTCCAGCCGCGTGTTGCTTCGGTCTCGTTATGCGTGCAAGTTCCAGATACGTATTGCTACGGTCTCGTCGAGCGAACAAGTTCCAGCCGCGAAATGCTTCGGTCTCGTGGAGGGTACAAGTTCCAGCCGCGTATTGCTTTGTTCTCGTTATGCATACAAGTCGCAGCCGCGTATTCCTTCGGTCTCGTCGAGCGTACACGTTCCAGCCGCGTATTGCTTCGGCCTCGTTTTGCGTACAAGTTCAGGCCGCGTGTTGCTTTGGTCTCGTCGTGCGTACAAGTCCCAGCCGCGTATTACTTTGTTCTGGTTATGCGTACAAGTCCCGGCCGCGTATTGCTTCGGTATCGTCGGGCGTACAAGTCCAAGCCATGTATTGCTTCGGTCTCGTCAGGCGTACAAGCTCCAGCAGCGTATTGCTTCGGTCTCGTCGAGCGTCCATTTTCCAGCCGCGTATTGCTTCGGTCTAGTGGAGGGTACAAGTTCCAGCCGCGTAATGCTTCGGTCTCGTCGAGCGTACAAGTCCTAGCCGCGTAATGCTTCGGTCGCGTTATGCGTACAATTCCCAGCCGTGTATTTCTTCGGTCTCGATTTGCGTACAAGTTCCAGCCGCGTGTTGCTTCGGTCTCGTTATGCGAACAGGTTCCAGCCGCGTAATGCTTCGGTCTCGTCGAGCGTACATGTTCCAGCCGCGTATTGCTTCGATCTCGTTATGCGTACAAGCTCCAGCCGCATATTGCGTCGGTCTCGTCGAGCGTACAAGTTCCACCCGCGTATTGCTTCGGTCCCGTCGAGCGAACAAGTTCCAGCAGCGTATTGCTTGGGTCTCGTTATGCGTACAAGCCCCAGCCGCGTATTCCTTCGGTCTCGCCGAGCGTACAAGTTCCACCCGCGTATTGCTTCGGTCCCGTCGAGCGAACAAGTTCCAGCAGCGCGTTGCTTCGGTCTCGCCGAGCTTACAAGTTCCAGCCGCGTATTGCTTCGGTCTCGTCGAGCGAACAGGTCCCACCAGCGAGTTGCTTCGGTCTCGATATGCGTGCAAGTTCCAGACGCGTATTGCTTCGGTCTCGTTATGCGTACAAGTCCCAGCCGCGTTTTGCTTCGACCTCGTCGAGCGTACAAGTCCCAGCCGCGTATTCCTTCGGTCTCGTCGAGTGTACAAGTTCCAGCCGCGTATTGCTTCGGTCTCGTCGAGCGAACAAGTTCCAGCAGCGCGTTGCTTCGGTACCGTTATGCGTACAAGTCCCTGCCGCGTATTGCTTCGGTCTCGTCGAGCGTACAAGTCCCAGCCGTGTATTGCCTCGGTATCGTCGAGCATACAAGTTCCAGCCGCATATTGCTTTGTTTTCGTCGACCGTATAAGTTCCAGCAGCGTATTGCTTCGGTCTCGTCGAGAGTGAAGTTTCCAGCCGCGTGTTGCTTCGGTCTCGTCGAGTGTACAAGTTCCAGCCGCGTATTGCTTTGGTCTCGTTATGCGTACAAGTCCCAGCCGCGTATTTCTTCGGTCTATTCGAGCGTACAAGTTCCAGCCGCGTATTGCTTCGGTTGCGTTACGCTTCCAGGCCCAGCCGCGTATTCCTTCGGTCTCGTCGAGCGTACAAGTTCCAGCCGCGTATTGCTTCGGTCTCGTTACGCGTACAAGTCCCAGCCGCGTATTGCTTTGTTCTCGTTTTGCGTAGAAGTCCCAGCCGCGTATTGCTTCGGTCTCTTCGAGCGTACAAGTCCCAGCCGCGTATTCCTTCAGTCCCGTTATGCGTACAAGTAATAACCGCGTATTGCTTCGGTCTCGTCGAGCGAACAAATTCCAGCCTCGTATTGCTTCGGTCTCGTGAAGCGTACAAGTCCCAGCTGCGTATTGCCTTGTTCTCGTTATGCGTACTAGTCCCAGCCGCGTATTGCTTCGGTCTCGTCGAGCGTACAAGTCCCAGCCGCGTATTGCTTTGGTCTCGTTATGTGCACAAGTTCCAGCCGTGTATTGCTTCGGTACCGTTATGCGTACAAGTTCCAGCCGTGTATTGCTATGTTCTCGTTAAGCGTACAAGTCCCAGCCGGATATTGCTTCGGTCTAGCCGAGCGTACAAGTTCCAGCCGCGTATTGCTTCGGTCTCGTTACGCGTACAAGTCCCACCCGCGTATTGCTTTGTTCTCGTTACGCGTACAAGTCCCACCCGCGTATTGCTTTGTTCTCGTTATGTGTACAATTTCCAGCCGGGTATTGCTTGGGTCTCGTTATGCGTACAAGTCGCAGCCGCGTAATGCTTCGGTCTCGTCGAGCGTACAAGTTCCAGCCGCGTACTGCTTCGGTCTCGTCAAGCGTACAAGTCCCAGCAGCGTTTTGCTTCGGCCTCGTCGAGCGTACAAGTCCCAGCCGCGTACTCCTTCGGTCTCGTCGAGTGTACAAGCTCCAGCCGCGTATTGCTTCGGTCTCGTCGAGCGTACAAGTCCCAGCCGCGTATTGCTTTGGTCTCGTTATGTGCACAAGTTCCAGCCGTGTATTGCTTCGGTACCGTTATGCGTACAAGTCCCAGCCGTGTATTGCTTCGGTATCGTCGAGCATACAAGTTCCAGCCGCGTATTGCATGGGTCTCGTTATGAGTTCAAGTCCCAGCCACGTATCGCTTCGGTCTCGTCGAGCGTACAAGTCCCAGCCGCGTACTCCTTCGGTCTCGTCGAGTGTACAAGCTCCAGCCGCGTATTGCTTCGGTCTCGTCGAGCGAACAAGTTCCAGCAGCGCGTTGCTTCGGTACCGTTATGCGCACAAGTCCCAGCCGTTTATTGCTTCGGTATCGTCGAGCATACAAGTTCCAGCAGCGTATTGCTTGGGTCTCGTTATGCGTACAAGTCCCAGCCGCGTATTGCTTCGGTCTCGTAGAGCGTACAAGTGCTAGCCTTGTGTTGCTTCGGTCTCGTTACGCGTACAAGTCCCAGCCGCGTATTCCTTCGGTCTCGTTATGTGTACAAGTCCCAGCCGTGTGTTGTTTCGGTCTCGTCGAGCGTACAAGGCCCAGTCGCTTATTGCTTCTATCTCGACGAGCGAACAAGTTCCAGCAGCGCGTTGCTTCGGTCTCGTTATGCGTGCAAGTTCCAGACGCGTATTGCTTCGGTCTCGTCGAGCGAACAAGTTCCAGCAGCGCGTTGCTTCGGTCTCGTTATGCGTGCAAGTTCCAGACGCGTATTGCTTCGGTACCGTTATGCGTACAAGCCCCAGCCGCGTATTGCTTTGAGCTCGTTATGCGTACAAGTCCCAGCCGCGTGTTGCTTTGGTCTCGTTATGCGTACAAGTCCCAGCCGCGTATTGCTTCGGTCTCGTTATGCGTGCAAGTTCCAGCCGCGTAAGCCTTCGGTCTCGAGGAGCGTACAAGTTCCAGCTGGGCGTTGCTTCGGTGTCGTTGTGCTTGCAAGTTCCAGCCGCGTATTGCGTCGGTCTCGTCGAGCGTACAAGTCCCAGCCGCGTATTGCTTTGGTCTCGTTATGCGTACAAGTCCCAGCCGCGTATTGCTTCGGTCTCGTTATGCGTGCAAGTTCCAGCCGCGTAAGGCTTCGGTCTCGAGGAGCGTACAAGTTCCAGCTGGGCGTTGCTTCGGTGTCGTTATGCGTGCAAGTTCCAGCCGCGTATTGCTTCGGTCTCGTCGAGCGTACAAGTTCAGCAGCGTATTGCTTAGGTGTCGTTATGCGTACAAGTTCGAGCCTCGTATTGCTTTAGTCTCGTCGGGCATACAAGTTCCATCCGCGTACTGCTTCGGTCTCGTTATGCGTACAAGTCCCAGCCGCGTATTGCTTCGGTCTCGTTATGCGTGCAAGTTCCAGCCGCGTAAGCCTTCGGTCGCGAGGAGCGTACAAGTTCCAGCTGGGCGTTGCTTCGGTGTCGTTATGCTTGCAAGTTCCAGCCGCGTATTGCTTCGGTCTCGTCGAGCGTACAAGTTCCAGCCGCGTATTGCTTCGGTTTCGTCGAGGGGACAAGTCCCAGCCGCGTATTCCTCCGGTCTCTTCGAGCGTACAATTTCCAGCCGCATATTGCTTCTGTCTCGTTACGCGTACAAGTTCCAGCAGCGTATTGCTTCGGTCTCGTTATGCGAACAAGTTCCAGCCGCGTATTGCTTCGGTCTCGTTATGCGTGCAAGTTCCAGCCGCGCATTGCTTTGGTCTCGTCGAGCGTACAAGTTCCAGCCGCGTATTGCTTTGTTGTCGTTATGCGTCCAAGTCCCAGCCGCGTATTCCTTCGGTCTCGTCGAGCGTACAAGTTCCAGCCGCGTATTGCTTCAGTCTCGTCGAGCGAACAAGTTTCAGCAGCGCGTTGCTTCGGTCTCGTTATGCGTGCAAGTTCCAGGCGAGTATTGCTTCGGTCTCGTTATGCGTGTAAGTTCCAGCGCGTATTGCTTCAGTCTCGATACGCGTACAAGCCCCAGCCGCGTATTGCTTCGGTCTCGTTATGCGTGCAAGTTCCAGCCGCGTATTGCTTTGTTCTAGTGGAACGTACAAGTTCCAGCCGCGTATAGCTTCGGTCCGTTCGAGCGTACAAGATCCAGCATCGTATTGCTTCGGTCTCGTCGAGAGTCCAGTTTCCAGCCGCGTTTTCCTTCGGTCTCTTCGAGCGTACAAGTTCCAGCAGCGCGTTGCTTCGGTCTCGTCGGGCGTACAAGTTGCAGCCGCTTATTGCTTCAGCCTCGTCGAGCGTACAAACCCCAGCCGCGTATTCCTTCGGTCTCGCCGAGCGTACAAGTTCCATCCGTGTATTGCTTCAGTCTCGTCGAGCGTACAAGTTCCAGCTGCGCGTTGCTTCGGTGTCGTTATGCGTACAAGTCCCAGCCGCGTATTGCTTCGATCTCGTTATGCGTACAGGTTTCAGCAGCGTATTGCTTCGGTCTCGTCGAGCGTACAAGTTGCAGCCGCTTATTGCTTCAGTCTCGTCGAGCGTACAAGACCCAGCCGCGTATTGCTTCGGCCTCGTCCAGCGTACAAGCCCCAGTCGCGTATTCCTTCGGTCTCGCCGCGCGTACAAGTTCCAGATGCGTATTGCTCCGGTCTCGTCGAGCGCACAAGTTTCAGCAGCGCGTTGCTTCGGTCTCGTTATGCGTACAAGTCGCAGCCGCGTATTGCTTCGGTCTTGTCGAGCGTACAAGTTCCAGCCGCATATTGCTTCGGTCTCGTCGAGCGTACAAGTTCCAGCAGCGTATTGCTTCGGTCTCGATATGCGTACAGGTCCCAGTCGCGTATTGTTTTATTCTCGTTATGCGTACAAGGCCCAGCCGCGTATTGCTGCGGTCTCGTCGAGCGTACAAGTTCCAGCCACGTATCTCTTCGGTCTCGTCGAGCGTTCAAGTTCCAGCCGTGTATTGCTTCAGTCTCGTCGAGCGTACAAGTTCCAGCTGCGCGTTGCTTCGGTGTCGTTGAGCGTACAAGTTGCAGCCGCTTATTGCTTCAGTCTCGTCGAGCGTACAAGACCCAGCCGCGAATGGCTTCGGCCTCGTCCAGCGTACAAGCCCCAGCCGCGTATTCCTTCGGTCTCGCCGAGCGTACAAGTTCCATCCGTGTATTGCTTCAGTCTCGTCGAGCGTACAAGTTCCAGCTGCGCGTTGCTTCGGTGTCGTTATGCGTACAAGTCCCAGCCGCGTAGTGCTTCGATCTCGTTATGCGTACAGGTTTCAGCCGCGTATTGCTTCGGTCTCTTCGAGCGTACAAGTTGCAGCCGCTTATTGCTTCAGTCTCGTCGAGCGTACAAGACCCAGCCGCGTATTGCTTCGGCCTCGTCCAGCGTACAAGCCCCAGCCGCGTATTCCTTCGGTCTCGTTAGGCGTGCAAGTCCCAGCTGCGTATTGCTTCGGTCTCGTCGAGCGAACAAGTTCCAGCAGCTGGTTGCTTCGGTCCCGTTATGCGTACAAGTTCCAGCCGCGTGTTGCTTCGGTCTCGTTAGGCGTACAAGTCTCAGCCGCGTGTTGCTTCGGTCTCGTTATGAGTACAAGTCCCAGCCGCGTATTGCTTCGGTCTCGTTAGGCGTGCAAGTCCCAGCTGCGTGTTGCTTCGGTCTGGTTATGCGTGCAAGTTCCAGCCGCGTATTGCTTTGTTCTCGTTATGCGTACAAGTCCCGGCCGCGTTTTGCTTCGGTATCGTGGGGCATACAAGTTCCAACCGCGCATTGCTTCGGTCTCGTCGTGCGAACAAGTCCCAGCCGCGTATTGCTTTGTTCTCGTCGACCGTATAAGTTCCAGCAGCGTATTCCTTCGGTCTCGTCGAGAGTGAGGTTTCCAGCCGCGTGTTGCTTCGGTCTCGTCGAGTGTACAAGTTCCAGCCGCGTATTGCTTCGGTCTCGTTACGCGTACAAGTTCCAGCCGCGTATTCCTTCGGTCTCGTCGAGCGTACAAGTTCCAGCCGCGTATTGCTTCGGTCTCGTTACGCGTACAAGTCCCAGCCGCGTATTGCTTTGTTCTCGTTTTGCGTACAAGTCCCAGCCGCGTATTGCGTCGGTCTCGTCGAGCGTACAAGTTCCAGCCGCGTATTGCTTCGGTCTCGTTACGCGTACAAGTTCCAGCCGTGTATTGCTTCGGTCTCGTCGAGCGTGAAAGTCCCAGCCGCGTATTGCTTTGTTCTCGTTATGCGTACAAGTCCCAGCCGCGTAATCCTTCCGTCTCTTCGAGCGTACAAGTTCCAGCCGCGTATTGCTTCGGTCTCGTCGAGAGTACAAGTTCCAGCCGCGTATTGCTTCGGTCTCGTTACGCGTACATGCCCCAGCCGCGTATTGCTTTGTTCTCGTTTTGCGTACAAGTCCCAGCCGCGTATTGCTTCGGTCTCGTCGAGAGTACAAGTTCCAGCCGCGTATTGCTTTGGTCTCGTTATGCGTACAAGTCCCAGTCGCGTATTGCTTCGGTATCGTGGGGCATACAAGTTCCAACCGCGCATTGCTTCGGTCTCGTCGAGCGAACAAGTCCCAGCCGCGTATTGCTTTGTTCTCGTCGACCGTATAAGTTCCAGCAGCGTATTCCTTCGGTCTCGTCGAGAGTGAGGTTTCCAGCCGCGTGTTGCTTCGGTCTCGTCGAGTGTACAAGTTCCAGCCGCGTATTGCTTCGGTCTCGTTACGCGTACATGTTCCAGCCGCGTATTCCTTCGGTCTCGTCGAGCGTACAAGTTCCAGCCGCGTATTGCTTCGGTCTCGTTACGCGTACAAGTCCCAGCCGCGTATTGCTTTGTTCTCGTTTTGCGTACAAGTCCCAGCCGCGTATTGCTTCGGTCTCGTCGAGCGTACAAGTTCCAGCCACGTATCTCTTCGGTCTCGTCGAGCGTACAAGTTCCAGCCGTGTATTGCTTCAGTCTCGTCGAGCGTACAAGTTCCAGCTGCGCGTTGCTTCGGTGTCGTTATGCGTACAAGTCCCAGCCGCGTATTGCTTCGATCTCGTTATGCGTACAGGTTTCAGCCAAGTATTGCTTTGTTCTCGTCGAGCGTACAAGTTCCAGCCGCGTATTGCTTCGGTCTCGTCAAGCGTACAAGTTGCAGCCGGATAATGCTTCGGTCTCGTTATGCGTGCAAGTTCCACCGCGTATTGCTTCAGTCTCGATACGCGTACAAGCCCCAGCCGCGTATTGCTTTGTTCTAGTGGAACGTACAAGTTCCAGCCGCGTATAGCTTCGGTCCGTTCGAGCGTACAAGATCCAGCATCGTATTGCTTCGGTCTCGTCGAGAGTCCAGTTTCCAGCCGCGTTTTCCTTCGGTCTCTTCGAGCGTACAAGTTCCAGCAGCGCGTTGCTTCGGTCTCTTCGAGCGTACAAGTTGCAGCCGCTTATTGCTTCAGTCTCGTCGAGCGTACAAGACCCAGCCGCGTATTGCTTCGGCCTCGTCCAGCGTACAAGCCCCAGCCGCGTATTCCTTCGGTCTCGCCGAGCGTACAAGTTCCATCAGTGTATTGCTTCAGTCTCGTCGAGCGTACAAGTTCCAGCTGCGCGTTGCTTCGGTGTCGTTATGCGTACAAGTCCCAGCCGCGTATTGCTTCGATCTCGTTATGCGTACAGGTTTCAGCCGCGTATTGCTTCGGTCTCGTCGAGCGTACAAGTTGCAGCCGCTTATTGCTTCAGTCTCGTCGAGCGTACAAGACCCAGCCGCGTATTGCTTCGGCCTCGTCCAGCGTACAAGCCCCAGCCGCGTATTCCTTCGGTCTCGCCGAGCGTACAAGTTCCAGATGCGTATTGCTCCGGTCTCGTCGAGCGCACAAGTTTCAGCAGCGCGTTGCTTCGGTCTCGTTATGCGTACAAGTCCCAGCCGCGTATTCCTTCGGTCTCTTCGAGCGTACAAGTTCCAGCCGCGTATTGCTTCGGTCTCGTTACGCGTACAAGTTCCAGCCGTGTATTGCTTCGGTCTCGTCGAGCGTAAAAGTTCCAGCCGCGTATTCCTTCGGTCTCTTCGAGCGTACAAGTTCCAGCCGCCTAATGCTTCGGTCGCGTTATGCGTACAAGTTCCAGCCCCGTATTGCTTTGTTCTCGTTATGCGTACAAGTCCCGGCCGCGTATTGCTTCGGTATCGTGGGGCATACAAGTTCCAACCGCGCATTGCTTCGGTCTCGTCGAGCGAACAAGTCCCAGCCGCGTATTGCTTTGTTCTCGTCGACCGTATAAGTTCCAGCAGCGTATTGCTTCGGTCTCGTCGAGAGTGAAGTTTCCAGCCGCCTGTTGCTTCGGTCTCGTCGAGTGTACAAGTTCCAGCCGCGTATTGCTTTGGTCTCGTTATGCGTACAAGTCCCAGCCGCGTATTGCTTTGTTTTCGTTTTGCGTACAGGTCCCAGCCGCGTATTGCTTCGGTCTCGTCGAGCGTACAAGTCTCAGCCGCGTATTGCTTCGGTCTCGTGGAGCGTACAAGTCCCAGCCGCGTATTGCTTCGGTCTCGTCGAGAGTACAAGTTCCAGCCGCGTATTGCTTTGGTCTCGTCGAGCGTACAAGTCCCAGCCGCGTATTGCTTCGGCGTCGTCGATCGTACAAGTACCAGCCGCTTATTGCTTCGGTTTCGTCGAGCGTACAAGTTCCAGCCGCGTGTTGCTGCTGTCTCGTTATGCGTACAAGTTCCAGCCGCGTATTGCTTCGGTCTCGTGGAGCATACAAGTCCCAGGCGCATATAGCTGCGGTCTGGTTATGCGTACAAGTTCCAGCCGCGTATTGCTTCAGTCTCGTCGAGCGTACAAGTTCCAGCCGCGTATTGCTTTGTTCTCGTTATGCGCACAAGCCCCAGCCGCGTATAGCTTCTGTCTCGTCGAGCGTACAAGTTCCAGCCGCGTGTTGCTTCGGCCTCATTTATGCGTGCAAGTTCCAGCAGCGTATTGCTTCGGTGTCGTTATGCGTACAAGTCCCAGCCGCGTATTGCCTTGTTCTCGTTATGCGTGCAAGTTCCAGACGCGTATAGCTTCGGTCTCGTCGAGGGTACAAGTCCCAGCCGCGTATTCCTCCGGTCTCTTCGAGCGTTCAAGTTCCAGCCGCATATTGCTTCCGTCTCGTTACGCGGACAAGTCCCAGCCGTGTATTGCTTCGGTCGCGTCGAGCGTACAAGTTCCAGCAGCGTATTGCTTCGGTCTCGTTATGCGTGCAAGCTCCAGCCGCGTATTGCTTCGGTTTCGTCGAGGGTACAAGTTCCAGCAGCGTATTGCTTCGGTCTCGTTATGCGTACAAGTTCCAGCCGCGTATTGCTTCGGTCTCGTTATGCGTGCAAGTTCCAGCCGCACATTGCTTCGGTCTCGTCGAGCGTACAAGTCCCAGCCGCGTATTGCTTCGGTCGCGTGGAGCGTACAAGTTCCAGCTGCGCGTTGCTTCGGTGTCGTTATGCGTACAAGTCCCAGACGCGTATTGCTTCGATCTCGTTATGCGTACAAGTTTCAGCCGCGTATTGCTTCGGTCTCGTCGAGCGTACAAGTTCCAGCCGCGTGTTGCTTCGGTCTCGTTATGCGTACAAGTTTCAGCCGCGTATTGCTTCGGTCTCGTCGAGCGTACAAGTTCGAGCCGCGTATTGCTTCGGTCTCGTTATGCGTGCAAGTTCCAGCCGCGTATTGCTTCGGTCTCGTTATGCGTTTGTTTCCAGCCGCGTATTGCTTCGGTTTCGTCGAGGGTACAAGTCCCAGCCGCGTATTCCTCCAGTCTCTTCGAGCGTACAAGCTCCAGCATCATATTGCTTCGGTGTCTCTATGCGTACAAGCCCCAGCCGCGTACTGCTTTGTTGTCGTTATGCGTACAAGTTCCAGCAGCGCGTTGCTTCGGTCTCGTTATGCGTGCAAGTTGCAGCCGCGTATTGCTTCGGTCTCGTCGAGCGTACAAGTCCCAGCCGCGTTTTGCTTCGGTCTCGTTGAGCGTACAGGTTCCAGCCGCGTATTGCTTCGATCTCGTTATGCGTACAAGTTCCAGCCGCGTATTGCTTCGGTCTCGTCGAGCGCACAAGTTGCAGCCGCATGTTGCTTCGGTCTCGTTATGCGTGCAAGTTTCAGACGCATATAGCTTCGGTCTCGTCGAGCGTACAAGTCCAAGCCGCGTATTGCTTTGGTCGGGTTATGCGTACAAGTCCCAGCCGTGTATTGCTTCGGCCTCGTTTTGTGTACAAGTTCAGGCCGCGTGTTGCTTCGGTCTCGTTATGCGTACAAGATGCAGCCGCGTATTGCTTCGGTCTCGTGCAGCATACAAGTCCCAGCCGCGTATTGCTTCGGTCTCGTCGAGCGTACAAGTCCCAGCCGCGTATTGCTTTGGTCTTGTTATGCGTACAAGTCCCAGCCGCGTGTTGCTTCGGTGTCTTTATGCGTGCAAGTCTCAGCCGCGTGTTGGTTCGGCCTCGTCGAGCGAACAAGTTCCAGCAGGGCGTTGCTTCGGTCTCGTTATGCGTGCAAGTTCCAGCCCCGTATTGCTCCGATCTCGTTATGCGTACATGTTCCAGCCGCGTATTGCTTCGGTCTCGTTAGGCGTGCAAGTCCCAGCTGCGTGTTGCTTCGGTCTGGTTATGCGTGCAAGTTCCAGCCGCGTATTGCTTTGTTCTCGTTATGCGTACAAGTCCCGGCCGCGTATTGCTTCGGTATCGTGGGGCATACAAGTTCCAACCGCGCATTGCTTCGGTCTCGTCGAGTGTACAAGTTCCAGCCGCGTATTGCTTTGGTCTCGTTATGCGTACAAGTCCCAGCCGCGTAATCCTTCCGTCTCTTCGAGCGTACAAGTTCCAGCCGCGTATTGCTTCGGTCTCGTCGAGAGTACAAGTTCCAGCCGCGTATTGCTTCGGTCTCGTTACGCGTACATGCCCCAGCCGCGTATTGCTTTGTTCTCGTTTTGCGTACAAGTCCCAGCCGCGTATTGCTTCGGTCTCGTCGAGAGTGAAGTTTCCAGCCGCCTGTTGCTTCGGTCTCGTCGAGTGTACAAGTTCCAGCCGCGTATTGCTTTGGTCTCGTTATGCGTTCAAGTCCCAGCCGCGTAATCCTTCCGTCTCTTCGAGCGTACAAGTTCCAGCCGCGTATTCCTTCGGTCTCGTCGAGCGTACAAGTTCCAGCAGAGTATTGCTTCGGTCTCGATACGCGTACAAGTTCCGGCCGCGTATTCCTTCGGTCTCGTCGAGCGTACAAGTTCCAGCCGCGTATTGCTTCGGTCTCGTTACGCGTACAAGTCCCAGCCGCGTATTGCTTTGTTTTCGTTTTGCGTACAAGTCCCAGCCGCGTATTGCTTCGGTCTCGTCGAGCGTACAAGTCTCAGCCGCGTATTGCTTCGGTCTCGTGGAGCGTACAAGTCCCAGCCGCGTATTGCTTCGGTCTCGTCGAGAGTACAAGTTCCAGCCGCGTATTGCTTTGGTCTCGTTATGCGTACAAGTCCCAGCCGCGTGTTCCTTCGGTCTCTTCGAGCGTACAAGTTCCAGCCGCGTATTGCTTCGGTCTCGTTACGCGTACAAGTTCCAGCCGTGTATTGCTTCGGTCTCGTCGAGCGTAAAAGTTCCAGCCGCGTATTCCTTCGGTCTCTTCGAGCGTACAAGTTCCAGCCGCGTATTGCTTTGTTCTCGTTATGCGCACAAGTCCCAGCCGCGTATTGCTTCCGTCTCGTCGAGCGTACAAGTTCCAGACGCGTATTGCTTTGTTCTCGTTATGCGCACAAGTCCCAGCCGCGTATTGCTTCAGTCTCGTCGAGCGTACAAGTTCCAGCCGCGTATTGCTTCGGTCGCGTTATGCCCACAAGTCCCAGCCGCGTATTCCTTCGGTCTCTTCGAGCGTACAAGTTCCAGCAGAGTATCGCTTCGGTCTCGTTATGCGCACAAGTCCCAGCCGCGTATTGCTTCTGTCTCGTCGAGCGTACAAGTTCCAACCGCGTGTTGCTTCGGTCTCATTTATGCGTGCAAGTTCCGGACGCGTATTGCTTCGGTCTCGTCGAGCGTACAAGTTCCAGCAGCGTATTGCTTCGGTGTCGTTATGCGTGCAAGTTCCAGACGCGTATTGCTTCGGTCTCGTCGAGCGTACAAGTTCCAGCAGCGTATTGCTTCGGTGTCGTTATGCGTACAGGTTGCAGCTGCGTATTGCTTCGGCCTCGTTATGCCTACAGGTTCCAGCCGCGTATTGCTTCGGTCTTGTTATGCGTACAAGTCCCAGCCGCGTATTGCTCTGTTCTCGTCGTGCGTATAAGTTCCAGCAGCGTATTGCGTCGGTCTCGTTATGCGTGCAAGTTGCAGCCGCGTATTTCTTCGGTCTCGTCGAGCGTTCAAGTTCCAGACGCATATTGCTTCGGTCTCGTCGAGCGTACAGGTTGCAGCTGCGTATTGCTTCGGTCTCGTTACGCGTACAGGTCCCAGCCGCGTGTTGCTTCGGTCTCGTTATGCGTACAAGTTCCAGCCGCGTCATGCTTCGGTCTCGTCGAGCGTACAAGTTCCAGCAGCGTATTGCTTCGATCTCGTTATGCGTACAAGTTCCAGCAGCGCATTGCTTCGGTCTCGTCGAGCGTACAAGTTCGAGCCGCGTATTACTTCGGTCTCGTTATGCGTGCAAGTTCCAGCCGCGTATTGCTTCGGTCTCGTTATGCGTACAAGTTCCAGCCGCGTATTGCTTCGGTTTAGTCGATCGTACAAGTACCAGCAGCGTATTGCTTCGGTCTCGTTATGCGTACAAGTCCCAGCCGCGTATTGTTTTATTCTCGTTATGCGTACAAGGCCCAGCGGCGTATTGCTACGGTCTCATCGAGCATACAAGTTCCAGCCACGTATTGCTTCGTCCTCGTCGAGCGAACAAGTTCCAGCCGTGTATTGCTTCGGTCTCGTCGAGCGTGCAAGTTCCAGCCGTGTATTGCTTCGGTCTCGTCGAGCGTACAAGTTCCAGCCGCGTGTTGCTTCGGTCTCATTTATGCGTGCAAGTTCCAGCCGCGTGTTGCTTCGGTCCCGTTATGCGTACAAGTTCCAACCGCGTAATGCTTCGGTCTCGTCGAGCGTACAAGTTCCAGCCGCGTATTGCTTTGTTCTCGTTATGCGTGCAAGTTCCAGCCGCACATTGCTTCGGTCTCGTCAAGCGTACAAGTTCCAGCCGCGTGTTGCTTCGGTCCCGTTATGCGTACAAGTTCCAACCGCGTAATGCTTCGGTCTCGTCGAGCGTACAAGTTCCAGCCGCGTATTGCTTTGTTCTCGTTATGCGTGCAAGTTCCAGCCGCACATTGCTTCGGTCTCGTCAAGCGTACAAGTCCCAGCCGCGTATTGCTTCGGTCTCTTGGAGCATACAAGTCCCAGGCGCGTATAGCTGCAGTCTCGTTATGCGTACAAGTTACAGCCGCGTATTACTTCGGTCTCGTGGAGCATCCAAGTCCCAGGCGCGTATTTCTGCGGTTTCGTTATGCGTAGAAGTTCCAGCAGCTGGTTGCTTCGGTCCCGTAATGCGTACAAGTTCCAGCCGCGTGTTGCTTCGGTCTCGTTAGGCGTACAAGTCTCAGCCGCGTGTTGCTTCGGTCTCGTTATGAGTACAAGTCCCAGCCGCGTATTGCTTCGGTCTCGTTAGGCGTGCAAGTCCCAGCTGCGTGTTGCTTCGGTCTGGTTATGCGTGCAAGTTCCAGCCGCGTATTGCTTTGTTCTCGTTATGCGTACAAGTCCCGGCCGCGTATTGCTTCGGTATCGTGGGGCATACAAGTTCCAACCGCGCATTGCTTCGGTCTCGTCGAGCGAACAAGTCCCAGCCGCGTATTGCTTTGTTCTCGTCGACCGTATAAGTTCCAGCAGCGTATTCCTTCGGTCTCGTCGAGAGTGAAGTTTCCAGCCGCGTGTTGCTTCGGTCTCGTCGAGTGTACAAGTTCCAGCCGCGTATTGCTTCGGTCTCGTTACGCGTACAAGTTCCAGCCGCGTATTCCTTCGGTCTCGTCGAGCGTACAAGTTCCAGCCGCGTATTGCTTCGGTCTCGTTACGCGTACAAGTCCCAGCCGCGTATTGCTTT
This sequence comes from Stelis phaeoptera, assembly GCA_943735885.1. Lineage (NCBI taxonomy): Eukaryota > Metazoa > Arthropoda > Insecta > Hymenoptera > Megachilidae > Stelis > Stelis phaeoptera. The sequence goes on from CALSEM010000036.1 coordinate 2,246,900, forward strand.
GTTCTCGTTTTGCGTACATGTCCCAGCCGCGTATTGCTTCGGTCTCGTCGAGCGTACAAGTCTCAGCCGCGTATTGCTTCGGTCTCGTGGAGCGTACAAGTCCCAGCCGCGTATTGCTTCGGTCTCGTCGAGAGTACAAGTGCCAGCCGCGTATTGCTTTGGTCTCGTTATGCGTACAAGTCCCAGCCGCGTAATCCTTCCGTCTCTTCGAGCGTACAAGTCCCAGCCGCGTATTCCTTCGGTCTCTTCGAGCGTACAAGTTCCAGCCGCGTATTGCTTCGGTCTCGTTACGCGTACAAGTTCCAGCCGTGTATTGCTTCGGTCTCGTCGTGCGTAAAAGTCCCAGCCGCGTATTGCTTTGTTCTCGCCGACCGTATAAGTTCCAGCAGCGTATTGCTTCGCTCTCGTCGAGAGTGAAGTTTCCAGCCGCGGGTTGCTTCGGTCTCGTCGAGTGTACAAGTTCCAGCCGCGTATTGCTTTGGTCTCGTTATGCGTACAAGTCCCAGCCGCGTAATCCTTCCGTCTCTTCGAGCGTACAAGTTCCAGCCGCGTATTGCTTCGGTCTCGTCGAGAGTACAAGTTCCAGCCGCGTATTGCTTCGGTCTCGTTACGCGTACATGCCCCAGCCGCGTATTGCTTTGTTCTCGTTTTGCGTACAAGTCCCAGCCGCGTATTGCTTCGGTCTCGTCGAGAGTACAAGTTCCAGCCGCGTATTGCTTTGGTCTCGTTATGCGTACAAGTCCCAGTCGCGTATTCCTTCGGTCTCTTCGAGCGTACAAGTTCCAGCCGCGTATTGCTTCGGTCTCGTTACGCGTACAAGTTCCAGCTGTGTATTGCTTCGGTCTCGTCGAGCGTAAAAGTTCCAGCCGCGTATTCCTTCGGTCTCTTCGAGCGTACAAGTTCCAGCCGCCTAATGCTTCGGTCGCGTTATGCGTACAAGTTCCAGCCCCGTATTGCTTTGTTCTCGTTATGCGTACAAGTCCCGGCCGCGTATTGCTTCGGTATCGTGGGGCATACAAGTTCCAACCGCGCATTGCTTCGGTCTCGTCGAGCGAACAAGTCCCAGCCGCGTATTGCTTTGTTCTCGTCGACCGTATAAGTTCCAGCAGCGTATTGCTTCGGTCTCGTCGAGAGTGAAGTTTCCAGCCGCCTGTTGCTTCGGTCTCGTCGAGTGTACAAGTTCCAGCCGCGTATTGCTTTGGTCTCGTTATGCGTACAAGTCCCAGCCGCGTATTGCTTTGTTTTCGTTTTGCGTACAGGTCCCAGCCGCGTATTGCTTCGGTCTCGTCGAGCGTACAAGTCTCAGCCGCGTATTGCTTCGGTCTCGTGGAGCGTACAAGTCCCAGCCGCGTATTGCTTCGGTCTCGTCGAGAGTACAAGTTCCAGCCGCGTATTGCTTTGGTCTCGTCGAGCGTACAAGTCCCAGCCGCGTATTGCTTCGGCGTCGTCGATCGTACAAGTACCAGCCGCTTATTGCTTCGGTTTCGTCGAGCGTACAAGTTCCAGCCGCGTGTTGCTGCTGTCTCGTTATGCGTACAAGTTCCAGCCGCGTATTGCTTCGGTCTCGTGGAGCATACAAGTCCCAGGCGCATATAGCTGCGGTCTGGTTATGCGTACAAGTTCCAGCCGCGTATTGCTTCAGTCTCGTCGAGCGTACAAGTTCCAGCCGCGTATTGCTTTGTTCTCGTTATGCGCACAAGCCCCAGCCGCGTATAGCTTCTGTCTCGTCGAGCGTACAAGTTCCAGCCGCGTGTTGCTTCGGCCTCATTTATGCGTGCAAGTTCCAGCCGCGTATTGCTTCGATCTCGTTATGCGTACAAGTTCCAGCCGCGCATTGCTTCGGTCTCGTCGAGCGTACAAGTTCGAGCCGCGTATTGCTTCCGTCTCGTTATGCGTACAAGTTTCAGCCGCGCATTGCTTCGGTCTCGTCGAGCGTACAAGTTCGAGCCGCGTATTGCTTCGGTCTCGTTATGCGTGCAAGTTCCAGCCGCGTATTGCTTCGGTTTCGTCGAGCGTACAAGTTTCAGCCGTGTATTGCTTCGGTCTCGTCGAGCGTACAAGTTCCAGCAGCGTATTGCTTCGGTGTCGTTATGCGTACAAGTCCCAGCCGCGTATTGCCTTGTTCTCGTTATGCGTGCAAGTTCCAGACGCGTATAGCTTCGGTCTCGTCGAGGGTACAAGTCCCAGCCGCGTATTCCTCCGGTCTCTTCGAGCGTTCAAGTTCCAGCCGCATATTGCTTCCGTCTCGTTACGCGGACAAGTCCCAGCCGTGTATTGCTTCGGTCGCGTCGAGCGTACAAGTTCCAGCAGCGTATTGCTTCGGTCTCGTTATGCGTGCAAGCTCCAGCCGCGTATTGCTTCGGTTTCGTCGAGGGTACAAGTTCCAGCAGCGTATTGCTTCGGTCTCGTTATGCGTACAAGTTCCAGCCGCGTATTGCTTCGGTCTCGTTATGCGTGCAAGTTCCAGCCGCACATTGCTTCGGTCTCGTCGAGCGTACAAGTCCCAGCCGCGTATTGCTTCGGTCGCGTGGAGCGTACAAGTTCCAGCTGCGCGTTGCTTCGGTGTCGTTATGCGTACAAGTCCCAGACGCGTATTGCTTCGATCTCGTTATGCGTACAAGTTTCAGCCGCGTATTGCTTCGGTCTCGTCGAGCGTACAAGTTCCAGCCGCGTGTTGCTTCGGTCTCGTTATGCGTACAAGTTTCAGCCGCGTATTGCTTCGGTCTCGTCGAGCGTACAAGTTCGAGCCGCGTATTGCTTCGGTCTCGTTATGCGTGCAAGTTCCAGCCGCGTATTGCTTCGGTCTCGTTATGCGTTTGTTTCCAGCCGCGTATTGCTTCGGTTTCGTCGAGGGTACAAGTCCCAGCCGCGTATTCCTCCAGTCTCTTCGAGCGTACAAGCTCCAGCATCATATTGCTTCGGTGTCTCTATGCGTACAAGCCCCAGCCGCGTACTGCTTTGTTGTCGTTATGCGTACAAGTTCCAGCAGCGCGTTGCTTCGGTCTCGTTATGCGTGCAAGTTGCAGCCGCGTATTGCTTCGGTCTCGTCGAGCGTACAAGTCCCAGCCGCGTTTTGCTTCGGTCTCGTTGAGCGTACAGGTTCCAGCCGCGTATTGCTTCGATCTCGTTATGCGTACAAGTTCCAGCCGCGTATTGCTTCGGTCTCGTCGAGCGCACAAGTTGCAGCCGCATGTTGCTTCGGTCTCGTTATGCGTGCAAGTTTCAGACGCATATAGCTTCGGTCTCGTCGAGCGTACAAGTCCAAGCCGCGTATTGCTTTGGTCGGGTTATGCGTACAAGTCCCAGCCGTGTATTGCTTCGGCCTCGTTTTGTGTACAAGTTCAGGCCGCGTGTTGCTTCGGTCTCGTTATGCGTACAAGATGCAGCCGCGTATTGCTTCGGTCTCGTGCAGCATACAAGTCCCAGCCGCGTATTGCTTCGGTCTCGTCGAGCGTACAAGTCCCAGCCGCGTATTGCTTTGGTCTTGTTATGCGTACAAGTCCCAGCCGCGTGTTGCTTCGGTGTCTTTATGCGTGCAAGTCTCAGCCGCGTGTTGGTTCGGCCTCGTCGAGCGAACAAGTTCCAGCAGGGCGTTGCTTCGGTCTCGTTATGCGTGCAAGTTCCAGCCCCGTATTGCTCCGATCTCGTTATGCGTACATGTTCCAGCCGCGTATTGCTTCGGTCTCGTTAGGCGTGCAAGTCCCAGCTGCGTGTTGCTTCGGTCTGGTTATGCGTGCAAGTTCCAGCCGCGTATTGCTTTGTTCTCGTTATGCGTACAAGTCCCGGCCGCGTATTGCTTCGGTATCGTGGGGCATACAAGTTCCAACCGCGCATTGCTTCGGTCTCGTCGAGTGTACAAGTTCCAGCCGCGTATTGCTTTGGTCTCGTTATGCGTACAAGTCCCAGCCGCGTAATCCTTCCGTCTCTTCGAGCGTACAAGTTCCAGCCGCGTATTGCTTCGGTCTCGTCGAGAGTACAAGTTCCAGCCGCGTATTGCTTCGGTCTCGTTACGCGTACATGCCCCAGCCGCGTATTGCTTTGTTCTCGTTTTGCGTACAAGTCCCAGCCGCGTATTGCTTCGGTCTCGTCGAGAGTGAAGTTTCCAGCCGCCTGTTGCTTCGGTCTCGTCGAGTGTACAAGTTCCAGCCGCGTATTGCTTTGGTCTCGTTATGCGTTCAAGTCCCAGCCGCGTAATCCTTCCGTCTCTTCGAGCGTACAAGTTCCAGCCGCGTATTCCTTCGGTCTCGTCGAGCGTACAAGTTCCAGCAGAGTATTGCTTCGGTCTCGATACGCGTACAAGTTCCGGCCGCGTATTCCTTCGGTCTCGTCGAGCGTACAAGTTCCAGCCGCGTATTGCTTCGGTCTCGTTACGCGTACAAGTCCCAGCCGCGTATTGCTTTGTTTTCGTTTTGCGTACAAGTCCCACCCGCGTATTGCTTCGGTCTCGTCGAGCGTACAAGTCTCAGCCGCGTATTGCTTTGTTCTCGTTATGCGCACAAGTCCCAGCCGCGTATTGCTTCCGTCTCGTCGAGCGTACAAGTTCCAGACGCGTATTGCTTTGTTCTCGTTATGCGCACAAGTCCCAGCCGCGTATTGCTTCAGTCTCGTCGAGCGTACAAGTTCCAGCCGCGTATTGCTTCGGTCGCGTTATGCCCACAAGTCCCAGCCGCGTATTCCTTCGGTCTCTTCGAGCGTACAAGTTCCAGCAGAGTATCGCTTCGGTCTCGTTATGCGCACAAGTCCCAGCCGCGTATTGCTTCTGTCTCGTCGAGCGTACAAGTTCCAACCGCGTGTTGCTTCGGTCTCATTTATGCGTGCAAGTTCCGGACGCGTATTGCTTCGGTCTCGTCGAGCGTACAAGTTCCAGCAGCGTATTGCTTCGGTGTCGTTATGCGTGCAAGTTCCAGACGCGTATTGCTTCGGTCTCGTCGAGCGTACAAGTTCCAGCAGCGTATTGCTTCGGTGTCGTTATGCGTACAGGTTGCAGCTGCGTATTGCTTCGGCCTCGTTATGCCTACAGGTTCCAGCCGCGTATTGCTTCGGTCTTGTTATGCGTACAAGTCCCAGCCGCGTATTGCTCTGTTCTCGTCGTGCGTATAAGTTCCAGCAGCGTATTGCGTCGGTCTCGTTATGCGTGCAAGTTGCAGCCGCGTATTTCTTCGGTCTCGTCGAGCGTTCAAGTTCCAGACGCATATTGCTTCGGTCTCGTCGAGCGTACAGGTTGCAGCTGCGTATTGCTTCGGTCTCGTTACGCGTACAGGTCCCAGCCGCGTGTTGCTTCGGTCTCGTTATGCGTACAAGTTCCAGCCGCGTCATGCTTCGGTCTCGTCGAGCGTACAAGTTCCAGCAGCGTATTGCTTCGATCTCGTTATGCGTACAAGTTCCAGCAGCGCATTGCTTCGGTCTCGTCGAGCGTACAAGTTCGAGCCGCGTATTACTTCGGTCTCGTTATGCGTGCAAGTTCCAGCCGCGTATTGCTTCGGTCTCGTTATGCGTACAAGTTCCAGCCGCGTATTGCTTCGGTTTAGTCGATCGTACAAGTACCAGCAGCGTATTGCTTCGGTCTCGTTATGCGTACAAGTCCCAGCCGCGTATTGTTTTATTCTCGTTATGCGTACAAGGCCCAGCGGCGTATTGCTACGGTCTCATCGAGCATACAAGTTCCAGCCACGTATTGCTTCGTCCTCGTCGAGCGAACAAGTTCCAGCCGTGTATTGCTTCGGTCTCGCCGAGCGTGCAAGTTCCAGCCGTGTATTGCTTCGGTCTCGTCGAGCGTACAAGTTCCAGCCGCGTGTTGCTTCGGTCTCATTTATGCGTGCAAGTTCCAGCCGCGTGTTGCTTCGGTCCCGTTATGCGTACAAGTTCCAACCGCGTAATGCTTCGGTCTCGTCGAGCGTACAAGTTCCAGCCGCGTATTGCTTTGTTCTCGTTATGCGTGCAAGTTCCAGCCGCACATTGCTTCGGTCTCGTCAAGCGTACAAGTTCCAGCCGCGTGTTGCTTCGGTCCCGTTATGCGTACAAGTTCCAACCGCGTAATGCTTCGGTCTCGTCGAGCGTACAAGTTCCAGCCGCGTATTGCTTTGTTCTCGTTATGCGTGCAAGTTCCAGCCGCACATTGCTTCGGTCTCGTCAAGCGTACAAGTCCCAGCCGCGTATTGCTTCGGTCTCTTGGAGCATACAAGTCCCAGGCGCGTATAGCTGCAGTCTCGTTATGCGTACAAGTTACAGCCGCGTATTACTTCGGTCTCGTGGAGCATCCAAGTCCCAGGCGCGTATTTCTGCGGTTTCGTTATGCGTAGAAGTTCCAGCAGCTGGTTGCTTCGGTCCCGTAATGCGTACAAGTTCCAGCCGCGTGTTGCTTCGGTCTCGTTAGGCGTACAAGTCTCAGCCGCGTGTTGCTTCGGTCTCGTTATGAGTACAAGTCCCAGCCGCGTATTGCTTCGGTCTCGTTAGGCGTGCAAGTCCCAGCTGCGTGTTGCTTCGGTCTGGTTATGCGTGCAAGTTCCAGCCGCGTATTGCTTTGTTCTCGTTATGCGTACAAGTCCCGGCCGCGTATTGCTTCGGTATCGTGGGGCATACAAGTTCCAACCGCGCATTGCTTCGGTCTCGTCGAGCGAACAAGTCCCAGCCGCGTATTGCTTTGTTCTCGTCGACCGTATAAGTTCCAGCAGCGTATTCCTTCGGTCTCGTCGAGAGTGAAGTTTCCAGCCGCGTGTTGCTTCGGTCTCGTCGAGTGTACAAGTTCCAGCCGCGTATTGCTTCGGTCTCGTTACGCGTACAAGTTCCAGCCGCGTATTCCTTCGGTCTCGTCGAGCGTACAAGTTCCAGCCGCGTATTGCTTCGGTCTCGTTACGCGTACAAGTCCCAGCCGCGTATTGCTTTGTTCTCGTTTTGCGTACATGTCCCAGCCGCGTATTGCTTCGGTCTCGTCGAGCGTACAAGTCTCAGCCGCGTATTGCTTCGGTCTCGTGGAGCGTACAAGTCCCAGCCGCGTATTGCTTCGGTCTCGTCGAGAGTACAAGTGCCAGCCGCGTATTGCTTTGGTCTCGTTATGCGTACAAGTCCCAGCCGCGTAATCCTTCCGTCTCTTCGAGCGTACAAGTCCCAGCCGCGTATTCCTTCGGTCTCTTCGAGCGTACAAGTTCCAGCCGCGTATTGCTTCGGTCTCGTTACGCGTACAAGTTCCAGCCGTGTATTGCTTCGGTCTCGTCGTGCGTAAAAGTCCCAGCCGCGTATTGCTTTGTTCTCGCCGACCGTATAAGTTCCAGCAGCGTATTGCTTCGCTCTCGTCGAGAGTGAAGTTTCCAGCCGCGGGTTGCTTCGGTCTCGTCGAGTGTACAAGTTCCAGCCGCGTATTGCTTTGGTCTCGTTATGCGTACAAGTCCCAGCCGCGTAATCCTTCCGTCTCTTCGAGCGTACAAGTTCCAGCCGCGTATTGCTTCGGTCTCGTCGAGAGTACAAGTTCCAGCCGCGTATTGCTTCGGTCTCGTTACGCGTACATGCCCCAGCCGCGTATTGCTTTGTTCTCGTTTTGCGTACAAGTCCCAGCCGCGTATTGCTTCGGTCTCGTCGAGAGTACAAGTTCCAGCCGCGTATTGCTTTGGTCTCGTTATGCGTACAAGTCCCAGTCGCGTATTCCTTCGGTCTCTTCGAGCGTACAAGTTCCAGCCGCGTATTGCTTCGGTCTCGTTACGCGTACAAGTTCCAGCTGTGTATTGCTTCGGTCTCGTCGAGCGTAAAAGTTCCAGCCGCGTATTCCTTCGGTCTCTTCGAGCGTACAAGTTCCAGCCGCCTAATGCTTCGGTCGCGTTATGCGTACAAGTTCCAGCCCCGTATTGCTTTGTTCTCGTTATGCGTACAAGTCCCGGCCGCGTATTGCTTCGGTATCGTGGGGCATACAAGTTCCAACCGCGCATTGCTTCGGTCTCGTCGAGCGAACAAGTCCCAGCCGCGTATTGCTTTGTTCTCGTCGACCGTATAAGTTCCAGCAGCGTATTGCTTCGGTCTCGTCGAGAGTGAAGTTTCCAGCCGCCTGTTGCTTCGGTCTCGTCGAGTGTACAAGTTCCAGCCGCGTATTGCTTTGGTCTCGTTATGCGTACAAGTCCCAGCCGCGTAATCCTTCCGTCTCTTCGAGCGTACAAGTTCCAGCCGCGTATTCCTTCGGTCTCGTCGAGCGTACAAGTTCCAGCAGAGTATTGCTTCGGTCTCGATACGCGTACAAGTTCCGGCCGCGTATTCCTTCGGTCTCGTCGAGCGTACAAGTTCCAGCCGCGTATTGCTTCGGTCTCGTTACGCGTACAAGTCCCAGCCGCGTATTGCTTTGTTTTCGTTTTGCGTACAAGTCCCAGCCGCGTATTGCTTCGGTCTCGTCGAGCGTACAAGTCTCAGCCGCGTATTGCTTCGGTCTCGTGGAGCGTACAAGTCCCAGCCGCGTATTGCTTCGGTCTCGTCGAGAGTACAAGTTCCAGCCGCGTATTGCTTTGGTCTCGTTATGCGTACAAGTCCCAGCCGCGTGTTCCTTCGGTCTCTTCGAGCGTACAAGTTCCAGCCGCGTATTGCTTCGGTCTCGTTACGCGTACAAGTTCCAGCCGTGTATTGCTTCGGTCTCGTCGAGCGTAAAAGTTCCAGCCGCGTATTCCTTCGGTCTCTTCGAGCGTACAAGTTCCAGCCGCGTATTGCTTTGTTCTCGTTATGCGCACAAGTCCCAGCCGCGTATTGCTTCCGTCTCGTCGAGCGTACAAGTTCCAGCCGCGTATTGCTTTGTTCTCGTTATGCGCACAAGTCCCAGCCGCGTATTGCTTCAGTCTCGTCGAGCGTACAAGTTCCAGACGCATATTGCTTCGGTCTCGTCGAGCGTACAGGTTGCAGCTGCGTATTGCTTCGGTCTCGTTACGCGTACAGGTCCCAGCCGCGTGTTGCTTCGGTCTCGTTATGCGTACAAGTTCCAGCCGCGTCATGCTTCGGTCTCGTCGAGCGTACAAGTTCCAGCAGCGTATTGCTTCGATCTCGTTATGCGTACAAGTTCCAGCAGCGCATTGCTTCGGTCTCGTCGAGCGTACAAGTTCGAGCCGCGTATTACTTCGGTCTCGTTATGCGTGCAAGTTCCAGCCGCGTATTGCTTCGGTCTCGTTATGCGTACAAGTTCCAGCCGCGTATTGCTTCGGTTTAGTCGATCGTACAAGTACCAGCAGCGTATTGCTTCGGTCTCGTTATGCGTACAAGTCCCAGCCGCGTATTGTTTTATTCTCGTTATGCGTACAAGGCCCAGCGGCGTATTGCTACGGTCTCATCGAGCATACAAGTTCCAGCCACGTATTGCTTCGTCCTCGTCGAGCGAACAAGTTCCAGCCGTGTATTGCTTCGGTCTCGTCGAGCGTGCAAGTTCCAGCCGTGTATTGCTTCGGTCTCGTCGAGCGTACAAGTTCCAGCCGCGTGTTGCTCCGGTCTCATTTATGCGTGCAAGTTCCAGCCGCGTGTTGCTTCGGTCCCGTTATGCGTACAAGTTCCAACCGCGTAATGCTTCGGTCTCGTCGAGCGTACAAGTTCCAGCCGCGTATTGCTTTGTTCTCGTTATGCGTGCAAGTTCCAGCCGCACATTGCTTCGGTCTCGTCAAGCGTACAAGTTCCAGCCGCGTGTTGCTTCGGTCCCGTTATGCGTACAAGTTCCAACCGCGTAATGCTTCGGTCTCGTCGAGCGTACAAGTTCCAGCCGCGTATTGCTTTGTTCTCGTTATGCGTGCAAGTTCCAGCCGCACATTGCTTCGGTCTCGTCAAGCGTACAAGTCCCAGCCGCGTATTGCTTCGGTCTCGTGGAGCGTACAAGTTCCAGCCGCGTATTGCTTCGGTTTCGTCGAGGGTACAAGTTCCAGCAGCGTATTGCTTAGGTCTCGTTATGCGTACAAGTTCCAGCCGCGTATTGCTTCGGTCTCGTCGATCGTACAAGTACCAGCAGCGTATTGCTTCGGTCTCGTTATGCGTACAAGTCCCAGCCGCGTATTGCTTTGTTCTCGGTATGCGTGCAAGTTCCAGACGCGTATAGCTTCGGTCTCGTCGAACGTACAAGTTCCAGCCGCGTATTGCTTCGGTCTCGTTATGCGTGCAAGTTCAAGCGGCGCATTGCTTCGGTCTCGTTATGCGTACAAGTTCCAGCCGTGTATTGCTTCGGTCTCGTCGAGCGTACAAGTTCCAGCCGCGTGTTGCTTCGGTCTCATTTATGCGTGCAAGTTCCAGACGCGTATTGCTTCGGTCTCGTCGTGCGTACTAGTCCTAGCCGCGCATTGCTCCGGTCGCGTTATGCGTGCAAGTCCCAGCCGCGTAATGCTTCGGTCTCGTCGAGCGTACAAGTTCCAGCCGCGTATTGCTTTGTTCTCGTTATGCGTGCAAGTTCCAGCCGCACATTGCTTCGGTCTCGTCGAGCGTACAAGTCCCAGCCGCGTATTGCTTCGGTCTCGTGGAGCGTACAAGTTCCAGCTGCGCGTTGCTTCGGAATTGTTATGCGTACAAGTCCCAGACGCGTATTGCTTCGATCTCGTTATGCGTACAAGATTCAGCCGCGTATTGCTTCGGTCTCGTCGAGCGTACAAGTCCCAGCCGCGTATTGCTTCGGTCTCGTTATGCGTGCAAGTTCCAGCCGCGTATTGCTTCGGTCTCGTTATGCGTACAAGTTCCAGCAGCGTGTTGCTTCGGTCTCGTTATGCGTGCAAGTTGCAGCCGCGTATTGCTTTGTTCTCGTTATGCGTACAAGTCCCGGCCGCGTATTGCTTCGGTATCGTCGGGCATACATGTTCCAACCGCGTATTGCTTCGATCTCGTTATGCGTACAAGTTCCAGCAGCGTGTTGCTTCGGTCTCGTTATGCGTGCAAGTTGCAGCCGCGTATTGCTTTGTTCTCGTTATGCGTACAAGTCCCAGCCGCGTAATGCTTCGGTCTCGTCGAGCGTACAAGTTCCAGCCGCGTATTGCTTTGTTCTCGTTATGCGTGCAAGTTCCAGCCGCACATTGCTTCGGTCTCGTCGAGCGTACAAGTCCCAGCCGCGTATTGCTTCGGTCTCGTGGAGCGTACAAGTTCCAGCTGCGCGTTGCTTCGGAATCGTTATGCGTACAAGTCCCAGACGCGTATTGCTTCGATCTCGTTATGCGTACAAGATTCAGCCGCGTATTGCTTCGGTCTCGTCGAGCGTACAAGTACCAGCAGTGCATTGCTTCGGTCTCGTTATGCGAGCAAGTTCCAGCCGCGTATTGCTTCGGTCTCGTGGAGCGTACAAGTTCCAGCCGCGTATTGCTTCGGTCTCGTTATGCGTGCAAGTTCAAGCGGCGCATTGCTTTGGTCTCGTTATGCGTACAAGTTCCAGCCGCGTATTGCTTCAGTCTCGTCGAGCGTACAAGACCCAGCCGCGTATTGCTTCGGCATCGTCGATCGTACAAGTACCAGCCGCTTATTGCTTCGGTCTCGTGGAGCGTACAAGATCCAGCCGCGTATTGCTTCGGTCTCGTCGAGCGTACAAGTTCCAGCCGCGTGTTGCTTCGGTCTCGTTATGCGTACAAGTTTCAGCCGCGTATTGCTTCGGTCTCGTCGAGCGTACAAGTTCGAGCCGCGTATTGCTTCGGTCTCGTTATGCGTGCAAGTTCCAGCAGCGTATTGCTTCGGTCTCGTTATGCGTACAAGTTCCAGCTGCGTATTGCTTCGGTCTCGTCGATCGTACAAGTACCAGCAGCGTATTGCTTCGGTCTCGTTATGCGTACAAGTCCCAGCCGCGTATTGTTTTATTCTCCTTATGCGTACAAGGCCCAGCCGCGTATTGCTACGGTCTCGTCGAGCGTACAAGTTCCAGCCACGTATTGCTTCGGTCTCGTCGAGCGTCCAAGTTCCAGCCGTGTATTGCTTCGGTCTCGTCGAGCGTACAAGTTCCAGCCGCGTAATGCTTCGGTCTCGTCCAGCGTACAAGTTCCAGCCGCGTATTGCTTTGTTCTCGTTATGCGTACAAGTTCCAGCCGCGTATTGCTTCGGTCTCGTCGAGAGTACAAGTTCCAGCCGCGTATTGCTTCGGTCTCGTTACGCGTACAAGTTCCAGCCGTGTATTGCTTTGTTCTCGTTTTGCGTACAAGTCCCAGCCGCGTATTGCTTCGGTCTCGTCGTGCGTACAAGTCTCAGCCGCGTATTGCTTCGGTCTCTTCGAGCGTACAAGTTCCAGCCGCGTATTGCTTCGGTCTCGTTACGCGTACAAGTTCCAGCCGTGTATTGCTTCGGTCTCGTCGAGAGTACAAGTTCCAGCCGCGTATTCCTCCAGTCTCTTCGAGCGTACAAGTTCCAGCCGCATACTGCTTCTGTCTCGTTACGCGTACAAGTCCCAGCCGTGTATTGCTTCGGTCTCGTCGAGCGTACAAGTTCCAGCCGCGTAATGCTTCGGTCTCGTCGAGCGTACAAGTTCCAGCCGCGTATTGCTTCGATCTCGTTATGCGTACAAGTTCCAGCCGCGCATTGCTTCGGTCTCGTCGAGCGCACAAGTTCCAGCCGCATGTTGCTTCGGTCTCGTTATGCGTGCAAGTTCCAGACGCGTATAGCTTCGGTCTCGTCGAGCGTACAAGTTCCAGCCGCGTATAGCTTCGGTCCCGTCGAGCGGACAAGTTCCAGCAGCGCGTTGCTTCGGTCTCGTTATGAGTGCAAGTTGCAGCCGCGTATTGCTTTGTGCTCGTTATGCGTACAAGTCCCGGCCGCGTATTGCTTCGGTATCGTCGGGCATACATGTTCCAACCGCGTATTGCTTCGATCTCGTTATGCGTACAAGTTCCAGCAGCGTGTTGCTTCGGTCTCGTCATGCGTACAAGTTACAGCCGCGTAATGCTTTGATTCTCGTTATGTGTGCAAGTTCCGGCCGCGGATTGCTTCGGTCTCTTCGAGCGTACAAGTTCCAGCCGCGTATTGCTTCGGTCTCGTTACGCGTACAAGTTCCAGCCGCGTATAGCTTCTGTCTCGTCGAGCGTACAAGTTCCAGCCGCGTGTTGCTTCGGTCTCATTTATGCGTGCAAGTTCCAGACGCGTATTGCTTCGGTCTCGTCGAGCGTACAAGTCCTAGCCGCGCATTGCTTCGGTCGCGTTATGCGTACAAGTCCCAGCCGTGTATTGCTTCGGTCTAGTTTTGCGTACAAGTTCCAGCCGCGTGTTGCTTCGGTCTCGTTATGCGTACAAGTTCCAGCAGCGTAATGCTTCGGTCTCGTCGAGCGTACAAGTTCCAGCCGCGTATTGCTTCGATCTCGTTATGCGAACAAGTTCCAGTCGCGCATTGCTTCGGTCTCGTCGAGCGTACAAGTCCCAGCCGCGTATTCCTCCGGTCTCTTCGAGCATACAAGTTTCAGCCGCGTAGTGCTTCGGTCTCGTCGAGCGTACAAGTTCGAGCCGCGTATTGCTTCGGTCTCGTTATGCGTGCAAGTTGCAGCCGCGTATTGCTTTGTTCTCGTTATGCGTACAAGTCCCGGCCGCGTATTGCTTCGGTATCGTCGAGCGTACAAGTTCCAGCAGCGTATTGCTTCGGTGTCGTTGTGCGTACAAGCCTCAGCCGCGTACTGCTTTGTTGTCGTTATGCGTACAAGTCCCAGCCGCGTATTGCTTCGGTCTCGTTACGCGTGCAAGTTCCAGCCGCGTATTGCTTCGGTCTCGTCGAGCGTACAAGTTCCAGCCGCGTATTGCTTCAGTCTCGTCGAGCGTACAAGTTCCAGCCGCGTGTTGCTTCGGTCCCGTTATGCGTGCAAGTTCCAGACGTGTATTGCTTCGGTCTCTTCGAGCGTACAAGTCCCAGCCGTGTATTGCTTCGGTCTCGTGGAGCGAACAAGTTCCAGCTGCGCGTTGCTTCGGTGTCGTTATGCGTACAAGACCCAGCCGCGTATTGCTTCGGTCTCGCCGATCGTGCAAGTACCAGCAGCGAATTGCTTCGGTCTCGTTATGCGTACAAGTCCCAGCCGCGTATTGTTTTATTCTCGTTATGCGTACAAGTTCCATCCGTGTATTGCTTCGGTCTCGTCGAGAGTACAAGTTCCAGCCGCGTATTCCTCCAGTCTCTTCGAGCGTACAAGTTCCAGCCGCATACTGCTTCTGTCTCGTTACGCGTACAAGTCCCAGCCGTGTATTGCTTCGGTCTCGTCGAGCGTACAAGTTCCAGCCGCGTAATGCTTCGGTCTCGTCGAGCGTACAAGTTCCAGCCGCGTATTGCTTCGATCTCGTTATGCGTACAAGTTCCAGCCGCGCATTGCTTCGGTCTCGTCGAGCGCACAAGTTCCAGCCGCATGTTGCTTCGGTCTCGTTATGCGTGCAAGTTCCAGACGCGTATAGCTTCGGTCTCGTCGAGCGTACAAGTTCCAGCCGCGTATAGCTTCGGTCCCGTCGAGCGGACAAGTTCCAGCAGCGCGTTGCTTCGGTCTCGTTATGAGTGCAAGTTGCAGCCGCGTATTGCTTTGTTCTCGTTATGCGTACAAGTCCCGGCCGCGTATTGCTTCGGTATCGTCGGGCATACATGTTCCAACCGCGTATTGCTTCGATCTCGTTATGCGTACAAGTTCCAGCAGCGTGTTGCTTCGGTCTCGTCATGCGTACAAGTTACAGCCGCGTAATGCTTTGATTCTCGTTATGTGTGCAAGTTCCGGCCGCGGATTGCTTCGGTCTCTTCGAGCGTACAAGTTCCAGCCGCGTATTGCTTCGGTCTCGTTACGCGTACAAGTTCCAGCCGCGTATAGCTTCTGTCTCGTCGAGCGTACAAGTTCCAGCCGCGTGTTGCTTCGGTCTCATTTATGCGTGCAAGTTCCAGACGCGTATTGCTTCGGTCTCGTCGAGCGTACAAGTCCTAGCCGCCTATTGCTTCGGTCGCGTTATGCGTACAAGTCCCAGCCGTGTATTGCTTCGGTCTAGTTTTGCGTACAAGTTCCAGCCGCGTGTTGCTTCGGTCTCGTTATGCGTACAAGTTCCAGCAGCGTAATGCTTCGGTCTCGTCGAGCGTACAAGTTCCAGCCGCGTATTGCTTCGATCTCGTTATGCGAACAAGTTCCAGTCGCGCATTGCTTCGGTCTCGTCGAGCGTACAAGTCCCAGCCGCGTATTCCTCCGGTCTCTTCGAGCATACAAGTTTCAGCCGCGTAGTGCTTCGGTCTCGTCGAGCGTACAAGTTCGAGCCGCGTATTGCTTCGGTCTCGTTATGCGTGCAAGTTGCAGCCGCGTATTGCTTTGTTCTCGTTATGCGTACAAGTCCCGGCCGCGTATTGCTTCGGTATCGTCGAGCGTACAAGTTCCAGCAGCGTATTGCTTCGGTGTCGTTGTGCGTACAAGCCTCAGCCGCGTACTGCTTTGTTGTCGTTATGCGTACAAGTCCCAGCCGCGTATTGCTTCGGTCTCGTTACGCGTGCAAGTTCCAGCCGCGTATTGCTTCGGTCTCGTCGAGCGTACAAGTTCCAGCCGCGTATTGCTTCAGTCTCGTCGAGCGTACAAGTTCCAGCCGCGTGTTGCTTCGGTCCCGTTATGCGTGCAAGTTCCAGACGTGTATTGCTTCGGTCTCTTCGAGCGTACAAGTCCCAGCCGTGTATTGCTTCGGTCTCGTGGAGCGAACAAGTTCCAGCTGCGCGTTGCTTCGGTGTCGTTATGCGTACAAGACCCAGCCGCGTATTGCTTCGGTCTCGCCGATCGTGCAAGTACCAGCAGCGAATTGCTTCGGTCTCGTTATGCGTACAAGTCCCAGCCGCGTATTGTTTTATTCTCGTTATGCGTACAAGGCCCAGCCGCGTATTGCTACGGTCTCGTCGAGCGTACAAGTTCCAGCCACGTATTGCTTCGGTCTCGTCGAGCGTACAAGTTCCAGCCGTGTATTGCTTCGGTCTCGTCGAGCGTACAAGTTCCAGCCGCATGTTGCTTCGGTCTCATTTATGCGTGCAAGTTCCAGAAGCGTGTTGCTTCGGTCTCTTAGAGCGTACAAGTTCCAGCTGCGCGTTGCTTCGGTGTCGTTATGCGTGCAAGTTCCAGCCGCGTATTGCTTCGGTTTGGTCGAGGGTACAAGTCCCAGCCGCGTATTCCTCCAGTCTCTTCGAGCGTACAAGTTCCAGCCGCATACTGCTTCTGTCTCGTTACGCGTACAAGTCCCAGCCGTGTATTGCTTCGGTCTCGTCGAGCGTACAAGTACCAGCAGTGCATTGCTTCTGACTCGTTATGCGAGCAAGTTCCAGCCGCGTATTGCTTCGGTCTCGTGGAGCGTACAAGTTCCAGCCGCGTATTGCTTCGATCCCGTTATGCGTACAAGTTCCAGCCGCGCATTGCTTCGGTCTCGTCGAGCGCACAAGTTCCAGCCGTATGTTGCTTCGGTCTCGTTATGCGTGCAAGTTCCAGACGCGTATAGCTTCGGTCTCGTCGAGCGTACAAGTCCCAGCTGCGTATTGCTTTGGTCGCGTTATGCGTTCAAGTCCCAGCCGTGTTTTGCTTCGGCCTCGTTTTGCGTACAAGTTCAGGCCGCGTGTTGCTTCGGTCTCGTTATGCGTAGAAGTTCCAGCCGCGTAATGCTTCGGTCTCGTCGAGCGTACAAGTTCCAGCCGCGTATTCCTTCGGTCACGTCGAGCGTACAAGTTCCAGCCGCGTATAGCTTCGGTCCCGTCGAGCGGACAAGTTCCAGCAGCGGGTTGCTTCGGTCTCGTTATGCGTGCAAGTTGCTGCCGCGTATTGCTTTGTTCTCGTTATGCGTACAAGTCCCGGCCGCGTATTGCTTCGGAATCGTCGGGCATACAAGTTCCAACCGCGTATTGCTTCGATCTCGTTATGCGTACAAGTTCCAGCAGCGTGTTGCTTCGGTCTCGTCATGCGTACAAGTTACAGCCGCGTAATGCTTCGGTCTCGTCGAGCGTACAAGTTCCAGCCGCGTATTCCTTCGGTCACGTCGAGCGTACAAGTTCCAGCCGCGTATAGCTTCGGTCCCGTCGAGCGGACAAGTTCCAGCAGCGGGTTGCTTCGGTCTCGTTATGCGTGCAAGTTGCAGCCGCGTATTGCTTTGTTCTCGTTATGCGTACAAGTCCCGGCCGCGTATTGCTTCGGAATCGTCGGGCATACAAGTTCCAACCGCGTATTGCTTCGATCTCGTTATGCGTACAAGTTCCAGCAGCGTGTTGCTTCGGTCTCGTCATGCGTACAAGTTACAGCCGCGTAATGCTTTGATTCTCGTTATGTGTGCAAGTTCCGGCCGCGGATTGCTTCTGTCTCGTCGAGCGTACAAGTTCCAGCCGCGTGTTGCTTCGGTCCCGTCGAGCGGACAAGTTCCAGCAGCGCGTTGCTTCGGTCTCGTTATTGCGTGCAAGTTGCAGCCGCGTATTGCTTCGGTCTCGTCGAGCGTACAAGTTCCAGCCGCGTATTGCTTCGGTCTCGTCGAGCGTACAAGTTCAGGCCGCGTGTTGCTTCGGTCTCGTTATGCGTACAAGATTCAACCGCGTAATGCGTCGGTCTCGTCGAGCGTGCAAGTTCCATCCGCGTATTGCTTCGCAGTCGTCGAGCGTACAAGTTCCAGCCGCGTGTTGCTTCGGTCTCGTTATGCGTACAAGTTCCAGCCGCGTAATGCTTCGGTGTCTCTATGCGTACAAGCCCCAGCCGCGTACTGCTTTGTTGTCGTTATGCGTACAAGTTCGAGCAGCGCGTTGCTTCGGTCTCGTTATGCGTGCAAGTTGCAGCCCCGTATTGCTTCGATCTCGTTATGCGTACAAGTTCCAGCCGCGTATTGCTTCGGTCTCGTCGAGCGTACAAGTTCCAGCCGCGTATTGCTTTGTTCCCGGTATTCGTATAAGTCCGAGCCGCGTGTTGCTTCGGTCTCGTGGAGCCAACAAGTTCCAGCCGCGTATAGCTTCGGCCCAGTCGAGCGGACAAGTTCCAGCAGCGCGTTGCGTCGGTCTCGTTATGCGTGCAAGTTGCAGCCGCGTATTGCTTCGGCATCGTCGATCGTACAAGTACCAGCCGCTTATTGCTTCGGTCTCGTGGAGCGTACAAGATCCAGCCGCGTATTGCTTCGGTCTCGTCGAGCGTACAAGTTCCGGCCGCGTGTTGCTTCGGTCTCGTTATGCGTGCAAGTTCCAGGCGCGTATTGCTTCGGTCTCGTCGAGCGTACCAGTTCCAGCCGCGTATTGCTTCCGTCTCGGTATGCGTACAAGTCCCAGCCGTGTATTGCTTCGGTCTCGTCCAGCGTACAAGTTCCAGCAGCGTATTGCTTCGGTCTCGTCGAGCGTCCAGTTTTCAGACGCGTGCTGCTTCGCTCTCGTTATGCGTACAGCTTCCAGCCTCGTATTGTTTCGGTCTCGTCGAGCGTACATGTTCCAGCCACGTATTGCTTCGGTCTCGTCGAGCGAACAAGTTCCAGCCGCGTATAGCTTCGGTCCCGTCGAGCGGACAAGTTCCAGCTGCGCGTTGCTTCGGTGTCGTTATGCGTTCAAGTTCCAGCCGCGTATTGCTTCGGTTTCGTCGGTGGTACAAGTCCCAGCCGCGTATTCCTCCGGTCTCTTCGAGCGTTCAAGTTCCTGCCGCATATTGCTTCTGTCTCGTTACGCGTACAAGTTCCAGCCGCGTATTGCTTCGGTCTCGTCGAGCGTACAAGTTCCAGCAGCGTATTGCTTCGGTGTCGTTATGCGTACAAGTCCCAGCCGCGTATTGCTTCGGTCTCGTTATGCGTGCAAGTTCCAGCCGCGCATTGCTTCGGTCTCGTTATGCGTACAAGTTCCAGCCGCGTATTGCTTCAGTCTCGTCGAGCGTACAAGTCCCAGCCGCGTAGTGCTTCGGCATCGTCGATCGTGCAAGTACCAGCCGCTTATTGCTTCGGTCTCGTGGAGCGTACAAGATCCAGCCGCGTATTGCTTCGGTCCCGTCGAGCGGACAAGTTCCAGCCACGTATTGCTTCAGTCTCGTCGAGCGTACAAGTTCCAGCCGAGTAATGCTTTGGTCTCGTTATGTGTGCAAGTTGGGGCCACGGATTGCTTCGGTCTCGTCGATCGTACAAGTTCCAGCCGCGTATTGCTTCGGTCTCATCGAGCGTACAAGTCCTAGCCGCGTATTGCTTCGATGTCGTGATGCGTACAAGTTTCAGCAGCGCGTTGCTTCGGTGTCGTTATGCGTGCAAGTTGCAGCCGCGTATTGCTTCGGTCTCGTCGAGCGTACAAGTTGCACCCGCGTATTGCTTCGGTCTCGTCGAGCGTACAAGTTCCAGCCGCGTATTGCTTCGGTCTCGTCGAGCGTACAAGTCCTAGCCGCGTATCGCTTCGATGTGGTTATGCGTACAAGTTCCAGCCGCGCATTGCTTCGGTCTCGTCGGGCATACAAGTTCCAACCGCGTACTGCTTCGGTCTCGTCGATCGTGCAAGTCCTAGCCGCGTATTGCTTCGGTCTCTTCGAGCGTACAAGTCCCAGCCGTGTATTGCTTCGGTCTCGTTATGCGTACAAGTTCCAGCCGCGTGTTGCTTCGGTCTCGTTATGCGTAAAGTTCCAGCCGCGTGTTGCTTTGTTCTCGTTATGCGCACAAGTCCCAGCAGCGTATAGCTTCTGCCTCGTCGAGCGTACAAGTCCCAGCCGCGTATTGCTTCGGTCTCGTCTAGAGTACAAGTTCCAGCCGCGTATTGCTTTGGTCTCGATATGCGTACAAGTTCCAGCCTCGTATTGCTTCCGTCTCGTGGAGCATACAAGTCCCAGGCGCATATAGCTGCGCTCTCGTTATGCGTGCAAATTCCAGACGCGTATAGCTTCGGTCTCGTCGAACGTACAAGTTCCAGCCGCGTATTGCTTCGGTCTCGTTATGCGTGCAAGTTCAAGCGGCGCATTGCTTCGGTCTCGTTATGCGTACAAGTTCGAGCCGCGTATTGCTTCAGTCTCGTCGAGCGTACAAGACCCAGCCGCGGATTGCTTCGGCATCGTCGATCGTACAAGTACCAGCCGCTTATTGCTTCGGTCTCGTGGAGCGTACAAGATCCAGCCGCGTATTGCTTCGGTCTCGTCGAGCGTACAAGTTCCAGCCGCGTGTTGCTTCGGTCTCGTTATGCGTACAAGTTTCAGCCGCGTATTGCTTCGGTCTCGTCGAGCGTACAAGTTCGAGCCGCGAATTGCTTCGGTCTCGTCGAGCGTACAAGTTCGAGCCGTGTATTGCTTCGGTCTCGTCGAGCGTACAAGTTCCAGCCGCGTGTTGCTTCGGTCTCATTTATGCGTGCAAGTTCCAGCCGCGTAATGCTTCGGTCTCGTCGAGCGAACAAGTTCCAGCCGCGTATTGCTTTGTTCTCGTTATGCGTGCAAGTTCCAGCCGCACATTGCTTCGGTCTCGTCGGGCGTACAAGTCCCAGCGGCGTATTGCTTCGGTCTCGTGGAGCGTACAAGTTCCAGCCGCGTATTGCTTCGGTTTCGTCGAGGGTACAAGTTCCAGCAGCGTATTGCTTCGGTCTCATTATTCGTACAAGTTCCAGCCGCTTATTGCTTCGGTCTCGTCGATCGTACAAGTACCAGCAGCGTATTGCTTCGGTCTCGTTGTGCGTCCATTCCCAGCCGCGTATTGTTTTATTCTCCTTATGCGTACAAGGCCCAGCCGCGTATTGCTACGGTCTCGTCGAGCGTACAAGTTCCAGCCACGTATTGCTTCGGTCTCGTCGAGCGCCCAAGTTCCAGCCGTGTATTGCTTCGGTCTCGTCGAGCGTACAAGTTCCAGCCGTGTATTGCTTCGGTCTCGTCGAGCGTACAAGTTCCAGCCGCGTATTGCTTTGTTCTCGTTATGCGTGCAAGTTCCAGCCGCACATTGCTTCGGTCTCGTCGAGAGTACAAGTCCCAGCCGCGTATTGCTTCGGTCTCGTGGAGCGTACAAGTTCCAGCTGCGCGTTGCTTCGGTGTCGTTATGCGTTCAAGTTCCAGCCGCGTATTGCTTCGGTTTCGTCGATGGTACAAGTCCCAGCCGCGTATTCCTCCGGTCTCTTCGAGCGTTCAAGTTCCAGCCGCATATTGCTTCTGTCTCGTTACGCGTACAAGTCCCAGCCGTGTATTGCTTCGGTCTCGTCGAGCGTACAAGTACCAGCAGTGCATTGCTTCGGTCTCGTTATGCGAGCAAGTTCCAGCAGCGCGTTGTTTCGGTCTCGTTATGCGTGCAAGTTGCAGCAGCGTAATGCTTTGGTCTCGATATGTGTGCAAGTTCCGGCCGCGTATTGCTTCGGTATCGTCGGGCATACAAGTTCCAGCCGCGTATTGCTTCGATCTCGTTATGCGTACAAGTTCCAGCCGCGTATTGCTTCGGTCTCGTCGAGCGCACAAGTTGCAGCCGCATGTTGCTTCGGTCTCGTTATGCGTGCAAGTTTCAGACGCATATAGCTTCGGTCTCGTCGAGCGTACAAGTCCAAGCCGCGTATTGCTTTGGTCGGGTTATGCGTACAAGTCCCAGCCGCGTGTTGCTCCGGTGTCTTCATGCGTACAAGTCTCAGCCGCGTGTTGGTTCGGTCTCGTCGAGCGAACAAGTTCCAGCAGCGCGTTGCATCGGTCTCGTTATGCGTGCAAGTTCCAGCCCCGTATTGCTCCGATCTCGTTATGCGTACATGTTCCAGCCGCGTATTTCTTCGGTTTCGTTATGCGTACAAGTTCCAGCCGCGCGTTGCTTCGGTCTCGTTAGGCGTGCAAGTTCCAGCCGCGTAATGCTTCGGTCTCGTTATGCGTACAATTTCCAGCCGCGTATTGCTTCGGTCTCTTGGAGCATACAAGTCCCAGGCGCGTATAGCTGCAGTCTCGTTATGCGTACAAGTTCCAGCCGCGTATTACTTCGGTCTCGTGGAGCATACAAGTCCCACGCGCGTATTTCTGCGGTTTCGTTATGCGTACAAGTTCCAGCAGCGCGTTGCTTCGGTCTCGTTTTGCGTACAAGTTCCAGCCGCGTGCTGCTTCGGTCTCGTTAGGCGTGCAAGTCTCAGCCGCGTGTTGCTTCGGTCTCGTCGAGCGAACAAGTTCCAGCAGCGCGTTGCTTCGGTCTCGTTATGGGTACAAGTCCCAGCCGCGTATTGCTTCGGTCTCGTTACGCGTGCAAGTCCCAGCTGCGTGTTGCTTCGGTCTCGTTATGCGTGCAAGTCCCAGCCGTGTAATGCTTCGGTCGCGTTATGCGTACAAGTGCCAGCCGTGTATTTCTTCGGTCTTTGTTTTGCATTCAAGTTCCAGCCGCGTATTGCTTCGATGTCGTTATGCGTACAAGTTCCAGCAGCGCGTTGCTTCGGTCTCGTTATGCGTACAAGTTCCAGCCGCGTGCTGCTTCGGTCTCGTTAGGCGTGCAAGTCTCAGCCGCGTGTTGCTTCGGTCTCGTCGAGCGAACAAGTTCCAGCAGCGCGTTGCTTCGGTCTCGTTATGGGTACAAGTCCCAGCCGCGTATTGCTTCGGTCTCGTTACGCGTGCAAGTCCCAGCTGCGTGTTGCTTCGGTCTCGTTATGCGTGCAAGTCCCAGCCGTGTAATGCTTCGGTCGCGTTATGCGTACAAGTGCCAGCCGTGTATTTCTTCGGTCTTTGTTTTGCATACAAGTTCCAGCCGCGTATTGCTTCGATGTCGTTATGCGTACAAGTTCCAGCCGAGCATTGCTTCGGTCTCGTCGAGCGCACAAGTTCCAGCCGCATGTTGCTTCTGTCTCGTCGAGCGTACAAGTCCTAGCCGCGTATTGATTCGGTCGCGTTATGCGTACAAGTGCCAGCCGTGTATTGCATCGGTCTTTGTTTTGCATACAAGTTCCAGCCGCGTGTTGCTTCGATCTCGTTATGCGTGCAAGTTTCAGGCGCGTATTGCTTCGATCTCGTTATGCGTACAAGTTCCAGCCGCGTATTGCTTCCGTCTCGTGGAGCATACAAGTCCCAGGCGCATATAGCTGCGCTCTCGTTATGCGTACAAGTTCCAGCCGCGTATTGCTTCTGTCTCGTCGAGAGTACAAGTTCCAGCCGCGTATTGTTTTGGTCTCGTCGAGAGTGAAGTTTCCAGCCGCGTTGCTTCGGTCTCGTCGAGTGTACATTTTCCAGCCGCGTATTGCTTTGGTCTCGTTATGCGTACAAGTTCCAGCCGCGTAATGCTTCGGTCTCGTCGAGCGTACAAGTTCCAGCCGCGTATTGCTTTGTTCTCGTTATGCGTGCAAGTTCCAGCCGCACATTGCTTCGGTCACGTCGAGAGTACAAGTCCCAGCCGCGTATTGCTTCGGTCTCGTGGAGCGTACAAGTTCCAGCTGCGAGTTGCTTCGGTGTCGTTATGCGTTCAAGTTCCAGCCGCGTGTTGCTTCGGTCTCGTTATGCGTACAAGTTCCAGCCGCGTAATGCTTTGGTCTCGTCGAGCGTACAAGTACCAGCAGTGCATTGCTTCGGTCTCGTTATGCGAGCAAGTCCCAGCCGCGTATTACTTTGTTCTCGTCGACCGTATAAGTTCCAGCAGCGTATTGCTTCAGTCTCGTCGAGAGTGAAGTTTCCAGCCGCGTGTTGCTTCGGTCTCGTCGAGTGTACAAGTTCCAGCCGCGTATTGCTTTGGTCTCGTTATGCGTACAAGTCCCAGCCGCGTAATCCTTCGGTCTCTTCGAGCGTACAAGTTCCAGCCGCGTATTCCTTCGGTCTCATCGAGCGTACAAGTTCCAGCAGAGTATTGCTTCGGTCTCGTTACGCGTACAAGTTCCAGCCGCGTATTGCTTTGTTCTCGTTATGCGTGCAAGTTCCAGCCGCACATTGCTTCGGTCACGTCGAGAGTACAAGTCCCAGCCGCGTATTGCTTCGGTCTCGTGGAGCGTACAAGTTCCAGCTGCGAGTTGCTTCGGTGTCGTTATGCGTTCAAGTTCCAGCCGCGTGTTGCTTCGGTCTCGTTATGCGTACAAGTTCCAGCCGCGTATTGCTTCGATCTCGTTATGCGTACAAGTTCCAGCCGCGTATTGCTTCGGTCTCGTGGAGCATACAAGTCCCGGGCGCATATAGCTGCGGTCTCGTTGTGCGTACAAGTTCCAGCCGCGTATTGCTTCAGTCTCGTCAAGCGTACAAGTTCCAGCCGCGTATTGCTTTGTTCTCGTTATGCGCACGAGTCCCAGCCGCGTATTGCTTCGGTCGCGTTATGCGCACAAGTTCCAGCCGCGTGTTGCTTCGGTCTCGTTATGCGTGCAAGTTGCAGCAGCGTAATGCTTTGGTCTCGATATGTGTGCAAGTTCCGGCCGCGTATTGCTTCGGTATCGTCGGGCATACAAGTCCCAGCCGCGTATTGCTTCGGTCTCGTGGAGCGTACCAGTTCCAGCTGCGAGTTGCTTCGGTGTCATTATGCGTTCAAGATCCAGCCGCGTGTTGCTTCGGTCTCGTTATGCGTACAAGTTCCAGCCGCGTAATGCTTTGGTCTCGTCGAGCGTACAAGTACCAGCAGTGCATTGCTTCGGTCTCGTTATGCGAGCAAGTCCCAGCCGCGTATTGCTTTGTTCTCGTCGACCGTATAAGTTCCAGCAGCGTATTGCTTCGGTCTCGTCGAGAGTGAAGTTTCCATCCGCGTGTTGCTTCGGTCTCGTCGAGTGTACAAGTTCCAGCCGCGTATTCCTTCGGTCTCTTCGAGCGTACCAGTTCAAGCCGCGTATTGCTTCGGTCTCGTTTCGCGAACAAGTTCCAGCCGCGTATTGCTTCGGTCTCGTGGAGCATACAAGTCCCAGGCGCATATAGCTGCGGTCTCGTTATGCGTACAAGTTCCAGCCGCGTATTGCTTCAGTCTCGTCGAGCGTACAAGTTCCAGCCGCGGATTGCTTTGGTCTCGATATGCGTACAAGTCCCAGCCGCGTATTCCTTCGGTCTCTTCGAGCGTACAAGATCCAGCCGCGTATTCCTTCGGTCTCGTCGAGCGTACAAGTTCCAGCCGCGTATTGCTTCGGTCTCGTTACGCGTACAAGTCCCAGCCACGTATTGCTTTGTTCTCGTTTTGCGTACAAGTCCCAGCCGCGTACTGCTTCGGTCTCGTCGAGCATACAAGTTCCAGCCGCGTGTTGCTTCGGTCTCGCTACGCGTACAAGTTCCAGCCGCGTATTCCTTCGGTCTCTACGAGCGTACAAGTTACAGCAGAGTATTGCTTCGGTCTCGCTACGCGTACAAGTTCCAGCCGCGTATTCCTTCGGTCTCGTCGAGCGTACAAGTTCCACCCGCGTATTCCTTCGGTCTCGTCGAGCGTACAAGTTCCAGCCGCGTATTGCTTCGGTCTCGTTACGCGTACAAGTCCCAGCCGCGTATTGCTTTGTTCTCGTTTTGCGTACAAGTCCCAGCCGCGTATTGCTTCGGTCTCGTTATGCGTACAAGTCCCAGCCGCGTATTTCCTTGTTCTCGTTATGCGTACAAGTCCCGGCCGCGTATTGCTTCGGTATCGTCGGGCATACAAGTTCCAACCGCGTATTGCTTCGGTCTCGTAGAGCGTACAAGTCCCAGCCGCGTATTGCTTTGTTCTCGTCGACCGTATAAGTTCCAGCAGCGTATTGCTTCGGTCTCGTTGAGAGTGAAGTTTCCAGCCGCGTGTTGCTTCGGTCTCGTCGAGTGTACAAGTTCCAGCCGCGTATTGCTTTGATCTCGTCATGCGTACAAGTTCCAGCCGCGTATTGCTTCGGTCTCGTCGAGCGCACAAGTTGCAGCCGCATGTTGCTTCGGTCTCGTTATGCGTGCAAGTTTCAGACGCATATAGCTTCGGTCTCGTCGAGCGTACAAGTCCAAGCCGCGTATTGCTTTGGTCGGGTTATGCGTACAAGTCCCAGCCGTGTATTGCTTCGGCCTCGTTTTGCGTACAAGTTCAGGCCGCGTGTTGCTTCGGTCTCGTTATGCGTACAAGATGCAGCCGCGTATTGCTTCGGTCTCGTGCAGCATACAAGTCCCAGCCGCGTATTGCTTCGGTCTCGTCGAGCGTACAAGTCCCAGCCGCGTATTGCTTTGGTCTTGTTATGCGTACAAGTCCCAGCCTCGTGTTGCTTCGGTGTCTTCATGCGTACAGGTCTCAGCCGCGTGTTGGTTCGGTCTCGTCGAGCGAACAAGTTCCAGCAGCGCGTTGCTTCGGTCTCGTTATGCGTGCAAGTTCCAGCCCCGTATTGCTCCGATCTCGTTATGCGTACATGTTCCAGCCGCGTATTTCTTCGGTTTCGTTATGCGTACAAGTTCCAGCCGCGCGTTGCTTCGGTCTCGTTAGGCGTGCAAGTTCCAGCCGCGTAATGCTTCGGTCTCGTTATGCGTACAATTTCCAGCCGCGTATTGCTTCGGTCTCTTGGAGCATACAAGTCCCAGGCGCGTATAGCTGCAGTCTCGTTATGCGTACAAGTTCCAGCCGCGTATTACTTCGGTCTCGTGGAGCATACAAGTCCCAGGCGCGTGTTTCTGCGGTTTCGTTATGCGTACAAGTTCCAGCTGCGTGTTGCTTCGGTCTCGTTATGCGTGCAAGTCCCAGCCGTGTAATGCTTCGGTCTCGTGGAGCGTTCAAGTTCCAGCCGCGTATTGCTTCGGTCGCGTTATGCGTACAAGTGCCAGCCGTGTATTGCTTCGGTCTTTGTTTTGCATACAAGTTCCAGCCGCGTGTTGCTTCGATCTCGTTATGCGTGCAAGTTTCAGACGCGTATTGCTTCCGTCTCGTGGAGCATACAAGTCCCAGGCGCATATAGCTGCGCTCTCGGTATGCGTACAAGTTCCAGCCGCGTATTGCTTCTGTCTCGTCGAGAGTACAAGTTCCAGCCGCGTATTGTTTTGGTCTCGTTGTGCGTACATGTCCCAGCCGCGTATTCCTTCGGTCTCTTCGAGCGTACAAGTTCCAGCAGCGTATTGCTTCGGTCTCGTTATGCGTACAAGTTCCAGCCGCGTAATGCTTCGGTTTCGTTATGTGTGCAAGTTCTATCCGCGGATTGCCTCGGTCTCGTCGAGCGTACAAGTTCCAGCCGCGTATTCCTTCGGTCTCTTCGAGCGTACAAGTTCCAGCCGCCTACTGCTTCGGTCTCGTTATGCGTACAAGTCGCAGCCGCGTATTGCGTTGTTCTCGTTCTGCGTACAAGTCCCAGCCGCGTATTACTTCGGTATCGTCGGGCATACAAGTCCCAACCGCGTATTGCTTCGGTCTCGTCGAGCGTACAAGTCCCAGCCGCGTATAGCTTCGGTCTCGTCGAGCGTACAAGTCTCAGCCGCGTATTGCTTCGGTCTCGTTACGCGTACAAGTCCCAGCCGCGTATTGCTTTGTTCTCGTTTTGCGTACAAGTCCCAGCCGCGTATTGCTGCGGTCTCGTCGAGCGTACAAGTCTCAGCCGCGTATTGCTTCGGTCTCGTGGAGCGTACAAGTCCCAGCCGCGTATTGCTTCGGTCTCGTCGAGAGTACAAGTTCCAGCCGCGTATTGCTTTGGTCTCGTTATATGTACAAGTCCCAGCCGCGTATTCCTTCGGTCTCTTCGAGCGTACAAGTTCCAGCCGCGTGTTGCTTCGGTCTCGTTATGCGTACAAGTTCCAGCCGCGTAATGCTTCGGTTTCGATATGTGTGCAAGTTCTATCCGCGGATTGCTTCGGTCTCGTCGAGCGTACAAGTTCGAGCCGTGTATTGCTTCGGTCTCGTCGAGCGTACAAGTTCCAGCCGCGTGTTGCTTCGGTCTCATTTATGCGTGCAAGTTCCAGCCGCGTAATGCTTCGGTCTCGTCGAGCGAACAAGTTCCAGCCGCGTATTGCTTTGTTCTCGTTATGCGTGCAAGTTCCAGCCGCACATTGCTTCGGTCTCGTCGGGCGTACAAGTCCCAGCGGCGTATTGCTTCGGTCTCGTGGAGCGTACAAGTTCCAGCCGCGTATTGCTTCGGTTTCGTCGAGGGTACAAGTTCCAGCAGCGTATTGCTTCGGTCTCATTATTCGTACAAGTTCCAGCCGCTTATTGCTTCGGTCTCGTCGATCGTACAAGTACCAGCAGCGTATTGCTTCGGTCTCGTTGTGCGTACAAGTCCCAGCAGCGTATTGTTTTATTCTCCTTATGCGTACAAGGCCCAGCCGCGTATTGCTACGGTCTCGTCGAGCGTACAAGTTCCAGCCACGTATTGCTTCGGTCTCGTCGAGCGCCCAAGTTCCAGCCGTGTATTGCTTCGGTCTCGTCGAGCGTACAAGTTCCAGCCGTGTATTGCTTCGGTCTCGTCGAGCGTACAAGTTCCAGCCGCGTATTGCTTTGTTCTCGTTATGCGTGCAAGTTCCAGCCGCGCATTGCTTCGGTCTCGTCGAGCGTACAAGTTCGAGCCGCGTATTGCTTCGGTCTCGTTATGCGTGCAAGTTCCAGCCGCGTATTGCTTCGGTTTCGTCGAGCGTACAAGTTTCAGCCGTGTATTGCTTCGGTCTCGTCGAGCGTACAAGTTCCAGCAGCGTATTGCTTCGGTGTCGTTATGCGTACAAGTCCCAGCCGCGTATTGCCTTGTGCTCGTTATGCGTGCAAGTTCCAGACGCGTATAGCTTCGGTCTCGTCGAGGGTACAAGTCCCAGCCGCGTATTCCTCCGGTCTCTTCGAGCGTTCAAGTTCCAGCCGCATATTGCTTCCGTCTCGTTACGCGTACAAGTCCCAGCCGTGTATTGCTTCGGTCGCGTCGAGCGTACAAGTTCCAGCAGCGTATTGCTTCGGTCTCGTTATGCGTGCAAGCTCCAGCCGCGTATTGCTTCGGTTTCGTCGAGGGTACAAGTTCCAGCAGCGTATTGCTTCGGTCTCGTTATGCGTACAAGTTCCAGCCGCGTATTGCTTCGGTCTCGTTATGCGTGCAAGTTCCAGCCGCACATTGCTTCGGTCTCGTCGAGCGTACAAGTCCCAGCCGCGTATTGCTTCGGTCGCGTGGAGCGTACAAGTTCCAGCTGCGCGTTGCTTCGGTGTCGTTATGCGTACAAGTCCCAGACGCGTATTGCTTCGATCTCGTTATGCGTACAAGTTTCAGCCGCGTATTGCTTCGGTCTCGTCGAGCGTACAAGTTCCAGCCGCGTGTTGCTTCGGTCTCGTTATGCGTACAAGTTTCAGCCGCGTATTGCTTCGGTCTCGTCGAGCGTACAAGTTCGAGCCGCGTATTGCTTCGGTCTCGTTATGCGTGCAAGTTCCAGCCGCGTATTGCTTCGGTCTCGTTATGCGTTTAGGTTCCAGCCGCGTATTGCTTCGGTTTCGTCGAGGGTACAAGTCCCAGCCGCGTATTCCTCCAGTCTCTTCGAGCGTACAAGCTCCAGCATCATATTGCTTCGGTGTCTCTATGCGTACAAGCCCCAGCCGCGTACTGCTTTGTTGTCGTTATGCGTACAAGTTCCAGCAGCGCGTTGCTTCGGTCTCGTTATGCGTGCAAGTTGCAGCCGCGTATTGCTTCGGTCTCGTCGAGCGTACAAGTCCCAGCCGCGTTTTGCTTCGGTCTCGTTGAGCGTACAGGTTCCAGCCGCGTATTGCTTCGATCTCGTTATGCGTACAAGTTCCAGCCGCGTATTGCTTCGGTCTCGTCGAGCGCACAAGTTGCAGCCGCATGTTGCTTCGGTCTCGTTATGCGAGCAAGTTTCAGACGCATATAGCTTCGGTCTCGTCGAGCGTACAAGTCCAAGCCGCGTATTGCTTTGGTCGGGTTATGCGTACAAGTCCCAGCCGTGTATTGCTTCGGCCTCGTTTTGTGTACAAGTTCAGGCCGCGTGTTGCTTCGGTCTCGTTATGCGTACAAGATGCAGCCGCGTATTGCTTCGGTCTCGTGCAGCATACAAGTCCCAGCCGCGTATTGCTTCGGTCTCGTCGAGCGTACAATCCCCAGCCGCGTATTGCTTTGGTCTTGTTATGCGTACAAGTCCCAGCCGCGTGTTGCTTCGGTGTCTTTATGCGTGCAAGTCTCAGCCGCGTGTTGGTTCGGCCTCGTCGAGCGAACAAGTTCCAGCAGGGCGTTGCTTTGGTCTCGTTATGCGTGCAAGTTCCAGCCCCGTATTGCTCCGATCTCGTTATGCGTACATGTTCCAGCCGCGTATTTCTTCGGTTTCGTTATGCGTACAAGTTCCAGCCGCGCGTTGCTTCGGTCTCGTTAGGCGTGCAAGTTCCAGCCGCGCAATGCTTCGGTCTCGTTATGCGTACAATTTCCAGCCGCGTATTGCTTCGGTCTCTTGGAGCATACAAGTCCCAGGCGCGTATAGCTGCAGTCTCGTTATGCGTACAAGTTACAGCCGCGTATTACTTCGGTCTCGTGGAGCATCCAAGTCCCAGGCGCGTATTTCTGCGGTTTCGTTATGCGTAGAAGTTCCAGCAGCTGGTTGCTTCGGTCCCGTAATGCGTACAAGTTCCAGCCGCGTGTTGCTTCGGTCTCGTTAGGCGTACAAGTCTCAGCCGCGTGTTGCTTCGGTCTCGTTATGAGTACAAGTCCCAGCCGCGTATTGCTTCGGTCTCGTTAGGCGTGCAAGTCCCAGCTGCGTGTTGCTTCGGTCTGGTTATGCGTGCAAGTTCCAGCCGCGTATTGCTTTGTTCTCGTTATGCGTACAAGTCCCGGCCGCGTATTGCTTCGGTATCGTGGGGCATACAAGTTCCAACCGCGCATTGCTTCGGTCTCGTCGAGCGAACAAGTCCCAGCCGCGTATTGCTTTGTTCTCGTCGACCGTATAAGTTCCAGCAGCGTATTGCTTCGGTCTCGTCGAGAGTGAAGTTTCCAGCCGCCTGTTGCTTCGGTCTCGTCGAGTGTACAAGTTCCAGCCGCGTATTGCTTTGGTCTCGTTATGCGTACAAGTCCCAGCCGCGTAATCCTTCCGTCTCTTCGAGCGTACAAGTTCCAGCCGCGTATTCCTTCGGTCTCGTCGAGCGTACAAGTTCCAGCAGAGTATTGCTTCGGTCTCGATACGCGTACAAGTTCCGGCCGCGTATTCCTTCGGTCTCGTCGAGCGTACAAGTTCCAGCCGCGTATTGCTTCGGTCTCGTTACGCGTACAAGTCCCAGCCGCGTATTGCTTTGTTTTCGTTTTGCGTACAAGTCCCAGCCGCGTATTGCTTCGGTCTCGTCGAGCGTACAAGTCTCAGCCGCGTATTGCTTCGGTCTCGTGGAGCGTACAAGTCCCAGCCGCGTATTGCTTCGGTCTCGTCGAGAGTACAAGTTCCAGCCGCGTATTGCTTTGGTCTCGTTATGCGTACAAGTCCCAGCCGCGTGTTCCTTCGGTCTCTTCGAGCGTACAAGTTCCAGCCGCGTATTGCTTCGGTCTCGTTACGCGTACAAGTTCCAGCCGTGTATTGCTTCGGTCTCGTCGAGCGTAAAAGTTCCAGCCGCGTATTCCTTCGGTCTCTTCGAGCGTACAAGTTCCAGCCGCGTATTGCTTTGTTCTCGTTATGCGCACAAGTCCCAGCCGCGTATTGCTTCCGTCTCGTCGAGCGTACAAGTTCCAGCCGCGTATTGCTTTGTTCTCGTTATGCGCACAAGTCCCAGCCGCGTATTGCTTCAGTCTCGTCGAGCGTACAAGTTCCAGCCGCGTATTGCTTCGGTCGCGTTATGCCCACAAGTCCCAGCCGCGTATTCCTTCGGTCTCTTCGAGCGTACAAGTTCCAGCAGAGTATCGCTTCGGTCTCGTTATGCGCACAAGTCCCAGCCGCGTATAGCTTCGGTCTCGTCGAGCGTACAAGTTCCAGCCGCGTGTTGCTTCGGTCTCATTTATGCGTGCAAGTTCCAGACGCGTATTGCTTCGGTCTCGTCGAGCGTACAAGTCCTAGCCGCGCATTGCTTCGGTCGCGTTATGCGTACAAGTCCCAGCCGTGTATTGCTTCGGTCTAGTTTTGCGTACAAGTTCCAGCCGCGTGTTGCTTCGGTCTCGTTATGCGTACAAGTTCCAGCAGCGTAATGCTTCGGTCTCGTCGAGCGTACAAGTTCCAGCCGCGTATTGCTTCGATCTCGTTATGCGAACAAGTTCCAGTCGCGCATTGCTTCGGTCTCGTCGAGCGTACAAGTCCCAGCCGCGTGTTGCTTCGGTCTCATTTATGCGTGCAAGTTCCAGACGCGTATTCCTCCGGTCTCTTCGAGCATACAAGTTTCAGCCGCGTAGTGCTTCGGTCTCGTCGAGCGTACAAGTTCGAGCCGCGTATTGCTTCGGTCTCGTTATGCGTGCAAGTTGCAGCCGCGTATTGCTTTGTTCTCGTTATGCGTACAAGTCCCGGCCGCGTATTGCTTCGGTATCGTCGAGCGTACAAGTTCCAGCAGCGTATTGCTTCGGTGTCGTTGTGCGTACAAGCCTCAGCCGCGTACTGCTTTGTTGTCGTTATGCGTACAAGTCCCAGCCGCGTATTGCTTCGGTCTCGTTACGCGTGCAAGTTCCAGCCGCGTATTGCTTCGGTCTCGTCGAGCGTACAAGTTCCAGCCGCGTATTGCTTCAGTCTCGTCGAGCGTACAAGTTCCAGCCGCGTGTTGCTTCGGTCCCGTTATGCGTGCAAGTTCCAGACGTGTATTGCTTCGGTCTCTTCGAGCGTACAAGTCCCAGCCGTGTATTGCTTCGGTCTCGTGGAGCGAACAAGTTCCAGCTGCGCGTTGCTTCGGTGTCGTTATGCGTACAAGACCCAGCCGCGTATTGCTTCGGTCTCGCCGATCGTGCAAGTACCAGCAG
Source organism: Stelis phaeoptera (assembly GCA_943735885.1). Taxonomy (NCBI): domain Eukaryota; kingdom Metazoa; phylum Arthropoda; class Insecta; order Hymenoptera; family Megachilidae; genus Stelis; species Stelis phaeoptera. The sequence continues at coordinate 2,279,424 of CALSEM010000036.1, forward strand.
CGAATTGCTTCGGTCTCGTTATGCGTACAAGTCCCAGCCGCGTATTGTTTTATTCTCGTTATGCGTACAAGTTCCATCCGTGTATTGCTTCGGTCTCGTCGAGAGTACAAGTTCCAGCCGCGTATTCCTCCAGTCTCTTCGAGCGTACAAGTTCCAGCCGCATACTGCTTCTGTCTCGTTACGCGTACAAGTCCCAGCCGTGTATTGCTTCGGTCTCGTCGAGCGTACAAGTTCCAGCCGCGTAATGCTTCGGTCTCGTCGAGCGTACAAGTTCCAGCCGCGTATTGCTTCGATCTCGTTATGCGTACAAGTTCCAGCCGCGTATTGCTTCGGTATCGTCGGGCATACATGTTCCAACCGCGTATTGCTTCGATCTCGTTATGCGTACAAGTTCCAGCAGCGTGTTGCTTCGGTCTCGTCATGCGTACAAGTTACAGCCGCGTAATGCTTTGATTCTCGTTATGTGTGCAAGTTCCGGCCGCGGATTGCTTCGGTCTCTTCGAGCGTACAAGTTCCAGCCGCGTATTGCTTCGGTCTCGTTACGCGTACAAGTTCCAGCCGCGTATAGCTTCTGTCTCGTCGAGCGTACAAGTTCCAGCCGCGTGTTGCTTCGGTCTCATTTATGCGTGCAAGTTCCAGACGCGTATTGCTTCGGTCTCGTCGAGCGTACAAGTCCTAGCCGCGCATTGCTTCGGTCGCGTTATGCGTACAAGTCCCAGCCGTGTATTGCTTCGGTCTAGTTTTGCGTACAAGTTCCAGCCGCGTGTTGCTTCGGTCTCGTTATGCGTACAAGTTCCAGCAGCGTAATGCTTCGGTCTCGTCGAGCGTACAAGTTCCAGCCGCGTATTGCTTCGATCTCGTTATGCGAACAAGTTGCAGTCGCGCATTGCTTCGGTCTCGTCGAGCGTACAAGTCCCAGCCGCGTATTCCTCCGGTCTCTTCGAGCATACAAGTTTCAGCCGCGTATTGCTTTGTTCTCGTTATGCGCACAAGTCCCAGCCGCGTATTGCTTCCGTCTCGTCGAGCGTACAAGTTCCAGCCGCGTATTGCTTTGTTCTCGTTATGCGCACAAGTCCCAGCCGCGTATTGCTTCAGTCTCGTCGAGCGTACAAGTTCCAGCCGCGTATTGCTTCGGTCGCGTTATGCCCACAAGTCCCAGCCGCGTATTCCTTCGGTCTCTTCGAGCGTACAAGTTCCAGCAGAGTATCGCTTCGGTCTCGTTATGCGTACAAGTCCCAGCCGCGTATTGTTTTATTCTCGTTATGCGTACAAGTTCCATCCGTGTATTGCTTCGGTCTCGTCGAGAGTACAAGTTCCAGCCGCGTATTCCTCCAGTCTCTTCGAGCGTACAAGTTCCAGCCGCATACTGCTTCTGCCTCGTTACGCGTACAAGTCCCAGCCGTGTATTGCTTCGGTCTCGTCGAGCGTACAAGTTCCAGCCGCGTAATGCTTCGGTCTCGTCGAGCGTACAAGTTCCAGCCGCGTATTGCTTCGATCTCGTTATGCGTACAAGTTCCAGCCGCGTATTGCTTCGGTATCGTCGGGCATACATGTTCCAACCGCGTATTGCTTCGATCTCGTTATGCGTACAAGTTCCAGCAGCGTGTTGCTTCGGTCTCGTCATGCGTACAAGTTACAGCCGCGTAATGCTTTGATTCTCGTTATGTGTGCAAGTTCCGGCCGCGGATTGCTTCGGTCTCTTCGAGCGTACAAGTTCCAGCCGCGTATTGCTTCGGTCTCGTTACGCGTACAAGTTCCAGCCGCGTATAGCTTCTGTCTCGTCGAGCGTACAAGTTCCAGCCGCGTGTTGCTTCGGTCTCATTTATGCGTGCAAGTTCCAGACGCGTATTGCTTCGGTCTCGTCGAGCGTACAAGTCCTAGCCGCGCATTGCTTCGGTCGCGTTATGCGTACAAGTCCCAGCCGTGTATTGCTTCGGTCTAGTTTTGCGTACAAGTTCCAGCCGCGTGTTGCTTCGGTCTCGTTATGCGTACAAGTTCCAGCAGCGTAATGCTTCGGTCTCGTCGAGCGTACAAGTTCCAGCCGCGTATTGCTTCGATCTCGTTATGCGAACAAGTTCCAGTCGCGCATTGCTTCGGTCTCGTCGAGCGTACAAGTCCTAGCCGCGTATTCCTCCGGTCTCTTCGAGCATACAAGTTTCAGCCGCGTATTGCTTTGTTCTCGTTATGCGCACAAGTCCCAGCCGCGTATTGCTTCCGTCTCGTCGAGCGTACAAGTTCCAGCCGCGTATTGCTTTGTTCTCGTTATGCGCACAAGTCCCAGCCGCGTATTGCTTCAGTCTCGTCGAGCGTACAAGTTCCAGCCGCGTATTGCTTCGGTCGCGTTATGCCCACAAGTCCCAGCCGCGTATTCCTTCGGTCTCTTCGAGCGTACAAGTTCCAGCAGAGTATCGCTTCGGTCTCGTTATGCGCACAAGTCCCAGCCGCGTATTGCTTCTGTCTCGTCGAGCGTACAAGTTCCAACCGCGTGTTGCTTCGGTCTCATTTATGCGTGCAAGTTCCGGACGCGTATTGCTTCGGTCTCGTCGAGCGTACAAGTTCCAGCAGCGTATTGCTTCGGTGTCGTTATGCGTGCAAGTTCCAGCCGCGTATTGCTTCGGTCCCGTCGAGCGGACAAGTTTCAGCCACGTATTGCTTCAGTCTCGTCGAGCGTACAAGTTCCAGCCGAGTAATGCTTTGGTCTCGTTATGTGTGCAAGTTGGGGCCGCGGATTGCATCGGTCTCGTCGAGCGTACAAGTTCCAGCCGCATACTGCTTCCGTCTCGTCGAGCGTACAGGTTGCAGCTGCGTATTGCTTCGGCCTCGTTATGCCTACAGGTTCCAGCCGCGTATTGCTTCGGTCTTGTTATGCGTACAAGTCCCAGCCGCGTATTGCTTTGTTCTCGTCGTGCGTATAAGTTCCAGCAGCGTATTGCGTCGGTCTCGTTATGCGTGCAAGTTGCAGCCGCGTATTTCTTCGGTCTCGTCGAGCGTTCAAGTTCCAGACGCATATTGCTTCGGTCTCGTCGAGCGTACAGGTTGCAGCTGCGTATTGCTTCGGTCTCGTTACGCGTACAGGTCCCACCCGCGTGATGCTTCGGTCTCGTTATGCGTACAAGTTCCAGCCGCGTCATGCTTCGGTCTCGTCGAGCGTACAAGTTCCAGCAGCGTATTGCTTCGATCTCGTTATGCGTACAAGTTCCAGCAGCGCATTGCTTCGGTCTCGTCGAGCGTACAAGTTCGAGCCGCGTATTACTTCGGTCTCGTTATGCGTGCAAGTTCCAGCCGCGTATTGCTTCGGTCTCGTTATGCGTACAAGTTCCAGCCGCGTATTGCTTCGGTCTAGTCGATCGTACAAGTACCAGCAGCGTATTGCTTCGGTCTCGTTATGCGTACAAGTCCCAGCCGCGTATTGTTTTATTCTCGTTATGCGTACAAGGCCCAGCGGCGTATTGCTACGGTCTCATTTATGCGTGCAAGTTCCAGCCGCGTGTTGCTTCGGTCTCGTTACGCGTACAAGTTCCAGCCGTGTATTGCTTCGGTCTCGTCGAGAGTACAAGTTCCAGCCGCGTATTCCTCCAGTCTCTTCGAGCGTACAAGTTCCAGCCGCATACTGCTTCTGTCTCGTTACGCGTACAAGTCCCAGCCGTGTATTGCTTCGGTCTCGTCGAGCGTACAAGTTCCAGCCGCGTAATGCTTCGGTCTCGTCGAGCGTACAAGTTCCAGCCGCGTATTGCTTCGATCTCGTTATGCGTACAAGTTCCAGCCGCTCATTGCTTCGGTCTCGTCGAGCGCACAAGTTCCAGCCGCATGTTGCTTCGGTCTCGTTATGCGTGCAAGTTCCAGACGCGTATAGCTTCGGTCTCGTCGAGCGTACAAGTTCCAGCCGCGTATAGCTTCGGTCCCGTCGAGCGGACAAGTTCCAGCAGCGCGTTGCTTCGGTCTCGTTATGAGTGCAAGTTGCAGCCGCGTATTGCTTTGTTCTCGTTATGCGTACAAGTCCCGGCCGCGTATTGCTTCGGTATCGTCGGGCATACATGTTCCAACCGCGTATTGCTTCGATCTCGTTATGCGTACAAGTTCCAGCAGCGTGTTGCTTCGGTCTCGTCATGCGTACAAGTTACAGCCGCGTAATGCTTTGATTCTCGTTATGTGTGCAAGTTCCGGCCGCGGATTGCTTCGGTCTCTTCGAGCGTACAAGTTCCAGCCGCGTATTGCTTCGGCCTCGTTACGCGTACAAGTTCCAGCCGCGTATAGCTTCTGTCTCGTCGAGCGTACAAGTTCCAGCCGCGTGTTGCTTCGGTCTCATTTATGCGTGCAAGTTCCAGACGCGTATTGCTTCGGTCTCGTCGAGCGTACAAGTCCTAGCCGCGCATTGCTTCGGTCGCGTTATGCGTACAAGTCCCAGCCGTGTATTGCTTCGGTCTAGTTTTGCGTACAAGTTCCAGCCGCGTGTTGCTTCGGTCTCGTTATGCGTACAAGTTCCAGCAGCGTAATGCTTCGGTCTCGTCGAGCGTACAAGTTCCAGCCGCGTATTGATTCGATCTCGTTATGCGAACAAGTTCCAGTCGCGCATTGCTTCGGTCTCGTCGAGCGTACAAGTCCCAGCCGCGTGTTGCTTCGGTCTCATTTATGCGTGCAAGTTCCAGACGCGTATTCCTCCGGTCTCTTCGAGCATACAAGTTTCAGCCGCGTAGTGCTTCGGTCTCGTCGAGCGTACAAGTTCGAGCCGCGTATTGCTTCGGTCTCGTTATGCGTGCAAGTTGCAGCCGCGTATTGCTTTGTTCTCGTTATGCGTACAAGTCCCGGCCGCGTATTGCTTCGGTATCGTCGAGCGTACAAGTTCCAGCAGCGTATTGCTTCGGTGTCGTTGTGCGTACAAGCCTCAGCCGCGTACTGCTTTGTTGTCGTTATGCGTACAAGTCCCAGCCGCGTATTGCTTCGGTCTCGTTACGCGTGCAAGTTCCAGCCGCGTATTGCTTCGGTCTCGTCGAGCGTACAAGTTCCAGCCGCGTATTGCTTCAGTCTCGTCGAGCGTACAAGTTCCAGCCGCGTGTTGCTTCGGTCCCGTTATGCGTGCAAGTTCCAGACGTGTATTGCTTCGGTCTCTTCGAGCGTACAAGTCCCAGCCGTGTATTGCTTCGGTCTCGTGGAGCGAACAAGTTCCAGCTGCGCGTTGCTTCGGTGTCGTTATGCGTACAAGACCCAGCCGCGTATTGCTTCGGTCTCGCCGATCGTGCAAGTACCAGCAGCGAATTGCTTCGGTCTCGTTATGCGTACAAGTCCCAGCCGCGTATTGTTTTATTCTCGTTATGCGTACAAGTTCCATCCGTGTATTGCTTCGGTCTCGTCGAGAGTACAAGTTCCAGCCGCGTATTCCTCCAGTCTCTTCGAGCGTACAAGTTCCAGCCGCATACTGCTTCTGTCTCGTTACGCGTACAAGTCCCAGCCGTGTATTGCTTCGGTCTCGTCGAGCGTACAAGTTCCAGCCGCGTAATGCTTCGGTCTCGTCGAGCGTACAAGTTCCAGCCGCGTATTGCTTCGATCTCGTTATGCGTACAAGTTCCAGCCGCGCATTGCTTCGGTCTCGTCGAGCGCACAAGTTCCAGCCGCATGTTGCTTCGGTCTCGTTATGCGTGCAAGTTCCAGACGCGTATAGCTTCGGTCTCGTCGAGCGTACAAGTTCCAGCCGCGTATAGCTTCGGTCCCGTCGAGCGGACAAGTTCCAGCAGCGCGTTGCTTCGGTCTCGTTATGAGTGCAAGTTGCAGCCGCGTATTGCTTTGTTCTCGTTATGCGTACAAGTCCCGGCCGCGTATTGCTTCGGTATCGTCGGGCATACATGTTCCAACCGCGTATTGCTTCGATCTCGTTATGCGTACAAGTTCCAGCAGCGTGTTGCTTCGGTCTCGTCATGCGTACAAGTTACAGCCGCGTAATGCTTTGATTCTCGTTATGTGTGCAAGTTCCGGCCGCGGATTGCTTCGGTCTCTTCGAGCGTACAAGTTCCAGCCGCGTATTGCTTCGGTCTCGTTACGCGTACAAGTTCCAGCCGCGTATAGCTTCTGTCTCGTCGAGCGTACAAGTTCCAGCCGCGTGTTGCTTCGGTCTCATTTATGCGTGCAAGTTCCAGACGCGTATTGCTTCGGTCTCGTCGAGCGTGCAAGTCCTAGCCGCGCATTGCTTCGGTCGCGTTATGCGTACAAGTCCCAGCCGTGTATTGCTTCGGTCTAGTTTTGCGTACAAGTTCCAGCCGCGTGTTGCTTCGGTCTCGTTATGCGTGCAAGTTCCAGCCGCGTATTGCTTCGGTCTCGTCGAGCGTACAAGTTCCAGCCGCGTATTGCTTCAGTCTCGTCGAGCGTACAAGTTCCAGCCGCGTGTTGCTTCGGTCCCGTTATGCGTGCAAGTTCCAGACGTGTATTGCTTCGGTCTCTTCGAGCGTACAAGTCCCAGCCGTGTATTGCTTCGGTCTCGTGGAGCGAAAAAGTTCCAGCAGCGTAATGCTTCGGTCTCGTCGAGCGTACAAGTTCCAGCCGCGTATTGCTTCGATCTCGTTATGCGAACAAGTTCCAGTCGCGCATTGCTTCGGTCTCGTCGAGCGTACAAGTCCCAGCCGCGTATTCCTCCGGTCTCTTCGAGCATACAAGTTTCAGCCGCGTAGTGCTTCGGTCTCGTCGAGCGTACAAGTTCGAGCCGCGTATTGCTTCGGTCTCGTTATGCGTGCAAGTTGCAGCCGCGTATTGCTTTGTTCTCGTTATGCGTACAAGTCCCGGCCGCGTATTGCTTCGGTATCGTCGAGCGTACAAGTTCCAGCAGCGTATTGCTTCGGTGTCGTTGTGCGTACAAGCCTCAGCCGCGTACTGCTTTGTTGTCGTTATGCGTACAAGTCCCAGCCGCGTATTGCTTCGGTCTCGTTACGCGTGCAAGTTCCAGCCGCGTATTGCTTCGGTCTCGTCGAGCGTACAAGTTCCAGCCGCGTATTGCTTCAGTCTCGTCGAGCGTACAAGTTCCAGCCGCGTGTTGCTTCGGTCCCGTTATGCGTGCAAGTTCCAGACGTGTATTGCTTCGGTCTCTTCGAGCGTACAAGTCCCAGCCGTGTATTGCTTCGGTCTCGTGGAGCGAACAAGTTCCAGCCGCGTATTGCTTCGATCTCGTTATGCGTACAAGTTCCAGCCGCGCATTGCTTCGGTCTCGTCGAGCGCACAAGTTCCAGCCGTATGTTGCTTCGGTCTCGTTATGCGTGCAAGTTCCAGACGCGTATAGCTTCGGTCTCGTCGAGCGTACAAGTCCCAGCTGCGTATTCCTCCAGTCTCTTCGAGCGTACAAGTTCCAGCCGCATACTGCTTCTGTCTCGTTACGCGTACAAGTCCCAGCCGTGTATTGCTTCGGTCTCGTCGAGCGTACAAGTACCAGCAGTGCATTGCTTCTGACTCGTTATGCGAGCAAGTTCCAGCCGCGTATTGCTTCGGTCTCGTGGAGCGTACAAGTTCCAGCCGCGTATTGCTTCGATCTCGTTATGCGTACAAGTTCCAGCCGCGCATTGCTTCGGTCTCGTCGAGCGCACAAGTTCCAGCCGTATGTTGCTTCGGTCTCGTTATCCGTGCAAGTTCCAGACGCGTATAGCTTCGGTCTCGTCGAGCGTACAAGTCCCAGCTGCGTATTGCTTCGGTCTCGTCGAGCGAACAAGTTCCAGCCGCGTATAGCTTCGGTCCCGTCGAGCGGACAAGTTCCAGCTGCGCGTTGCTTCGGTGTCGTTATGCGTTCAAGTTCCAGCCGCGTATTGCTTCGGTTTCGTCGATGGTACAAGTCCCAGCCGCGTATTCCTCCGGTCTCTTCGAGCGTTCAAGTTCCTGCCGCATATTGCTTCTGTCTCGTTACGCGTACAAGTTCCAGCCGCGTATTGCTTCGGTCTCGTCGAGCGTACAAGTTCCAGCAGCGTGTTGCTTCGGTCTCGTCATGCGTACAAGTTACAGCCGCGTAATGCTTTGATTCTCGTTATGTGTGCAAGTTCCGGCCGCGGATTGCTTCGGTCTCTTCGAGCGTACAAGTTCCAGCCGCGTATTGCTTCGGTCTCGTTACGCGTACAAGTTCCAGCCGCGTATAGCTTCTGTCTCGTCGAGCGTACAAGTTCCAGCCGCGTGTTGCTTCGGTCTCATTTATGCGTGCAAGTTCCAGACGCGTATTGCTTCGGTCTCGTCGAGCGTACAAGTCCTAGCCGCGCATTGCTTCGGTCGCGTTATGCGTACAAGTCCCAGCCGTGTATTGCTTCGGTCTAGTTTTGCGTACAAGTTCCAGCCGCGTGTTGCTTCGGTCTCGTTATGCGTGCAAGTTCCAGCCGCGTATTGCTTCGGTCTCGTCGAGCGTACAAGTTCCAGCCGCGTATTGCTTCAGTCTCGTCGAGCGTACAAGTTCCAGCCGCGTGTTGCTTCGGTCCCGTTATGCGTGCAAGTTCCAGACGTGTATTGCTTCGGTCTCTTCGAGCGTACAAGTCCCAGCCGTGTATTGCTTCGGTCTCGTGGAGCGAACAAGTTCCAGCAGCGTAATGCTTCGGTCTCGTCGAGCGTACAAGTTCCAGCCGCGTATTGCTTCGATCTCGTTATGCGAACAAGTTCCAGTCGCGCATTGCTTCGGTCTCGTCGAGCGTACAAGTCCCAGCCGCGTATTCCTCCGGTCTCTTCGAGCATACAAGTTTCAGCCGCGTAGTGCTTCGGTCTCGTCGAGCGTACAAGTTCGAGCCGCGTATTGCTTCGGTCTCGTTATGCGTGCAAGTTGCAGCCGCGTATTGCTTTGTTCTCGTTATGCGTACAAGTCCCGGCCGCGTATTGCTTCGGTATCGTCGAGCGTACAAGTTCCAGCAGCGTATTGCTTCGGTGTCGTTGTGCGTACAAGCCTCAGCCGCGTACTGCTTTGTTGTCGTTATGCGTACAAGTCCCAGCCGCGTATTGCTTCGGTCTCGTTACGCGTGCAAGTTCCAGCCGCGTATTGCTTCGGTCTCGTCGAGCGTACAAGTTCCAGCCGCGTATTGCTTCAGTCTCGTCGAGCGTACAAGTTCCAGCCGCGTGTTGCTTCGGTCCCGTTATGCGTGCAAGTTCCAGACGTGTATTGCTTCGGTCTCTTCGAGCGTACAAGTCCCAGCCGTGTATTGCTTCGGTCTCGTGGAGCGAACAAGTTCCAGCCGCGTATTGCTTCGATCTCGTTATGCGTACAAGTTCCAGCCGCGCATTGCTTCGGTCTCGTCGAGCGCACAAGTTCCAGCCGTATGTTGCTTCGGTCTCGTTATGCGTGCAAGTTCCAGACGCGTATAGCTTCGGTCTCGTCGAGCGTACAAGTCCCAGCTGCGTATTCCTCCAGTCTCTTCGAGCGTACAAGTTCCAGCCGCATACTGCTTCTGTCTCGTTACGCGTACAAGTCCCAGCCGTGTATTGCTTCGGTCTCGTCGAGCGTACAAGTACCAGCAGTGCATTGCTTCTGACTCGTTATGCGAGCAAGTTCCAGCCGCGTATTGCTTCGGTCTCGTGGAGCGTACAAGTTCCAGCCGCGTATTGCTTCGATCTCGTTATGCGTACAAGTTCCAGCCGCGCATTGCTTCGGTCTCGTCGAGCGCACAAGTTCCAGCCGTATGTTGCTTCGGTCTCGTTATGCGTGCAAGTTCCAGACGCGTATAGCTTCGGTCTCGTCGAGCGTACAAGTCCCAGCTGCGTATTGCTTCGGTCTCGTCGAGCGAACAAGTTCCAGCCGCGTATAGCTTCGTTCCCGTCGAGCGGACAAGTTCCAGCTGCGCGTTGCTTCGGTGTCGTTATGCGTTCAAGTTCCAGCCGCGTATTGCTTCGGTTTCGTCGATGGTACAAGTCCCAGCCGCGTATTCCTCCGGTCTCTTCGAGCGTTCAAGTTCCTGCCGCATATTGCTTCTGTCTCGTTACGCGTACAAGTTCCAGCCGCGTATTGCTTCGGTCTCGTCGAGCGTACAAGTTCCAGCAGCGTATTGCTTCGGTGTCGTTATGCGTACAAGTCCCAGCCGCGTATTGCTTCGGTCTCGTTATGCGTGCAAGTTCCAGCCGCGCATTGCTTCGGTCTCGTTATGCGTACAAGTTCCAGCCGCGTATTGCTTCAGTCTCGTCGAGCGTACAAGTCCCAGCCGCGTAGTGCTTCGGCATCGTCGATCGTGCAAGTACCAGCCGCTTATTGCTTCGGTCTCGTGGAGCGTACAAGATCCAGCCGCGTATTGCTTCGGTCCCGTCGAGCGGACAAGTTCCAGCCACGTATTGCTTCAGTCTCGTCGAGCGTACAAGTTCCAGCCGAGTAATGCTTTGGTCTCGTTATGTGTGCAAGTTGGGGCCACGGATTGCTTCGGTCTCGTCGATCGTACAAGTTCCAGCCGCGTATTGCTTCGGTCTCATCGAGCGTACAAGTCCTAGCCGCGTATTGCTTCGATGTCGTGATGCGTACAAGTTTCAGCAGCGCGTTGCTTCGGTCTCGTTATGCGTGCAAGTTGCAGCCGCGTATTGCTTCGGTCTCGTCGAGCGTACAAGTTGCACCCGCGTATTGCTTCGGTCTCGTCGAGCGTACAAGTTCCAGCCGCGTATTGCTTCGGTCTCGTCGAGCGTACAAGTCCTAGCCGCGTATCGCTTCGATGTGGTTATGCGTACAAGTTCCAGCCGCGCATTGCTTCGGTCTCGTCGGGCATACAAGTTCCAACCGCGTACTGCTTCGGTCTCGTCGATCGTGCAAGTCCTAGCCGCGTATTGCTTCGGTCTCTTCGAGCGTACAAGTCCCAGCCGTGTATTGCTTCGGTCTCGTTATGCGTTCAAGTTCCAGCCGCGTGTTGCTTCGGTCTCGTTATGCGTAAAGTTCCAGCCGCGTGTTGCTTTGTTCTCGTTATGCGCACAAGTCCCAGCAGCGTATAGCTTCTGCCTCGTCGAGCGTACAAGTCCCAGCCGCGTATTGCTTCGGTCTCGTCTAGAGTACAAGTTCCAGCCGCGTATTGCTTTGGTCTCGTTATGCGTACAAGTTCCAGCCTCGTATTGCTTCCGTCTCGTGGAGCATACAAGTCCCAGGCGCATATAGCTGCGCTCTCGTTATGCGTGCAAATTCCAGACGCGTATAGCTTCGGTCTCGTCGAACGTACAAGTTCCAGCCGCGTATTGCTTCGGTCTCGTTATGCGTGCAAGTTCAAGCGGCGCATTGCTTCGGTCTCGTTATGCGTACAAGTTCGAGCCGCGTATTGCTTCAGTCTCCTCGAGCGTACAAGACCCAGCCGCGTATTGCTTCGGCATCGTCGATCGTACAAGTACCAGCCGCTTATTGCTTCGGTCTCGTGGAGCGTACAAGATCCAGCCGCGTATTGCTTCGGTCTCGTCGAGCGTACAAGTTCCAGCCGCGTGTTGCTTCGGTCTCGTTATGCGTACAAGTTTCAGCCGCGTATTGCTTCGGTCTCGTCGAGCGTACAAGTTCGAGCCGCGTATTGCTTCGGTCTCGTCGAGCGTACAAGTTCGAGCCGTGTATTGCTTCGGTCTCGACGAGCGTACAAGTTCCAGCCGCGTGTTGCTTCGGTCTCATTTATGCGTGCAAGTTCCAGCCGCGTAATGCTTCGGTCTCGTCGAGCGAACAAGTTCCAGCCGCGTATTGCTTTGTTCTCGTTATGCGTGCAAGTTCCAGCCGCACATTGCTTCGGTCTCGTCGGGCGTACAAGTCCCAGCGGCGTATTGCTTCGGTCTCGTGGAGCGTACAAGTTCCAGCCGCGTATTGCTTCGGTTTCGTCGAGGGTACAAGTTCCAGCAGCGTATTGCTTCGGTCTCATTATTCGTACAAGTTCCAGCCGCTTATTGCTTCGGTCTCGTCGATCGTACAAGTACCAGCAGCGTATTGCTTCGGTCTCGTTGTGCGTACAAGTCCCAGCCGCGTATTGTTTTATTCTCCTTATGCGTACAAGGCCCAGCCGCGTATTGCTACGGTCTCGTCGAGCGTACAAGTTCCAGCCACGTATTGCTTCGGTCTCGTCGAGCGCCCAAGTTCCAGCCGTGTATTGCTTCGGTCTCGTCGAGCGTACAAGTTCCAGCCGTGTATTGCTTCGGTCTCGTCGAGCGTACAAGTTCCAGCCGCGTATTGCTTTGTTCTCGTTATGCGTGCAAGTTCCAGCCGCACATTGCTTCGGTCTCGTCGAGAGTACAAGTTTCAGCCGCGTATTGCTTTGTTCTCGTTATGCGCACAAGTCCCAGCCGCGTATTGCTTCTGTCTCGTCGAGCGTACAAGTTCCAACCGCGTGTTGCTTCGGTCTCATTTAAGCGTGCAAGTTCCAGACGCGTATTGCTTCGGTCTCGTCGAGCGTACAAGTCCCAGCCGCGTATTGCTTCGGTCTCGTGGAGCGTACAAGCTCCAGCTGCGCGTTGCTTCGGTGTCGTTATGCGTACAAGTCCCAGACGCGTATTGCTTCGATCTCGTTATGCGTACAAGTTTCAGCCGCGTATTGCTCCGGTCTCGTCGAGCGTGCAAGTTCCAGCCACGTATTGCTTCGGTCTCGTTATGCGTGCAAGATCCAGCCGCGTATTGCTTCGGTTTCATCGAGGGTACAAGTCCCAGCCGCGTATTGCTTCGGTCTCGTCGAGCGTACAAGTTCCAGCCGCGTGTTGCTTCGGTCTCATTTATGCGTGCAAGTTCCAGCCGCGTAATGCTTCGGTCTCGTCGAGCGAACAAGTTCCAGCCGCGTATTGCTTTGTTCTCGTTATGCGTGCAAGTTCCAGCCGCACATTGCTTCTGCCTCGTTACGCGTACAAGTCCCTCCCGTGTATTGCATCGGTCTCGTCGAGCGTACAAGTACCAGCAGTGCATTGCTTCGCTCTCGTTATGCGAGCAAGTTCCAGCCGCGTATTGCTTCGGTCTCGTCGAGCGCACAAGTTGCAGCCGCATGTTGCTTCGGTCTCGTTATGCGTGCAAGTTTCAGACGCATATAGCTTCGGTCTCGTCGAGCGTACAAGTCCAAGCCGCGTATTGCTTTGGTCGGGTTATGCGTACAAGTCCCAGCCGCGTGTTGCTTCGGTGTCTTCATGCGTACAAGTCTCAGCCGCGTGTTGGTTCGGTCTCGTCGAGCGAACAAGTTCCAGCAGCGCGTTGCTTCGGTCTCGTTATGCGTGCAAGTTCCAGCCCCGTATTGCTCCGATCTCGTTATGCGTACAAGTTTCAGCCGCGTATTGCTTCGGTCTCGTCGAGCGTACAAGTTCCAGCCGCGTATTGCTTCGGTCTCGTTATGCGTGCAAGTTCCAGCCGCGTATTGCTTCGGTTTCGTCGAGGGTACAAGTCCCAGACGCGTATTCCTCCGGTCTCTTCGAGCGTTCAAGTTCCAGCCGCATATTGCTTCTGTCTCGTTACGCGTACAAGTTCCAGCTGCGTATTGCTTCGGTCTCGTCGATCGTACAAGTACCAGCAGCGTATTGCTTCGGTCTCGTTATGCGTACAAGTCCCAGCCGCGTATTGTTTTATTCTCATTATGCCTACAAGGCCCCGCCGCGTATTGCTACGGTCTCGTCGAGCGTACAAGTTCCAGCCGTGTATTGCTTCAGTCTCGTCGAGCGTACAAGTACCAGCAGTGCATTGCTTCGGTATCGTTATGCGAGCAAGTCCCAGCCGCGTATTGCTTTGTTCTCGTCGACCGTATAAGTTCCAGCAGCGTATTGCTTCGGTCTCGTCGAGAGTGAAGTTTCCAGCCGCGTGTTGCTTCGGTCTCGTCGAGTGTACAAGTTCCAGCCGCGTATTGCTTTGGTCTCGTTATGCGTACAAGTCCCAGCCGCGTAATCCTTCGGACTCTTCGAGCGTACAAGTTCCAGCCGCGTATTCCTTCGGTCTCGTCGAGCGTACAAGTTCCAGCCGCGTATTGCTTTGTTCTCGTTATGCGCACAAGTCCCAGCCGCGTATTGCTTCTGTCTCGTCGAGCGTACAAGTTCCAACCGCGTGTTGCTTCGGTCTCATTTAAGCGTGCAAGTTCCAGACGCGTATTGCTTCGGTCTCGTCGAGCGTACAAGTCCCAGCCGCGTATTGCTTCGGTCTCGTGGAGCGTACAAGCTCCAGCTGCGCGTTGCTTCGGTGTCGTTATGCGTACAAGTCCCAGACGCGTATTGCTTCGATCTCGTTATGCGTACAAGTTTCAGCCGCGTATTGCTCCGGTCTCGTCGAGCGTGCAAGTTCCAGCCACGTATTGCTTCGGTCTCGTTATGCGTGCAAGATCCAGCCGCGTATTGCTTCGGTTTCATCGAGGGTACAAGTCCCAGCCGCGTATTCCTCCGGTATCTTCGAGCGTACGAGTCCCAGCCGCATATTGCTTCTGCCTCGTTACGCGTACAAGTCCCAGCCGTGTATTGCATCGGTCTCGTCGAGCGTACAAGTACCAGCAGTGCATTGCTTCGCTCTCGTTATGCGAGCAAGTTCCAGCCGCGTATTGCTTCGGTCTCGTGGAGCGTACAAGTTCCAGCCGCGTATTGCTTCGGTCTCGTCGAGCGTACAAGTTCCAGCAGCGTATTGCTTCGGTGTCGTTATGCGTACAAGTCCCAGCCGCGTATTGCTTCGGTCTCGTTATGCGTGCAAGTTCCAGCCGCGCATTGCTTCGGTCTCGTTATGCGTACAAGTTCCAGCCGCGTATTGCTTCAGTCTCGTCGAGCGTACAAGTCCCAGCCGCGTAGTGCTTCGGCATCGTCGATCGTGCAAGTACCAGCCGCTTATTGCTTCGGTCTCGTGGAGCGTACAAGATCCAGCCGCGTATTGCTTCGGTCCCGTCGAGCGGACAAGTTCCAGCCACGTATTGCTTCAGTCTCGTCGAGCGTACAAGTTCCAGCCGAGTAATGCTTTGGTCTCGTTATGTGTGCAAGTTGGGGCCACGGATTGCTTCGGTCTCGTCGAGCGTACAAGTCCCAGGCGCGTATAGCTGCGGTCTCGTTGAGCGCACTTGTCCTAGCCGCGTATTGCTTCGGTCGCGTTATGCGTACAAGTGCCAGCCGTGTATTGCTTCGGTCTTTGTTTTGCATACAAGTTCCAGCCGCGTGTTGCTTCGGTCTCGTTATGCGTGCAAGTTCGAGCCGCGTATTGCTTCGGCCTCGTGGAGCGTACAAGTTCCAGCTGCGCGTTGCTTCGGAATCGTTATGCGTACAAGTCCCAGACGCGTATTGCTTCGAACTCGTTATGCGTACAAGTTTCAGCCGCGTATTGCTTCGGTCTCGTCGAGCGTACAAGTTCCAGCCGCGTATTGCTTCGGTCTCGTTATGCGTGCAAGTTCCAGCCGCGTATTGCTTCGGTTTCGTCGGGGGTACAAGTCCCAGCCGCGTATTCCTCCGGTCTCTTCGAGCGTTCAAGTTGCACCCGCGTATTGCTTCGGTCTCGTCGAGCGTACAAGTTCCAGCCGCGTATTGCTTCGGTCTCGTCGAGCGTACAAGTCCTAGCCGCGTATCGCTTCGATGTGGTTATGCGTACAAGTTCCAGCCGCGCATTGCTTCGGTCTCGTCGGGCATACAAGTTCCAACCGCGTACTGCTTCGGTCTCGTCGATCGTGCAAGTCCTAGCCGCGTATTGCTTCGGTCTCTTCGAGCGTACAAGTCCCAGCCGTGTATTGCTTCGGTCTCGTTATGCGTACAAGTTCCAGCCGCGTGTTGCTTCGGTCTCGTTATGCGTAAAGTTCCAGCCGCGTGTTGCTTTGTTCTCGTTATGCGCACAAGTCCCAGCAGCGTATAGCTTCTGCCTCGTCGAGCGTACAAGTCCCAGCCGCGTATTGCTTCGGTCTCGTCTAGAGTACAAGTTCCAGCCGCGTATTGCTTTGGTCTCGATATGCGTACAAGTTCCAGCCTCGTATTGCTTCCGTCTCGTGGAGCATACAAGTCCCAGGCGCATATAGCTGCGCTCTCGTTATGCGTGCAAATTCCAGACGCGTATAGCTTCGGTCTCGTCGAACGTACAAGTTCCAGCCGCGTATTGCTTCGGTCTCGTTATGCGTGCAAGTTCAAGCGGCGCATTGCTTCGGTCTCGTTATGCGTACAAGTTCGAGCCGCGTATTGCTTCAGTCTCGTCGAGCGTACAAGACCCAGCCGCGGATTGCTTCGGCATCGTCGATCGTACAAGTACCAGCCGCTTATTGCTTCGGTCTCGTGGAGCGTACAAGATCCAGCCGCGTATTGCTTCGGTCTCGTCGAGCGTACAAGTTCCAGCCGCGTGTTGCTTCGGTCTCGTTATGCGTACAAGTTTCAGCCGCGTATTGCTTCGGTCTCGTCGAGCGTACAAGTTCGAGCCGCGTATTACTTCGGTCTCGTCGAGCGTACAAGTTCGAGCCGTGTATTGCTTCGGTCTCGTCGAGCGTACAAGTTCCAGCCGCGTGTTGCTTCGGTCTCATTTATGCGTGCAAGTTCCAGCCGCGTAATGCTTCGGTCTCGTCGAGCGAACAAGTTCCAGCCGCGTATTGCTTTGTTCTCGTTATGCGTGCAAGTTCCAGCCGCACATTGCTTCGGTCTCGTCGGGCGTACAAGTCCCAGCGGCGTATTGCTTCGGTCTCGTGGAGCGTACAAGTTCCAGCCGCGTATTGCTTCGGTTTCGTCGAGGGTACAAGTTCCAGCAGCGTATTGCTTCGGTCTCATTATTCGTACAAGTTCCAGCCGCTTATTGCTTCGGTCTCGTCGATCGTACAAGTACCAGCAGCGTATTGCTTCGGTCTCGTTGTGCGTACAAGTCCCAGCCGCGTATTGTTTTATTCTCCTTATGCGTACAAGGCCCAGCCGCGTATTGCTACGGTCTCGTCGAGCGTACAAGTTCCAGCCACGTATTGCTTCGGTCTCGTCGAGCGCCCAAGTTCCAGCCGTGTATTGCTTCGGTCTCGTCGAGCGTACAAGTTCCAGCCGTGTATTGCTTCGGTCTCGTCGAGCGTACAAGTTCCAGCCGCGTATTGCTTTGTTCTCGTTATGCGTGCAAGTTCCAGCCGCACATTGCTTCGGTCTCGTCGAGAGTACAAGTCCCAGCCGCGTATTGCTTCGGTCTCGTGGAGCGTACAAGTTCCAGCTGCGCGTTGCTTCGGTGTCGTTATGCGTTCAAGTTCCAGCCGCGCATTGCTTCGGTTTCGTCGATGGTACAAGTCCCAGCCGCGTATTCCTCCGGTCTCTTCGAGCGTTCAAGTTCCAGCCGCATATTGCTTCTGTCTCGTTACGCGTACAAGTCCCAGCCGCGTATTGCTTCGGTCTCGTGGAGCGTACAAGCTCCAGCTGCGCGTTGCTTCGGTGTCGTGGAGCGTACAAGATCCAGCCGCGTATTGCTTCGGTCTCGTCGAGCGTACAAGTTCCAGCCGCGTGTTGCTTCGGTCTCGTTATGCGTACAAGTTTCAGCCGCGTATTGCTCCGGTCTCGTCGAGCGTGCAAGTTCCAGCCACGTATTGCTTCGGTCTCGTTATGCGTGCAAGATCCAGCCGCGTATTGCTTCGGTTTCATCGAGGGTACAAGTCCCAGCCGCGTATTCCTCCGGTATCTTCGAGCGTACGAGTCCCAGCCGCATATTGCTTCTGCCTCGTTACGCGTACAAGTCCCTCCCGTGTATTGCATCGGTCTCGTCGAGCGTACAAGTACCAGCAGTGCATTGCTTCGCTCTCGTTATGCGAGCAAGTTTCAGCCGCGTATTGCTTCGGTCTCGTCGAGCGCACAAGTTGCAGCCGCATGTTGCTTCGGTCTCGTTATGCGTGCAAGTTTCAGACGCATATAGCTTCGGTCTCGTCGAGCGTACAAGTCCAAGCCGCGTATTGCTTTGGTCGGGTTATGCGTACAAGTCCCAGCCGCGTGTTGCTTCGGTGTCTTCATGCGTACAAGTCTCAGCCGCGTGTTGGTTCGGTCTCGTCGAGCGAACAAGTTCCAGCAGCGCGTTGCTTCGGTCTCGTTATGCGTGCAAGTTCCAGCCCCGTATTGCTCCGATCTCGTTATGCGTACAAGTTTCAGCCGCGTATTGCTTCGGTCTCGTCGAGCGTACAAGTTCCAGCCGCGTATTGCTTCGGTCTCGTTATGCGTGCAAGTTCCAGCCGCGTATTGCTTCGGTTTCGTCGAGGGTACAAGTCCCAGACGCGTATTCCTCCGGTCTCTTCGAGCGTTCAAGTTCCAGCCGCATATTGCTTCTGTCTCGTTACGCGTACAAGTTCCAGCTGCGTATTGCTTCGGTCTCGTCGATCGTACAAGTACCAGCAGCGTATTGCTTCGGTCTCGTTATGCGTACAAGTCCCAGCCGCGTATTGTTTTATTCTCATTATGCCTACAAGGCCCCGCCGCGTATTGCTACGGTCTCGTCGAGCGTACAAGTTCCAGCCGTGTATTGCTTCAGTCTCGTCGAGCGTACAAGTACCAGCAGTGCATTGCTTCGGTATCGTTATGCGAGCAAGTCCCAGCCGCGTATTGCTTTGTTCTCGTCGACCGTATAAGTTCCAGCAGCGTATTGCTTCGGTCTCGTCGAGAGTGAAGTTTCCAGCCGCGTGTTGCTTCGGTCTCGTCGAGTGTACAAGTTCCAGCCGCGTATTGCTTTGGTCTCGTTATGCGTACAAGTCCCAGCCGCGTAATCCTTCGGACTCTTCGAGCGTACAAGTTCCAGCCGCGTATTCCTTCGGTCTCGTCGAACGTACAAGTTCCAGCCGCGTATTGCTTCGGTCTCGTTATGCGTGCAAGTTCAAGCGGCGCATTGCTTCGGTCTCGTTATGCGTACAAGTTCGAGCCGCGTATTGCTTCAGTCTCGTCGAGCGTACAAGACCCAGCCGCGGATTGCTTCGGCATCGTCGATCGTACAAGTACCAGCCGCTTATTGCTTCGGTCTCGTGGAGCGTACAAGATCCAGCCGCGTATTGCTTCGGTCTCGTCGAGCGTACAAGTTCCAGCCGCGTGTTGCTTCGGTCTCGTTATGCGTACAAGTTTCAGCCGCGTATTGCTTCGGTCTCGTCGAGCGTACAAGTTCGAGCCGCGTATTGCTTCGGTCTCGTCGAGCGTACAAGTTCGAGCCGTGTATTGCTTCGGTCTCGTCGAGCGTACAAGTTCCAGCCGCGTGTTGCTTCGGTCTCATTTATGCGTGCAAGTTCCAGCCGCGTAATGCTTCGGTCTCGTCGAGCGAACAAGTTCCAGCCGCGTATTGCTTTGTTCTCGTTATGCGTGCAAGTTCCAGCCGCACATTGCTTCGGTCTCGTCGGGCGTACAAGTCCCAGCGGCGTATTGCTTCGGTCTCGTGGAGCGTACAAGTTCCAGCCGCGTATTGCTTCGGTTTCGTCGAGGGTACAAGTTCCAGCAGCGTATTGCTTCGGTCTCATTATTCGTACAAGTTCCAGCCGCTTATTGCTTCGGTCTCGTCGATCGTACAAGTACCTGCAGCGTATTGCTTCGGTCTCGTTGTGCGTACAAGTCCCAGCCGCGTATTGTTTTATTCTCCTTATGCGTACAAGTCCCAGCCGCGTATTGCTTCGGTCTCGTCTAGAGTACAAGTTCCAGCCGCGTATTGCTTTGGTCTCGTTATGCGTACAAGTTCCAGCCTCGTATTGCTTCCGTCTCGTGGAGCATACAAGTCCCAGGCGCATATAGCTGCGCTCTCGTTATGCGTGCAAATTCCAGACGCGTATAGCTTCGGTCTCGTCGAACGTACAAGTTCCAGCCGCGTATTGCTTCGGTCTCGTTATGCGTGCAAGTTCAAGCGGCGCATTGCTTCGGTCTCGTTATGCGTACAAGTTCGAGCCGCGTATTGCTTCAGTCTCCTCGAGCGTACAAGACCCAGCCGCGTATTGCTTCGGCATCGTCTCTCGTACAAGTACCAGCCGCTTATTGCTTCGGTCTCGTGGAGCGTACAAGATCCAGCCGCGTATTGCTTCGGTCTCGTCGAGCGTACAAGTTCCAGCCGCGTGTTGCTTCGGTCTCGTTATGCGTACAAGTTTCAGCCGCGTATTGCTTCGGTCTCGTCGAGCGTACAAGTTCGAGCCGCGTATTGCTTCGGTCTCGTCGAGCGTACAAGTTCGAGCCGTGTATTGCTTCGGTCTCGTCGAGCGTACAAGTTCCAGCCGCGTGTTGCTTCGGTCTCATTTATGCGTGCAAGTTCCAGCCGCGTAATGCTTCGGTCTCGTCGAGCGAACAAGTTCCAGCCGCGTATTGCTTTGTTCTCGTTATGCGTGCAAGTTCCAGCCGCACATTGCTTCGGTCTCGTCGGGCGTACAAGTCCCAGCGGCGTATTGCTTCGGTCTCGTGGATCGTACAAGTTCCAGCCGCGTATTGCTTCGGTTTCGTCGAGGGTACAAGTTCCAGCAGCGTATTGCTTCGGTCTCATTATTCGTACAAGTTCCAGCCGCTTATTGCTTCGGTCTCGTCGATCGTACAAGTACCAGCAGCGTATTGCTTCGGTCTCGTTGTGCGTACAAGTCCCAGCCGCGTATTGTTTTATTCTCCTTATGCGTACAAGGCCCAGCCGCGTATTGCTACGGTCTCGTCGAGCGTACAAGTTCCAGCCACGTATTGCTTCGGTCTCGTCGAGCGCCCAAGTTCCAGCCGTGTATTGCTTCGGTCTCGTCGAGCGTACAAGTTCCAGCCGTGTATTGCTTCGGTCTCGTCGAGCGTACAAGTTCCAGCCGCGTATTGCTTTGTTCTCGTTATGCGTGCAAGTTCCAGCCGCACATTGCTTCGGTCTCGTCGAGAGTACAAGTTCCAGCCGCGTATTGCTTTGTTCTCGTTATGCGCACAAGTCCCAGCCGCGTATTGCTTCTGTCTCGTCGAGCGTACAAGTTCCAACCGCGTGTTGCTTCGGTCTCATTTAAGCGTGCAAGTTCCAGACGCGTATTGCTTCGGTCTCGTCGAGCGTACAAGTCCCAGCCGCGTATTGCTTCGGTCTCGTGGAGCGTACAAGCTCCAGCTGCGCGTTGCTTCGGTGTCGTTATGCGTACAAGTCCCAGACGCGTATTGCTTCGATCTCGTTATGCGTACAAGTTTCAGCCGCGTATTGCTCCGGTCTCGTCGAGCGTGCAAGTTCCAGCCACGTATTGCTTCGGTCTCGTTATGCGTACAAGTCCCAGCCGCGTATTGTTTTATTCTCATTATGCCTACAAGGCCCCGCCGCGTATTGCTACGGTCTCGTCGAGCGTACAAGTTCCAGCCGTGTATTGCTTCAGTCTCGTCGAGCGTACAAGTACCAGCAGTGCATTGCTTCGGTATCGTTATGCGAGCAAGTCCCAGCCGCGTATTGCTTTGTTCTCGTCGACCGTATAAGTTCCAGCAGCGTATTGCTTCGGTCTCGTCGAGAGTGAAGTTTCCAGCCGCGTGTTGCTTCGGTCTCGTCGAGTGTACAAGTTCCAGCCGCGTATTGCTTTGGTCTCGTTATGCGTACAAGTCCCAGCCGCGTAATCCTTCGGACTCTTCGAGCGTACAAGTTCCAGCCGCGTATTCCTTCGGTCTCGTCGAACGTACAAGTTCCAGCCGCGTATTGCTTCGGTCTCGTCGAGCGTACAAGTTCAAGCGGCGCATTGCTTCGGTCTCGTTATGCGTACAAGTTCGAGCCGCGTATTGCTTCGGTCTCGTCGAGCGTACAAGTTCCAGCCGCGTGTTGCTTCGGTCTCATTTATGCGTGCAAGTTCCAGCCGCGTAATGCTTCGGTCTCGTCGAGCGAACAAGTTCCAGCCGCGTATTGCTTTGTTCTCGTTATGCGTGCAAGTTCCAGCCGCACATTGCTTCGGTTTCGTCGAGGGTACAAGTTCCAGCAGCGTATTGCTTCGGTCTCATTATTCGTACAAGTTCCAGCCGCTTATTGCTTCGGTCTCGTCGATCGTACAAGTACCAGCAGCGTATTGCTTCGGTCTCGTTGTGCGTACAAGTCCCAGCCGCGTATTGTTTTATTCTCCTTATGCGTACAAGGCCCAGCCGCGTATTGCTACGGTCTCGTCGAGCGTACAAGTTCCAGCCACGTATTGCTTCGGTCTCGTCGAGCGCCCAAGTTCCAGCCGTGTATTGCTTCGGTCTCGTCGAGCGTACAAGTTCCAGCCGTGTATTGCTTCGGTCTCGTCGAGCGTACAAGTTCCAGCCGCGTATTGCTTTGTTCTCGTTATGCGTGCAAGTTCCAGCCGCACATTGCTTCGGTCTCGTCGAGAGTACAAGTTCCAGCCGCGTATTGCTTTGTTCTCGTTATGCGCACAAGTCCCAGCCGCGTATTGCTTCTGTCTCGTCGAGCGTACAAGTTCCAACCGCGTGTTGCTTCGGTCTCATTTAAGCGTGCAAGTTCCAGACGCGTATTGCTTCGGTCTCGTCGAGCGTACAAGTCCCAGCCGCGTATTGCTTCGGTCTCGTGGAGCGTACAAGCTCCAGCTGCGCGTTGCTTCGGTGTCGTTATGCGTACAAGTCCCAGACGCGTATTGCTTCGATCTCGTTATGCGTACAAGTTTCAGCCGCGTATTGCTCCGGTCTCGTTATGCGTACAAGTTCCAGCCGCGTGCTGCTTCGGTCTCGTTAGGCGTGCAAGTCTCAGCCGCGTGTTGCTTCGGTCTCGTCGAGCGAACAAGTTCCAGCAGCGCGTTGCTTCGGTCCCGTTATGCGTACAAGTTCCAGCCGCGTGTTGCTTCGGTCTCGTTAGGCGTACAAGTCTCAGCCGCGTGTTGCTTCGGTCTCGTTCTGGGTACAAGTCCCAGCCGCGTATTGCTTCGGTCTCGTTACGCGTGCAAGTCCCAGCCGCATGTTGCTTCGGTCTCGTTATGCGTGCAAGTTTCAGACGCATATAGCTTCGGTCTCGTTGAGCGTACAAGTCCAAGCCGCGTATTGCTTTGGTCGGGTTATGCGTACAAGTCCCAGCCGCGTGTTGCTTCGGTGTCTTCATGCGTACAAGTCTCAGCCGCGTGTTGGTTCGGTCTCGTCGAGCGAACAAGTTCCAGCAGCGCGTTGCTTCGGTCTCGTTATGCGTGCAAGTTCCAGCCCCGTATTGCTCCGATCTCGTTATGCGTACAAGTTTCAGCCGCGTATTGCTTCGGTCTCGTCGAGCGTACAAGTTCCAGCCGCGTATTGCTTCGGTCTCGTTATGCGTGCAAGTTCCAGCCGCGTATTGCTTCGGTTTCGTCGAGGGTACAAGTCCCAGACGCGTATTCCTCCGGTCTCTTCGAGCGTTCAAGTTCCAGCCGCATATTGCTTCTGTCTCGTTACGCGTACAAGTTCCAGCTGCGTATTGCTTCGGTCTCGTCGATCGTACAAGTACCAGCAGCGTATTGCTTCGGTCTCGTTATGCGTACAAGTCCCAGCCGCGTATTGTTTTATTCTCATTATGCCTACAAGGCCCCGCCGCGTATTGCTACGGTCTCGTCGAGCGTACAAGTTCCAGCCGTGTATTGCTTCAGTCTCGTCGAGCGTACAAGTACCAGCAGTGCATTGCTTCGGTATCGTTATGCGAGCAAGTCCCAGCCGCGTATTGCTTTGTTCTCGTCGACCGTATAAGTTCCAGCAGCGTATTGCTTCGGTCTCGTCGAGAGTGAAGTTTCCAGCCGCGTGTTGCTTCGGTCTCGTCGAGTGTACAAGTTCCAGCCGCGTATTGCTTTGGTCTCGTTATGCGTACAAGTCCCAGCCGCGTAATCCTTCGGACTCTTCGAGCGTACAAGTTCCAGCCGCGTATTCCTTCGGTCTCGTCGAGCGTACAAGTTCCAGCCGCGTATTGCTTTGTTCTCGTTATGCGCACAAGTCCCAGCCGCGTATTGCTTCTGTCTCGTCGAGCGTACAAGTTCCAACCGCGTGTTGCTTCGGTCTCATTTAAGCGTGCAAGTTCCAGACGCGTATTGCTTCGGTCTCGTTATGCGTACAAGTTCCAGCCGCGTGTTGCTTCGGTCTCGTTATGCGTAAAGTTCCAGCCGCGTGTTGCTTTGTTCTCGTTATGCGCACAAGTCCCAGCAGCGTATAGCTTCTGCCTCGTCGAGCGTACAAGTCCCAGCCGCGTATTGCTTCGGTCTCGTCTAGAGTACAAGTTCCAGCCGCGTATTGCTTCGGTCTCGTTATGCGTGCAAGTTCAAGCGGCGCATTGCTTCGGACTCGTTATGCGTACAAGTTCGAGCCGCGTATTGCTTCAGTCTCGTCGAGCGTACAAGACCCAGCCGCGTATTGCTTCGGCATCGTCGATCGTACAAGTACCAGCCGCTTATTGCTTCGGTCTCGTGGAGCGTACAAGATCCAGCCGCGTATTGCTTCGGTCTCGTCGAGCGTACAAGTTCCAGCCGCGTGTTGCTTCGGTCTCGTTATGCGTACAAGTTTCAGCCGCGTATTGCTTCGGTCTCGTCGAGCGTACAAGTTCGAGCCGCGTATTGCTTCGGTCTCGTCGAGCGTACAAGTTCCAGCAGCGTGTTGCTTCGGTCTCATTTATGCGTGCAAGTTCCAGCCGCGTAATGCTTCGGTCTCGTCGAGCGAACAAGTTCCAGCCGCGTATTGCTTTGTTCTCGTTATGCGTGCAAGTTCCAGCCGCAGATTGCTTCGGTCTCGTCGGGCGTACAAGTCCCAGCGGCGTATTGCTTCGGTCTCGTGGAGCGTACAAGTTCCAGCCGCGTATTGTTTTATTCTCCTTATGCGTACAAGGCCCAGCTGCGTATTGCTACGGTCTCGTCGAGCGTACAAGTTCCAGCCACGTATTGCTTCGGTCTCGTCGAGCGCCCAAGTTCCAGCCGTGTATTGCTTCGGTCTCGTCGAGCGTACAAGTTCCAGCCGTGTATTGCTTCGGTCTCGTCGAGCGTACAAGTTCCAGCCGCGTATTGCTTTGTTCTCGTTATGCGTGCAAGTTCCAGCCGCACATTGCTTCGGTCTCGTCGAGAGTACAAGTCCCAGCCGCGTATTGCTTCGGTCTCGTGGAGCGTACAAGTTCCAGCTGCGCGTTGCTTCGGTGTCGTTATGCGTTCAAGTTCCAGCCGCGTATTGCTTCGGTTTCGTCGATGGTACAAGTCCCAGCCGCGTATTCCTCCGGTCTCTTCGAGCGTTCAAGTTCCAGCCGCATATTGCTTCTGTCTCGTTACGCGTACAAGTCCCAGCCGTGTATTGCTTCGGTCTCGTCGAGCGTACAAGTACCAGCAGTGCATTGCTTCGGTCTCGTTATGCGAGCAAGTTCCAGCAGCGCGTTGTTTCGGTCTCGTTATGCGTGCAAGTTGCAGCAGCGTAATGCTTTGGTCTCGATATGTGTGCAAGTTCCGGCCGCGTATTGCTTCGGTATCGTCGGGCATACAAGTTCCAGCCGCGTATTGCTTCGATCTCGTTATGCGTACAAGTTCCAGCCGCGTATTGCTTCGGTCTCGTCGAGCGCACAAGTTGCAGCCGCATGTTGCTTCGGTCTCGTTATGCGTGCAAGTTTCAGACGCATATAGCTTCGGTCTCGTCGAGCGTACAAGTCCAAGCCGCGTATTGCTTTGGTCGGGTTATGCGTACAAGTCCCAGCCGCGTGTTGCTCCGGTGTCTTCATGCGTACAAGTCTCAGCCGCGTGTTGGTTCGGTCTCGTCGAGCGAACAAGTTCCAGCAGCGCGTTGCTTCGGTCTCGTTATGCGTGCAAGTTCCAGCCCCGTATTGCTCCGATCTCGTTATGCGTACATGTTCCAGCCGCGTATTTCTTCGGTTTCGTTATGCGTACAAGTTCCAGCCGCGCGTTGCTTCGGTCTCGTTAGGCGTGCAAGTTCCAGCCGCGTAATGCTTCGGTCTCGTTATGCGTACAATTTCCAGCCGCGTATTGCTTCGGTCTCTTGGAGCATACAAGTCCCAGGCGCGTATAGCTGTAGTCTCGTTATGCGTACAAGTTCCAGCCGCGTATTACTTCGGTCTCGTGGAGCATACAAGTCCCACGCGCGTATTTCTGCGGTTTCGTTATGCGTACAAGTTCCAGCAGCGCGTTGCTTCGGTCTCGTTATGCGTACAAGTTCCAGCCGCGTGCTGCTTCGGTCTCGTTAGGCGTGCAAGTCTCAGCCGCGTGTTGCTTCGGTCTCGTCGAGCGAACAAGTTCCAGCAGCGCGTTGCTTCGGTCTCGTTATGGGTACAAGTCCCAGCCGCGTATTGCTTCGGTCTCGTTACGCGTGCAAGTCCCAGCTGCGTGTTGCTTCGGTCTCGTTATGCGTGCAAGTCCCAGCCGTGTAATGCTTCGGTCGCGTTATGCGTACAAGTGCCAGCCGTGTATTTCTTCGGTCTTTGTTTTGCATACAAGTTCCAGCCGCGTATTGCTTCGATGTCGTTATGCGTACAAGTTCCAGCCGAGCATTGCTTCGGTCTCGTCAAGCGCACAAGTTCCAGCCGCATGTTGCTTCTGTCTCGTCGAGCGTACAAGTCCTAGCCGCGTATTGCTTCGGTCGCGTTATGCGTACAAGTGCCAGCCGTGTATTGCATCGGTCTTTGTTTTGCATACAAGTTCCAGCCGCGTGTTGCTTCGATCTCGTTATGCGTGCAAGTTTCAGGCGCGTATTGCTTCGATCTCGTTATGCGTACAAGTTCCAGCCGCGTGCTGCTTCGGTCTCGTTAGGCGTGCAAGTTCCAGCAGCGCGTTGCTTCGGTCTCGTTATGCGTACAAGTTCCAGCCGCGTGCTGCTTCGGTCTCGTTAGGCGTGCAAGTCTCAGCCGCGTGTTGCTTCGGTCTCGTCGAGCGAACAAGTTCCAGCAGCGCGTTGCTTCGGTCTCGTTATGGGTACAAGTCCCAGCCGCGTATTGCTTCGGTCTCGTTACGCGTGCAAGTCCCAGCTGCGTGTTGCTTCGGTCTCGTTATGCGTGCAAGTCCCAGCCGTGTAATGCTTCGGTCGCGTTATGCGTACAAGTGCCAGCCGTGTATTTCTTCGGTCTTTGTTTTGCATACAAGTTCCAGCCGCGTATTGCTTCGATGTCGTTATGCGTACAAGTTCCAGCCGAGCATTGCTTCGGTCTCGTCGAGCGCACAAGTTCCAGCCGCATGTTGCTTCTGTCTCGTCGAGCGTACAAGTCCTAGCCGCGTATTGCTTCGGTCGCGTTATGCGTACAAGTGCCAGCCGTGTATTGCATCGGTCTTTGTTTTGCATACAAGTTCCAGCCGCGTGTTGCTTCGATCTCGTTATGCGTGCAAGTTTCAGGCGCGTATTGCTTCGATCTCGTTATGCGTACAAGTTCCAGCCGCGTATTGCTTCCGTCTCGTGGAGCATACAAGTCCCAGGCGCATATAGCTGCGCTCTCGTTATGCGTACAAGTTCCAGCCGCGTATTGCTTCTGTCTCGTCGAGAGTACAAGTTCCAGCCGCGTATTGTTTTGGTCTCGTCGAGAGTGAAGTTTCCAGCCGCGTTGCTTCGGTCTCGTCGAGTGTACATTTTCCAGCCGCGTATTGCTTTGGTCTCGTTATGCGTACAAGTTCCAGCCGCGTAATGCTTTGGTCTCGTCGAGCGTACAAGTTCCAGCCGCGTATTGCTTTGTTCTCGTTATGCGTGCAAGTTCCAGCCGCACATTGCTTCGGTCACGTCGAGAGTACAAGTCCCAGCCGCGTATTGCTTCGGTCTCGTGGAGCGTACAAGTTCCAGCTGCGAGTTGCTTCGGTGTCGTTATGCGTTCAAGTTCCAGCCGCGTGTTGCTTCGGTCTCGTTATGCGTACAAGTTCCAGCCGCGTAATGCTTTGGTCTCGTCGAGCGTACAAGTACCAGCAGTGCATTGTTTCGGTCTCGTTATGCGAGCAAGTCCCAGCCGCGTATTACTTTGTTCTCGTCGACCGTATAAGTTCCAGCAGCGTATTGCTTCAGTCTCGTCGAGAGTGAAGTTTCCAGCCGCGTGTTGCTTCGGTCTCGTCGAGTGTACAAGTTCCAGCCGCGTATTGCTTTGGTCTCGTTATGCGTACAAGTCCCAGCCGCGTAATCCTTCGGTCTCTTCGAGCGTACAAGTTCCAGCCGCGTATTGTTTTGGTCTCGTTATGCGTGCAAGTTCAAGCGGCGCATTGCTTCGGTCTCGTTATGCGTACAAGTTCGTGCCGCGTATTGCTTCAGTCTCGTCGAGCGTACAAGACCCAGCCGCGTATTGCTTCGGCATCGTCGATCGTACAAGTACCAGCCGCTTATTGCTTCGGTCTCGTGGATCGTACAAGATCCAGCCGCGTATTGCTTCGGTCTCGTCGAGCGTACAAGTTCCAGCCGCGTGTTGCTTCGGTCTCGTTATGCGTACAAGTTTCAGCCGCGTATTGCTTCGGTCTCGTCGAGCGTACAAGTTCGAGCCGCGTATTGCTTCGGTCTCGTCGAGCGTACAAGTTCGAGCCGTGTATTGCTTCGGTCTCGTCGAGCGTACAAGTTCCAGCCGCGTGTTGCTTCGGTCTCATTTATGCGTGCAAGTTCCAGCCGCGTAATGCTTCGGTCTCGTCGAGCGAACAAGTTCCAGCCGCGTATTGCTTTGTTCTCGTTATGCGTGCAAGTTCCTGCCGCACATTGCTTCGGTCTCGTCGGGCGTACAAGTCCCAGCGGCGTATTGCTTCGGTCTCGTGGAGCGTACAAGTTCCAGCTGCGAGTTGCTTCGGTGTCGTTATGCGTTCAAGTTCCAGCCGCGTGTTGCTTCGGTCTCGTTATGCGTACAAGTTCCAGCCGCGTAATGCTTTGGTCTCGTCGAGCGTACAAGTACCAGCAGTGCATTGTTTCGGTCTCGTTATGCGAGCAAGTCCCAGCCGCGTATTACTTTGTTCTCGTCGACCGTATAAGTTCCAGCAGCGTATTGCTTCAGTCTCGTCGAGAGTGAAGTTTCCAGCCGCGTGTTGCTTCGGTCTCGTCGAGTGTACAAGTTCCAGCCGCGTATTGCTTTGGTCTCGTTATGCGTACAAGTCCCAGCCGCGTAATCCTTCGGTCTCTTCGAGCGTACAAGTTCCAGCCGCGTATTGTTTTGGTCTCGTTATGCGTGCAAGTTCAAGCGGCGCATTGCTTCGGTCTCGTTATGCGTACAAGTTCGAGCCGCGTATTGCTTCAGTCTCGTCGAGCGTACAAGACCCAGCCGCGTATTGCTTCGGCATCGTCGATCGTACAAGTACCAGCCGCTTATTGCTTCGGTCTCGTGGATCGTACAAGATCCAGCCGCGTATTGCTTCGGTCTCGTCGAGCGTACAAGTTCCAGCCGCGTGTTGCTTCGGTCTCGTTATGCGTACAAGTTTCAGCCGCGTATTGCTTCGGTCTCGTCGAGCGTACAAGTTCGAGCCGCGTATTGCTTCGGTCTCGTCGAGCGTACAAGTTCGAGCCGTGTATTGCTTCGGTCTCGTCGAGCGTACAAGTTCCAGCCGCGTGTTGCTTCGGTCTCATTTATGCGTGCAAGTTCCAGCCGCGTAATGCTTCGGTCTCGTCGAGCGAACAAGTTCCAGCCGCGTATTGCTTTGTTCTCGTTATGCGTGCAAGTTCCTGCCGCACATTGCTTCGGTCTCGTCGGGCGTACAAGTCCCAGCGGCGTATTGCTTCGGTCTCGTGGAGCGTACAAGTTCCAGCCGCGTATTGCTTCGGTTTCGTCGAGGGTACAAGTTCCAGCAGCATATTGCTTCGGTCTCATTATTCGTACAAGTTCCAGCCGCTTATTGCTTCGGTCTCGTCGATCGTACAAGTACCAGCAGCGTATTGCTTCGGTCTCGTTGTGCGTACAAGTCCCAGCCGCGTATTGTTTTATTCTCCTTATGCGTACAAGGCCCAGCCGCGTATTGCTACGGTCTCGTCGAGCGTTCAAGTTCCAGCCACGTATTGCTTCGGTCTCGTCGAGCGCCCAAGTTCCAGCCGTGTATTGCTTCGGTCTCGTCGAGCGTACAAGTTCCAGCCGTGTATTGCTTCGGTCTCGTCGAGCGTACAAGTTCCAGCCGCGTATTGCTTTGTTCTCGTTATGCGTGTAAGTTCCAGCCGCACATTGCTTCGGTCTCGTCGAGAGTACAAGTCCCAGCCGCGTATTGCTTCGGTCTCGTGGAGCGTACAAGTTCCAGCTGCGCGTTGCTTCGGTGTCGTTATGCGTTCAAGTTCCAGCCGCGTATTGCTTCGGTTTCGTCGATGGTACAAGTCCCAGCCGCGTATTCCTCCGGTCTCTTCGAGCGTTCAAGTTCCAGCCGCATATTGCTTCTGTCTCGTTACGCGTACAAGTCCCAGCCGTGTATTGCTTCGGTCTCGTCGAGCGTACAAGTACCAGCAGTGCAGTGCTTCGGTCTCGTTATGCGAGCAAGTTCCAGCAGCGCGTTGTTTCGGTCTCGTTATGCGTGCAAGTTGCAGCAGCGTAATGCTTTGGTCTCGATATGTGTGCAAGTTCCGGCCGCGTACTGCTTCGGTATCGTCGGGCATACAAGTTCCAGCCGCGTATTGCTTCGATCTCGTTATGCGTACAAGTTCCAGCCGCGTATTGCTTCGGTCTCGTCGAGCGCACAAGTTGCAGCCGCATGTTGCTTCGGTCTCGTTATGCGTGCAAGTTTCAGACGCATATAGCTTCGGTCTCGTCGAGCGTACAAGTCCAAGCCGCGTATTGCTTTGGTCGGGTTATGCGTACAAGTCCCAGCCGCGTGTTGCTTCGGTGTCTTCATGCGTACAAGTCTCAGCCGCGTGTTGGTTCGGTCTCGTCGAGCGAACAAGTTCCAGCAGCGCGTTGCTTCGGTCTCGTTATGCGTGCAAGTTCCAGCCCCGTGTTGCTCCGATCTCGTTATGCGTACATGTTCCAGCCGCGTATTTCTTCGGTTTCGTTATGCGTACAAGTTCCAGCCGCGCGTTGCTTCGGTCTCGTTAGGCGTGCAAGTTCCAGCCGCGTAATGCTTCGGTCTCGTTATGCGTACAATTTCCAGCCGCGTATTGCTTCGGTCTCTTGGAGCATACAAGTCCCAGGCGCGTATAGCTGCAGTCTCGTTATGCGTACAAGTTCCAGCCGCGTATTACTTCGGTCTCGTGGAGCATACAAGTCCCAGGCGCGTATTTCTGCGGTTTCGTTATGCGTACAAGTTCCAGCAGCGCGTTGCTTCGGTCTCGTTATGCGTACAAGTTCCAGCCGCGTGCTGCTTCGGTCTCGTTAGGCGTGCAAGTCTCAGCCGCGTGTTGCTTCGGTCTCGTCGAGCGAACAAGTTCCAGCAGCGCGTTGCTTCGGTCCCGTTATGCGTACAAGTTCCAGCCGCGTGTTGCTTCGGTCTCGTTAGGCGTACAAGTCTCAGCCGCGTGTTGCTTCGGTCTCGTTATGGGTACAAGTCCCAGCCGCGTATTGCTTCGGTCTCGTTACGCGTGCAAGTCCCAGCTGCGTGTTGCTTCG
Organism: Stelis phaeoptera; assembly: GCA_943735885.1. Lineage (NCBI taxonomy): Eukaryota > Metazoa > Arthropoda > Insecta > Hymenoptera > Megachilidae > Stelis > Stelis phaeoptera. The sequence goes on from CALSEM010000036.1 coordinate 2,310,583, forward strand.
GTCTCGTTATGCGTGCAAGTCCCAGCCGTGTAATGCTTCGGTCGCGTTATGCGTACAAGTGCCAGCCGTGTATTTCTTCGGTCTTTGTTTTGCATACAAGTTCCAGCCGCGTATTGCTTCGATGTCGTTATGCGTACAAGTTCCAGCCGAGCATTGCTTCGGTCTCGTCGAGCGCACAATTTCCAGCCGCATGTTGCTTCTGTCTCGTCGAGCGTACAAGTCCTAGCCGCGTATTGCTTCGGTCGCGTTATGCGTACAAGTGCCAGCCGTGTATTGCATCGGTCTTTGTTTTGCATACAAGTTCCAACCGCGTGTTGCTTCGATCTCGTTATGCGTGCAAGTTTCAGGCGCGTATTGCTTCGATCTCGTTATGCGTACAAGTTCCAGCCGCGTATTGCTTCCGTCTCGTGGAGCATACAAGTCCCAGGCGCATATAGCTGCGCTCTCGTTATGCGTTCAAGTTCCAGCCGCGTGTTGCTTCGGTCTCGTTATGCGTACAAGTTCCAGCCGCGTAATGCTTTGGTCTCGTCGAGCGTACAAGTACCAGCAGTGCATTGCTTCGGTCTCGTTATGCGAGCAAGTCCCAGCCGCGTATTACTTTGTTCTCGTCGACCGTATAAGTTCCAGCAGCGTATTGCTTCAGTCTCGTCGAGAGTGAAGTTTCCAGCCGCGTGTTGCTTCGGTCTCGTCGAGTGTACAAGTTCCAGCCGCGTATTGCTTTGGTCTCGTTATGCGTACAAGTCCCAGCCGCGTAATCCTTCGGTCTCTTCGAGCGTACAAGTTCCAGCCGCGTATTGCTTCGGGCTTGTTACGCGTACAAGTTCCAGCCGTGTATTGCTTCGGTCTCGTCGAGCGTAAAAGTTCCAGCCGCGTATTCCTTCGGACTCTTCGAGCGTACAAGTTCCAGCCGCCTCATGCTTCGGTCTCGTTATGCGTACAAGTTCCAGACGCGTATTACTTCGATCTCGTTATGCGTACAAGTTCCAGCCGCGTATTGCTTCGGTCTCGTGGAGCATACAAGCCCGGGCGCATATAGCTGCGGTCTCGTTATGCGTACAAGTTCCAGCCGCGTATTGCTTCAGTCTCGTCGAGCGTACAAGTTCCAGCCGCGTATTGCTTCGTTCTCGTTATGCGCACGAGTCCCAGCCGCGTATTGCTTCTGTCTCGTCGAGCGTACAAGTTCCAGCCGCGTATTGCTTCGGTATCGTCGGGCATATAAGTTCCAACCGCGTACTGCTTCGGTCTCGTCGAGCGTACAAGTTCCAGCCGCCTACTGCTTCGGTCTCGTTATGCGTACTAGTTCCAGCCGCGTATTGCTTCGACCTCGTTATGCGTACCAGTTCCAGCCGCTTATTGCTTCGGTCTCGTGGAGCATACAAGCCCGGGCGCATATAGCTGCGGTCTCGTTATGCGTACAAGTCCCAGCCGCGTATTGCTTCGGTCTCGTCGAGAGTACAAGTTCCAGCCGCGTATTGCTTCGGTCTCGTTTCGCGTACAAGTTCCAGCCGTGTATTGCTTCGGTCTCGTCGAGCGTAAAAGTTCCAGCCGCGTATTCCTTCGGTCTCTTCGAGCGTACAAGTTCCAGCCGCCTAATGCTTCGGTCTCGTTATGCGTACAAGTCCCAGCCGCGTATTGCTTTGTTCTCGTTATGCGTACAAGTCCCGGCCGCGTATTGCTTCGGTATCGTCGGGCATACAAGTTCCAACCGCGCATTGCTTCGGTCTCGTCGAGCGAACAAGTCCCAGCCGCGTATTGCTTTGTTCTCGTCGACCGTATAAGTTCCAGCAGCGTATTGCTTCGGTCTCGTCGAGAGTGAAGTTTCCATCCGCGTGTTGCTTCGGTCTCGTCGAGTGTACAAGTTCCAGCCGCGTATTCCTTCGGTCTCTTCGAGCGTACCAGTTCAAGCCGCGTATTGCTTCGGTCTCGTTTCGCGAACAAGTTCCAGCCGCGTATTGCTTCGGTCTCGTTACGCGTACAAGTCCCAGCCACGTATTGCTTTGTTCTCGTTTTGCGTACAAGTCCCAGCCGCGTACTGCTTCGGTCTCGTCGAGCATACAAGTTCCAGCCGCGTGTTGCTTCGGTCTCGCTACGCGTACAAGTTCCAGCCGCGTATTCCTTCGGTCTCTACGAGCGTACAAGTTCCAGCAGAGTATTGCTTCGGTCTCGCTACGCGTACAAGTTCCAGCCGCGTATTCCTTCGGTCTCGTCGAGCGTACAAGTTCCAGCCGCATATTCCTTCGGTCTCGTCGAGCGTACAGGTTGCAGCTGCGTATTGCTTCGGCCTCGTTATGCGTACATGTCCCAGCCGTGTATTGCTTCGGTCTAGTTTTGCGTACAAGTTCCAGCCGCGTGTTGCTTCGGTCTCGTTATGCGTACAAGTTCCAGCCGCGTAATGCTTCGGTCTCGTCGATCGTACAAGTTCCAGCCGCGTACTGCTTTGTTCTCGTTATGCGTGCAAGTTCCAGCCGCACATTGCTTCGGTCTCGTCGAGGGTACAAGTCCCAGCCGCGTATTCCTCCGGTCTCTTCGAGCGTTCAAGTTCCAGCCGCATATTGCTTCTGTCTCGTTACGCGTACAAGTCCCAGCCGTGTATTGCTTCGGTCTCGTCGAGCGTACAAGTACCAGCAGTGCATTGCTTCTGTCTCGTTATGCGAGCAAGTCCCACCCGCGTATTGCTTTGTTCTCGTCGACCGTATAAGTTCCAGCAGCGTATTGCTTCGGTCTCGTCGAGAGTGAAGTTTCCAGCCGCGTGTTGCTTCGGTCTCGTCGAGTGTACATGTTCCAGCCGCGTATTGCTTTGGTCTCGTCGACCGTATAAGCTCCAGCAGCGTATTCGTTCGGTCTCGTCGAGAGTGAAGTTTCCAGCCGCGTATTGCTTCGGTCTCGTCGAGTGTACATGTTCCAGCCGCGTATTGCTTTGGTCTCGTTATGCGTACAAGTCCCAGCCGCGTAATCCTTCGGTCTCTTCGAGCGTACAAGTTCCAGCCGCGTATTCCTTCGGTCTCGTCGAGCGTACAAGTTCCAGCAGAGTATTGCTTCGGTCTCGTTACGCGTACAAGTTCCAGCCGCGTATTCCTTCGGTCTCGTCGAGCGTACAAGTTCCAGCCGCGTATTGCTTTGTTCTCGTCGACCGTATAAGTTCCAGCAGCGTATTGCTTCGGTCTCGTCGAGAGTGAAGTTTCCAGCCGCGTGTTGCTTCGGTCTCGTCGAGTGTACATTTTCCAGCCGCGTATTGCTTTGGTCTCGTTATGCGTACAAGTTCCAGCCGCGTAATGCTTCGGTCTCGTCGAGCGTACAAGTTCCAGCCGCGTATTGCTTTGTTCTCGTTATGCGTGCAAGTTGCAGCCGCACATTGCTTCGGTCTCGTCGAGAGTACAAGTCCCAGCCGCGTATTGCTTCGGTCTCGTGGAGCGTACCAGTTCCAGCTGCGAGTTGCTTCGGTGTCGTTATGCGTTCAAGTTCCAGCCGCGTGTTGCTTCGGTCTCGTTATGCGTACAAGTTCCAGCCGCGTAATGCTTTGGTCTCGTCGAGCGTACAAGTACCAGCAGTGCATTGCTTCGGTCTCGTTATGCGAGCAAGTCCCAGCCGCGTATTGCTTTGTTCTCGTCGACCGTATAAGTTCCAGCAGCGTATTGCTTCAGTCTCGTCGAGAGTGAAGTTTCCAGCCGCGTGTTGCTTCGGTCTCGTCGAGTGTACAAGTTCCAGCCGCGTATTGCTTTGGTCTCGTTACGCGTACAAGTTCCAGCCGCGTATTCCTTCGGTCTCGTCGAGTGTACAAGTTCCAGCCGCGTATTGCTTTGGTCTCGTTACGCGTACAAGTTCCAGCCGCGTATTCCTTCGGTCTCGTCGAGCGTACAAGTTCCAGCCGCGTATTGCTTCGGTCTCGTTACGCGTACATGCCCCAGCCGCGTATTGCTTTGTTCTCGTTTTGCGTACAAGTCCTAGCCGCGTATTGCTTCGGTCTCGTCGAGCGTACAAGTCTCAGCCGCGTATTGCTTCGGTCTCGTGGAGCGTACAAGTCCCAGCCGCGTATTGCTTCGGTCTCGTCGAGAGTACAAGTTCCAGCCGCGTATTGCTTTTGTCTCGTTATATGTACAAGTCCCAGCCGCGTATTCCTTCGGTCTCTTCGAGCGTACAAGTTCCAGCCGCGTATTGCTTCGGGCTTGTTACGCGTACAAGTTCCAGCCGTGTATTGCTTCGGTCTCGTCGAGCGTAAAAGTTCCAGCCGCGTATTCCTTCGGACTCTTCGAGCGTACAAGTTCCAGCCGCCTCATGCTTCGGTCTCGTTATGCGCACAAGTTCCAGCCGCGTGTTGCTTCGGTCTCGTTATGCGTGCAAGTTGCAGCAGCGTAATGCTTTGGTCTCGATATGTGTGCAAGTTCCGGCCGCGTATTGCTTCGGTATCGTCGGGCATACAAGTTCCAACCGCGTACTGCTTCGGTCTCGTCGAGCGTACAAGTTCCAGCCGCCTACTGCTTCGGTCTCGTTATGCGTACTCGTTCCAGCCGCGTATTGCTTCGACCTCGTTATGCGTACCAGTTCCAGCCGCGTATTGCTTCGGTCTCGTGGAGCATACAAGTCCCAGGCGCATATAGCTGCGGTCTCGTGATGGGTACAAGTTCCAGCCGCGTGTTGCTTCGGTGTCGCTTAGCGTACATTATCCAGCCGCGTATTGCTTCAATCTCTTCGAGCGTACAAGTTCCACCCGCGTATTCCTTCGGTCTCGTCGAGCGTACAAGTTCCAGCCGCGTATTGCTTCGGTCTCGTTACGCGTACAAGTCCCAGCCGCGTATTGCTTTGTTCTCGTTTTGCGTACAAGTCCCAGCCGCGTATTGCTTCGGTCTCGTTATGCGTACAAGTCCCAGCCGCGTATTTCTTTGTTCTCGTTATGCGTACAAGTCCCGGCCGCGTATTGCTTCGGTATCGTCGGGCATACAAGTTCCAACCGCGTATTGCTTCGGTCTCGTAGAGCGTACAAGTCCCAGCCGCGTATTGCTTTGTTCTCGTCGACCGTATAAGTTCCAGCAGCGTATTGCTTCGGTCTCGTTGAGAGTGAAGTTTCCAGCCGCGTGTTGCTTCGGTCTCGTCGAGTGTACAAGTTCCAGCCGCGTATTGCTTTGATCTCGTCATGCGTACAAGTTCCAGCCGCGTATTGCTTCGGTCTCGTCGAGCGCACAAGTTGCAGCCGCATGTTGCTTCGGTCTCGTTATGCGTGCAAGTTTCAGACGCATATAGCTTCGGTCTCGTCGAGCGTACAAGTCCAAGCCGCGTATTGCTTTGGTCGGGTTATGCGTACAAGTCCCAGCCGTGTATTGCTTCGGCCTCGTTTTGCGTACAAGTTCAGGCCGCGTGTTGCTTCGGTCTCGTTATGCGTACAAGATGCAGCCGCGTATTGCTTCGGTCTCGTGCAGCATACAAGTCCCAGCCGCGTATTGCTTCGGTCTCGTCGAGCGTACAAGTCCCAGCCGCGTATTGCTTTGGTCTTGTTATGCGTACAAGTCCCAGCCTCGTGTTGCTTCGGTGTCTTCATGCGTACAGGTCTCAGCCGCGTGTTGGTTCGGTCTCGTCGAGCGAACAAGTTCCAGCCGCATATTGCTTCGGTCTCGTCGAGCGTACTGGTTGCAGCTGCGTATTGCTTCGGCCTCGTTATGCCTACAGGTTCCAGCCGCGTATTGCTTCGGTCTCGTCGAGCGTACAAGTCTCAGCCGCGTATTGCTTCGGTCTCGTTACGCGTACAAGCCCCAGCCGCGTATTGCTTTGTTCTCGTTTTGCGTACAAGTCCCAGCCGCGTATTGCTGCCGTCTCGTCGAGCGTACAAGTCTCAGCCGCGAATTGCTTCGGTCTCGTGGAGCGTACAAGTCCCAGCCGCGTATTGCTTCGGTCTCGTCGGGAGTACAAGTTCCAGCCGCGTATTGCTTTGGTCTCTTCGAACATACAAGTTCCAGCAGCGTATTGCTTCGTTCTCGTGGAGCGTACAATTCCCAGCCGCGTATTGCTTCGGTCTCGTCGAGAGTACAAGTTCCAGCCGCGTATTGCTTTGGTCTCGTTATGCGTACAAGTCCCAGCCGCGTATTCCTTCGGTCTCTTCGAGCGTACAAGTTCCAGCAGCGTATTGCTTCGGTCTCGTGGAGCGTACAAATCCCAGCAGCGTATTGCTTCGGTCTCGTTATGCGTACAAGTTCCAGCCGCGTGATGGTTCGGTCCCATCGAGCGCACAAGTTCCAGCCGTTCCAAGTTCCATCGTGCGTATCGTGACGAAACGTGCGTTCCGTGCACCAAAACGCCGCTCTTGGAACGAAACGTGCGTTTCGCGCACCGAATCGCCGGTTTTGCTCCGTTTTGGCAAGGAACGTACGTTTCGTGCACCAAATCGCTGCTTTTGCACAGTTTTGACGCGAAACTTGCGTTTCGTGCTCCAAAACGCCGCTTTTGCAACGAATCGTGCGTTTCGCGCACCGAATCGCCGCTTTTGCTCCGTTTTGGCATGGAGCGTGCGTTTCGTTCACCCAATCGCTGCTTTTGCACAGTTCTGACGCGAAACTTGCGTTTCGTGCTCCAAAACGCCGCTTTTGCAACGAATCGTGCGTTTCGCGCACCGAATCGCCACTTTTGCTCCGTTTTGGCAAGGAGCGTGCGTTACGTGCACCCAATCGCTGCTTTTGCAGTTTTGAAGCTAAACGTGCGTTTCGTGCACCAAATCGCCGCTTTTGCGCCGTTTTGGCAAGGAACGTGCGTTTCGCGCACCAAATCGCTGCTTTTGCACAGTTGTGACGCTAAACGTGCGTTTCATGCACCAAAACGCCGCTTTTTTGCAACGATACGTGCGTTTCGCGCACCGAATCGCCGCTTTTGCTCCGTTTTGGCAACGAAACGTATGTTTCGCGCATCGAATCGCCGCTTTTTCTCCGTATTGTGAAGAAACGTGCGTTTCGTGCACCCAATCGCCGCTTTTGCGCCGTTTTGGCAAGGAACGTGCGTTTCGCGCACCAAAACGCCGCTTTAGCAACGAAACGTGCGTTTCGCGCACCGAATCGCCGCTTTTGCTCCGTTTTGGCAAGAAACGTGCGTTTCGTGCACCAAATCGCTGCTTTTGCACAGTTGTGACGCTAAACGTGCGTTTCATGCACCAAAACGCCGCTTTTTTGCAACGATACGTGCGTTTCGCGCACCGAATCGCCGCTTTTGCTCCGTTTTGGCAAGGAACGTGCGTTTCGTGCACCAAATCGCTGCTTTTGCACAATTTAGACGCTAAACGTGCGTTTCGTGCACCAACTCGCTGCTTCTGCACCAAAACGCCGCTTTTGCAACGAAACGTGCGTTTCGCGCGCCGAATCACCGCTTTTTCTCCGTTTGGTAAGAAACGTGCGTTTCGTGCACCAAAACGCCGCTTTTGTACAGTTTTGACGCTAAACGTGAGTTTCGTGCACCAGATCGCTGCTTTTGCTCCGTTTTGACGCTAAACGTGCGTTTCGTGCACCAAAACGCCGCATTTGCAGCGAAACGTGCGTTTCGCGCCCCGAATCGCCGCTTTTGCTCCGTTTTGGCAAGAAACGTGCGTTTCGTGCTCCAAAACGCTGCTTTTGCAACGAAACGTGCGTTTCGCGCACCGAATCGCCGCTTTTGCTCCGTATTGGCAAGAACCGTGCGTTTCGTGCACCAAATCGCTGCTTTTGCACAATTTAGACGCTAAACGTGCGTTTCGTGCACCAACTCGCTGCTTCTGCACCAAAACGCCGCTTTTGCAACGAAACGTGCGTTTCGCGCGCCGAATCACCGCTTTTTCTCCGTTTGGTAAGAAACGTGCGTTTCGTGCACCAAAACGCTGCTTTTGCAACGAAACGTGCGTTTCGCGCACCGAATCGCCGCTTTTGCAGCGAAACGTGCGTTTCGCGCCCCGAATCGCCGCTTTTGCTCCGTTTTGGCAACAAACGTGCGTTTCGTGCACCAAAACGCTGCTTTTTCAACGAAACGTGCGTTTCGCGCACCGAATCGCCGCTTTTGCTCCGTATTGGCAAGAACCGTGCGTTTCGTGCACCAAATCGCTGCTTTTGCACAGTTTTGAAGCTAAACGTGCGTTACGTGCACCAACTCGCTGCTTTTGCAACAAAACGCCGCTTTTGCAACGAAACGTGCGTTTCGCGCACCGAATCACCGCTTTTTCTCCGTTTGGTAAGAAACGTGCGTTTCGTGCACCAAAACGCTGCTTTTGCAACGAAACGTGCGTTTCGCGCCCCGGATCGCAGCTTTTGCTCCGTTTTGGCAAGAAACGTGCGTTTCGTGCTCCAAAACATTGCTTTTGCAACGAAACGTGCATTTCGCGCACCGAATCGCCGCTTTTGCTCCGTATTGGCAAGAAACGTGCGTCTCGTGCACCAAATCGCTGCTTTTGCACAATTTAGACGCTAAACGTGCGTTTCGTGCAAAAAAACGCCGATTTTGCAACGAAACGTGCGTTTCGCGCGCCGAATCGCCGCTTTTGCTCCGTTTTGGCAAGAAACCTGCGTTTCGTGCACCAAATCGTTGCTTTTGCACAGTTTTGACGCTAAGCGTGCGTTTCGTGCACCAAATCGCTGCTTTTGCACAGTTCTGAACTAAACGCGCGTTTCATGTACCAGAACGCCGTTTTTTTTGCAACGAAACGTGCGTTTTGCGCACCGAATCGCCGCTTTTGCTCTGTTTTGGCAAGGAACGTGCGTTTCGTGCACCAAATCGCTGCTTTTGCACAGTTTTGAAGCTAAACGTGCGTTACGTGCACCAACTCGCTGCTTTTGCACCAAAACGCTGCTTTTGCAACGAAACGTGCGTTTCGCGCACCGAATCGCCACTTTTGCTCTGTTTTGGCAAGAAACGTGCGTTTCGTGCACCAAAACGCTGCTTTTGCAACGAAACGTGCGTTTCGCGCACCGAATCGTCGCTTTTGTTCTATTTTGGCAAGAAACGTGCGTTTCGTGCACCAAATAGCTGCTTTTGTACCAAAACGCCGCTTTTGAAACGAAATGTGCGTTTCGCGCACCAAATCGCCACTTTTGCTCCGTTTTGGCAAGAAACGTGCGTTTCGTGCACCAAATCGCTGCTTTTGCACAGTATCGACGCTAACCGTGCGTTTCGTGCACCAAAACGCCGCTTTTGCAACGAAACGTGCGTTTCGCCCACCGAATCGCCGCTCTTGCTCCGTTTTGGCAAGAAACGTGAGTACTGTGCACCAAATTGCTGCTTTTGCACTGTTTTGGCAAGAAACGTGCGTTTCGTGCACCAAAACGCCGCAATTGCAGCGAAACGTGCGTTTCGCGCCCCGAATCGCAGCTTTTGCTCCGTTTTGGCAAGAAACGTGCGTTTCGTGCTCCAAAACATTGCTTTTGCAACGAAACGTGCATTTCGCGCACCGAATCGCAGCTTTTGCTCCGTATTGGCAAGAAACGTGCGTCTCGTGCACCAAATCGCTGCTTTTGCACAATTTAGACGCTAAACGTGCGTTTCGTGCACCAAAACGCCGATTTTGCAACGAAACGTGCGTTTCGCGCGCCGATTCGCCGCTTTTGCTCCGTTTTGGCAAGAAACCTGCGTTTCGTGCACCAAATCGCTGCTTTTGCACAGTTTTGACGCTAAGCGTGCGTTTCGTGCACCAAATCGCTGCTTTTGCACAGTTCTGAACTAAACGCGCGTTTCATGTACCAGAACGCCGTTTTTTTTTGCAACGAAACGTGCGTTTTGCGCACCGAATCGCCGCTTTTGCTCTGTTTTGGCAAGGAACGTGCGTTTCGTGCACCAAATCGCTGCTTTTGCACAGTTTTGAAGCTAAACGTGCGTTACGTGCACCAACTCGCTGCTTTTGCACCAAAACGCTGCTTTTGCAACGAAACGTGCGTTTCGCGCACCGAATCGCCACTTTTGCTCTGTTTTGGCAAGAAACGTGCGTTTCGTGCACCAAAACGCTGCTTTTGCAACGAAACGCGCGTTTCGCGCACCGAATCGCCGCTCTTGCTCCGTTTTAGCAAGAAACGTGCGTTTCGTGCACCAAATCGCTGCATTTGCACAGTTTTGACGCTAAACGTGCGTTTCGTGCACCAAATCGCTGCTTTTGCACTGTTTTGACGCAAAACGTGCGTTTCATGCACCAAAACGCCGCTTTTTTGCAACGAAACGTGCGTTTTGCGCACCAAATCGCCGCTTTTGCTCCGTTTTGGCAAGGAACGTGCGTTTCGTGCACCAAATCGCTGCTTTTGCACAGTTTTGAAGCTAAACGTGCGTTTCGTGCAACAAATCGCTGTTTTTGCACCAAAACGCCGCTTTTGCAACGAAACGTGCGTTTCGCGCACCGAATCGCCGCTTTTGCTCCGTTTTGGCAAGAAACGTGCGTTTCGTGCACCAAATCGCTGCTTTTGCACAATTTAGACACTAAACGTGCGTTTCGCGCACCGATTCGCCGCTTTTGCTCCGTTTTAGCACGAAACGTGCGTTTCGTGCACCAAATCGCTGCATTTGCACAGTTTTGACGCTAAACGTGCGTTTCGTGCACCAAATCGCTGCTTTTGCACAGTTTTGACGCTAAACGTGCGTTTCATGCACCAAAACGCCGCTTGTTTGCAACGAATCGTGCGTTTCGCGCACCGAATCGCCGCTTTTGCTCCGTTTTGGAAAGGATCGTGCGTTTCGTGCACCAAATCGCTGCTTTTGCACAATTTAGACGGAAAACGTGCGTTTCGTGCACCAAAACGCATCTTTAGCAACGATACGTGCGTTTCGCGCACCGAATCGCCGCTTTTGCTCCGTTTTGGCAAGGATCGTGCGTTCCGTGCACCAAATCGCTGCTTTTGCACAGTTTTGATGCCAAACGTGCGTTTCGTGCACCAAAACGCCGCTTTTGCCACGAAACGTGCGATTCGCGCACCGAATCGCCGCCTTTGCTCCGTGTTGGCAAGAAACGTGCGTTTCGTGGGCCAAAACTCCGCTTTTGCAACGAAACGTGCGTTTCGCGCACCGAATCGCCGCTTTTGCTCCGTTTTGGCAAGAAACGTGCGTTTCGTGCACCAAATCGCTGCTTTTGCACGATTTAGACGCTAAACGTGCGTTTCGTGCACCAAAACGCCGCTTTTGCAACGAAACGTGCGTTTCGCGCACCGAATCGCCGCTTTTGCTCCGTTTTGGCAAGGACCGTGCGTTTCGTGCACCAAATCGCTGCTTTTGCACAGTTTTGATGCTAAACGTGCGTTTCGTGGACTAAAACTCGGCTTTTGCATCGAAACATGCGTTTCGCGCACCGAATCGCCGCTTTTGCTCCGTATTGTGAAGAAACGTGCGTTTCGTGCACCAAATCGCTGCTTTTGCACAGTTTTGATGCTAAACGTGCGTTTCGTGCACCAAAACGCCGCTTTTTCAACGAAACGTGCGTATCGCGCACCGAATCGCCGCTTTTGCTCCGCTTTGGCAAGGAACGTGCGTTTCGTGCACCAAATCGCTGTTTTTGCACAGTTTTGATGCTAAACGTGCGTTTCGTGCACCAAAACGCCGCTTTTGCAACGAAACGTGCGTTTCGCGCACCGATTCGCCGCTGTTGCTCCGTTTGGGCAAGAAACGTGCGTTTCGTGCACCAAATCCCTGCTTTTGCAAGGAAACGTGCGTTTCGCGCACCGAATCCCCACCTTTGCTCCGTGTTGGCAAGAAACGTGCGTTTCGTGGACCAAAACTCCGCTTTTGCAACGAAACGTGCGTTTCGCGCACCGAATCGCCGCTTCTGCTCCGTTTTGGCAACGAGACGTGCGTTTCGCGCACCGAATCGCCGCTTTTGCTCTGTTTTGGCAAGGAACGTGCGTTTCGTGCACCAAATCGCTGCTTTTGCACAGTTTTGAAGCTAAACGTGCGTTACGTGCACCAACTCGCTGCTTTTGCACCAAAACGCTGCTTTTGCAACGAAACGTGCGTTTCGCGCACCGAATCGCCACTTTTGCTCTGTTTTGGCAAGAAACGTGCGTTTCGTGCACCAAAACGCTGCTTTTGCAACGAAACGCGCGTTTCGCGCACCGAATCGCCGCTCTTGCTCCGTTTTAGCAAGAAACGTGCGTTTCGTGCACCAAATCGCTGCATTTGCACAGTTTTGACGCTAAACGTGCGTTTCGTGCACCAAATCGCTGCTTTTGCACTGTTTTGACGCAAAACGTGCGTTTCATGCACCAAAACGCCGCTTTTTTGCAACGAAACGTGCGTTTTGCGCACCAAATCGCCGCTTTTGCTCCGTTTTGGCAAGGAACGTGCGTTTCGTGCACCAAATCGCTGCTTTTGCACAGTTTTGAAGCTAAACGTGCGTTTCGTGCAACAAATCGCTGTTTTTGCACCAAAACGCCGCTTTTGCAACGAAACGTGCGTTTCGCGCACCGAATCGCCGCTTTTGCTCCGTTTTGGCAAGAAACGTGCGTTTCGTGCACCAAATCGCTGCTTTTGCACAATTTAGACACTAAACGTGCGTTTCGCGCACCGATTCGCCGCTTTTGCTCCGTTTTAGCACGAAACGTGCGTTTCGTGCACCAAATCGCTGCATTTGCACAGTTTTGACGCTAAACGTGCGTTTCGTGCACCAAATCGCTGCTTTTGCACAGTTTTGACGCTAAACGTGCGTTTCATGCACCAAAACGCCGCTTGTTTGCAACGAATCGTGCGTTTCGCGCACCGAATCGCCGCTTTTGCTCCGTTTTGGAAAGGATCGTGCGTTTCGTGCACCAAATCGCTGCTTTTGCACAATTTAGACGGAAAACGTGCGTTTCGTGCACCAAAACGCATCTTTAGCAACGATACGTGCGTTTCGCGCACCGAATCGCCGCTTTTGCTCCGTTTTGGCAAGGATCGTGCGTTCCGTGCACCAAATCGCTGCTTTTGCACAGTTTTGATGCCAAACGTGCGTTTCGTGCACCAAAACGCCGCTTTTGCCACGAAACGTGCGATTCGCGCACCGAATCGCCGCCTTTGCTCCGTGTTGGCAAGAAACGTGCGTTTCGTGGGCCAAAACTCCGCTTTTGCAACGAAACGTGCGTTTCGCGCACCGAATCGCCGCTTTTGCTCCGTTTTGGCAAGAAACGTGCGTTTCGTGCACCAAATCGCTGCTTTTGCACAATTTAGACGCTAAACGTGCGTTTCGTGCACCAAAACGCCGCTTTTGCAACGAAACGTGCGTTTCGCGCACCGAATCGCCGCTTTTGCTCCGTTTTGGCAAGGACCGTGCGTTTCGTGCACCAAATCGCTGCTTTTGCACAGTTTTGATGCTAAACGTGCGTTTCGTGGACTAAAACTCGGCTTTTGCATCGAAACATGCGTTTCGCGCACCGAATCGCCGCTTTTGCTCCGTATTGTGAAGAAACGTGCGTTTCGTGCACCAAATCGCTGCTTTTGCACAGTTTTGATGCTAAACGTGCGTTTCGTGCACCAAAACGCCGCTTTTTCAACGAAACGTGCGTATCGCGCACCGAATCGCCGCTTTTGCTCCGCTTTGGCAAGGAACGTGCGTTTCGTGCACCAAATCGCTGTTTTTGCACAGTTTTGATGCTAAACGTGCGTTTCGTGCACCAAAACGCCGCTTTTGCAACGAAACGTGCGTTTCGCGCACCGATTCGCCGCTGTTGCTCCGTTTGGGCAAGAAACGTGCGTTTCGTGCACCAAATCCCTGCTTTTGCAAGGAAACGTGCGTTTCGCGCACCGAATCCCCACCTTTGCTCCGTGTTGGCAAGAAACGTGCGTTTCGTGGACCAAAACTCCGCTTTTGCAACGAAACGTGCGTTTCGCGCACCGAATCGCCGCTTCTGCTCCGTTTTGGCAACGAGACGTGCGTTTCGCGCACCGAATCGCCGCTTTTGCTCCGTTTTGGCAAGGAACGTGCGTTTCGTGCACCAAATCGCTGCTTTTGCACAGTTTTGATGCTAAACGTGCGTTTCGTGCACCAAAACGCCGCTTTTGCAACGAAACGTGCGTTTCGCGCACCGAATCGCCGCCTTTGCTCCGTGTTGGCAAGAAACGTGCGTTTCGTGCACCAAATCGCTGCTTTTGTACAGTTTTGACGCTAAACGTGCGATTCATGCACCAAAACGCCGCTTTCGCAACGAAACGTGCGTTTCGCGCACCGAATCGCCGCTTTTTTACAGTTTTGAAGCTAAACGTGCGTTTCATGCACCGAAACGCCGCTTTTTTGCAACGAAACGTGCGTTTCATGCACCAAAACGCCGCTTTTTTGCAACGAAACGTGCGTTTCGCGCCCCGAATCGCCGCTTTTGCTCCGTTTTGGCAAGAAACGTGCGTTTCGTGCTCCAAAGCGCTGCTTTTGCAACGAAACGTGCGTTTCGCGCACCGAATCGCCGCTCTTGCTCCGTTTTAGCAAGAAACGTGCGTTTCGTGCACCAAATCGCTGCATTTGCACAGTTTTGACGCTAAACGTGCGTTTCGTGCACCAAATCGCTGCTTTTGCACAGTTTTGACGCAAAACGTGCGTTTCATGCACCAAAACGCCGCTTTTTTGCAACGAAACGTGCGTTTTGCGCACCAAATCGCCGCTTTTGCTCCGTTTTGGCAAGGAACGTGCGTTTCGTGCACCAAATCGCTGCTTTTGCACAGTTTTGAAGCTAAACGTGCGTTTCGTGCAACAAATCGCTGTTTTTGCACCAAAACGCCGCTTTTGCAACGAAACGTGCGTTTCGCGCACCGAATCGCCGCTTTTGCTCCGTTTTGGCAAGAAACGTGAGTTTCGTGCACCAAATCGCTGCATTTGCACAATTTAGACGCTGAACGTGCGTTTCGCGCACCGAATCCCCGCCTTTGCTCCGTGTTGGCAGGAAACGTGCGTTTCGTGGACCAAAACTCCGCTTTTGCAACGAAACGTGCGTTTCGCGCACCGAATCGCCGCTTCTGCTCCGTTTTGGCAACGAGACGTGCGTTTCGCGCACCGAATCGCCGCTTTTGCTCCGTTTTGGCAAGGAACGTGCGTTTCGTGCACCAAATCGCTGCTTTTGCACAGTTTTGATGCTAAACGTGCGTTTCGTGCACCAAAACGCCGCTTTTGCAACGAAACGTGCGTTTCGCGCACCGAATCGCCGCCTTTGCTCCGTGTTGGCAAGAAACGTGCGTTTCGTGCACCAAATCGCTGCTTTTGTACAGTTTTGACGCTAAACGTGCGATTCATGCACCAAAACGCCGCTTTCGCAACGAAACGTGCGTTTCGCGCACCGAATCGCCGCTTTTGCTCCATTTTGGCAAAAAACGCGCGTTTGGTGGACCAAAACTCAACTTTTGCAACGAAACGTGCGTTTCGCGCACCGAATCGCCGCTTTTGCTCCGTTTTGGCAAGAAGCGTGCGTTTCGTGCACCAAATCGCTGCTTTTTTACAGTTTTGAAGCTAAACGTGCGTTTCATGCACCGAAACGCCGCTTTTTTGCAACGAAACGTGCGTTTCATGCACCAAAACGCCGCTTTTTTGCAACGAAACGTGCGTTTCGCGCCCCGAATCGCCGCTTTTGCTCCGTTTTGGCAAGAACCGTGCGTTTCGTGCACCAAATCGCTGCTTTTGCACAATTTAGACGCTAAACGTGCGTTTCGTGCACCAACTCGCTGCTTCTGCACCAAAACGCCGCTTTTGCAACGAAACGTGCGTTTCGCGCGCCGAATCACCGCTTTTTCTCCGTTTGGTAAGAAACGTGCGTTTCGTGCACCAAAACGCTGCTTTTGCAACGAAACGTGCGTTTCGCGCACCGAATCGCCGCTTTTGCTCTGTTTTGGCAAGAAACGTGCGTTTCGTGCACCAAAACGCCGCAATTGCCGCGAAACGTGCGTTTCGCGCCCCGAATCGCCGCTTTTGCTCCGTTTTGCCAAGAAACGTGCGTTTCGTGCTCCAAAACATTGCTTTTGCAACGAAACGTGCATTTCGCGCACCGAATCGCCGCTTTTGCTCCGTATTGGCAAGAAACGTGCGTCTCGTGCACCAAATCGCTGCTTTTGCACAATTTAGACGCTAAACGTGCGTTTCGTGCACCAAAACGCCGATTTTGCAACGAAACGTGCGTTTCGCGCGCCGATTCGCCGCTTTTGCTCCGTTTTGGCAAGAAACCTGCGTTTCGTGCACCAAATCGTTGCTTTTGCACAGTTTTGACGCTAAGCGTGCGTTTCGTGCACCAAATCGCTGCTTTTGCACAGTTCTGAACTAAACGCGCGTTTCATGTACCAGAACGCCGTTTTTTTTTGCAACGAAACGTGCGTTTTGCGCACCGAGTCGCCGCTTTTGCTCTGTTTTGGCAAGGAACGTGCGTTTCGTGCACCATATCGCTGCTTTTGCACAGTTTTGAAGCTAAACGTGCGTTACGTGCACCAACTCGCTGCTTTTGCACCAAAACGCTGCTTTTGCAACGAAACGTGCGTTTCGCGCACCGAATCGCCACTTTTGCTCTGTTTTGGCAAGAAACGTGCGTTTCGTGCACCAAAACGCTGCTTTTGCAACGAAACGTGCGTTTCGCGCACCGTATCGCCGCTCTTGCTCCGTTTTGGCAAGAAACCTGCGTTTCGTGCACCAAATCGCTGCTTTTGCACAGTTTTGACGCTAAGCGTGCGTTTCGTGCACCAAATCGCTGCTTTTGCACAGTTCTGAACTAAACGCGCGTTTCATGTACCAAAACGCCGTTTTTTTGCAACGAATCGTGCGTTACGCGCACCGAATCGCCGCTTCCACTCCGTTTTGGCAAGAAACGTGCGTTTCGTGCAACAAATCGCTGCATTTGCAGAGTTTTGACGCTTAACGTGCGTTTCATGCACCCAAACTCCGCTTTTTTTGCAACGAAACGTGCGTTTTGCGCACCGAATAGTCGCTTTTGTTCTATTTTGGCAAGAAACGTGCGTTTCGTGCACCAAATCTACTGCTTTTGCAAAGTTTTGAAGCTAAACGTGCGTTACGTGCACCAACTCGCTGCTTTTGCACCAAAACGCCGCTTTTGCAACGAAACGTGCGTTTCGCGCACCGAATCGCCGCTTTTGCTCTGTTTTGGCAAGAAACGTGCGTTTCGTGCACCAAAACGCTGCTTTTGCAACGAAACGTGCGTTTCGCGCGCCGAATCGTCGCTTTTGTTCTATTTTGGCAAGAAACGTGCGTTTTGTGCACCAAATAGCTGCTTTTGTTCCAAAACGCCGGTTTTGAAACGAAATGTGCGTTTCGTGCACAGAATCGCCGCTTTTGCTCCGTTTTGGCACAAAACGTGCGTTTCACACACCGAATTGCTCCTTCTGGCACAAAACGTGCGTTTCGTGCACAGAATCGCCGCGTTTGCTCAGTTTTTGCACAAAACCCGCGATTCGTGCACAGAATCGCCGCTTTTGCTCCGGTTTGGCACAAAACGTGCGTTTCACACACCGAATTGCTCCTTTTGGCACAAAACGTGCGTTTCGTGCACAGAATTGCTCCTATTTGCACAAAACGTGCGTTTCGTGCATAAAATCGCCGCTTTTGCTCAGTTTTGGCACAAAATCCGCGATTCGTGCAGAGAATCGCCGCTTTTGCTCCGTTTTGGCACAAAACGTGCGTTTCACGCACCGAATTGCTCCTTTTGGCACAAAACGGGCGTTTCGCGCACCAAATCGCTGCTTTTGCACAGTGTTGCAACGAAACGTGCGTTTCGCGCTCCGAATCGCCGCTTTTGTTCTGTTATGGCAAGAATCGTGCGTTTCGTGCACCAAAACGCTGCTTTTGCACCATAACGCCGCTTTTGCAACGAAGCGTGCTTTTCGCGGACCGAATCGCCGCTTTTGCTCCGTTTTGGCAAGGAACGTGCGTTTCGTGCACCAAATCGCTGCTTTTTTACAGTTTTGACACGAAACGTGCGTTTCGTGCACCAAAACGCCGATTTAGCAACGAAACGTGCGTTTCGCGCACCGATTCGCCGCTTTTGCTCCGTTTTAGCAAGAAACGTGCGTTTCGTGCACCAAATCGCTGCATTTGCACAGTTTTGACGCCAAACGTGCGTTTCGTGCACCAAATCGCTGCTTTTTCACAGTTTTGACGCAAAACGTGCGTTTCATGCACCAAAACGCCGCTTTTTTGCAACGAAACGTGCGTTTTGCGCACCAAATCGCCGCTTTTGCTCCGTTTTGGCAAGGAACGTGCGTTTCGTGCACCAAATCGCTGCTTTTGCACAGTTTTGAAGCTAAACGTGCGTTTCGTGCAACAAATCGCTGTTTTTGCACCAAAACGCCGCTTTTGCAACGAAACGTGCGTTTCGCGCACCGAATCGCCGCTTTTGCTCCGTTTTGGCAAGAAACGTGCGTTTCGTGCACCAAATCGCTGCTTTTGCACAATTTAGACACTAAACGTGCGTTTCGCGCACCGATTCGCCGCTTTTGCTCCGTTTTAGCACGAAACGTGCGTTTCGTGCACCAAATCGCTGCATTTGCACAGTTTTGACGCTAAACGTGCGTTTCGTGCACCAAATCGCTGCTTTTGCACAGTTTTGACGCTAAACGTGCGTTTCATGCACCAAAACGCCGCTTGTTTGCAACGAATCGTGCGTTTCGCGCACCGAATCGCCGCTTTTGCTCCGTTTTGGAAAGGATCGTGCGTTTCGTGCACCAAATCGCTGCTTTTGCACAATTTAGACGGAAAACGTGCGTTTCGTGCACCAAAACGCATCTTTAGCAACGATACGTGCGTTTCGCGCACCGAATCGCCGCTTTTGCTCCGTTTTGGCAAGAAGCGTGCGTTTCGTGCACCAAATCGCTGCTTTTTTACAGTTTTGAAGCTAAACGTGCGTTTCATGCACCGAAACGCCGCTTTTTTGCAACGAAACGTGCGCTTCGCGCACCGAATCGCCGCTTTTGCTCCGTGTTTGCAAGAAACGTGCATTTCGTGCTCCAAAACGCTGCTTTTGCAACGAAACGTGCGTTTCGCGCATCGAATCACCGCTTTTTCTCCGTTTGGCAAGAAACGTGCGTTTTGTGCACCAAATAGCTGCTTTTGTTCCAAAACGCCGGTTTTGAAACGAAATGTGCGTTTCGTGCACAGAATCGCCGCTTTTGCTCCGTTTTGGCACAAAACGTGCGTTTCACACACCGAATTGCTCCTTCTGGCACAAAACGTGCGTTTCGTGCACAGAATCGCCGCGTTTGCTCAGTTTTTGCACAAAACCCGCGATTCGTGCACAGAATCGCCGCTTTTGCTCCGGTTTGGCACAAAACGTGCGTTTCACACACCGAATTGCTCCTTTTGGCACAAAACGTGCGTTTCGTGCACAGAATTGCTCCTATTTGCACAAAACGTGCGTTTCGTGCATAAAATCGCCGCTTTTGCTCAGTTTTGGCACAAAATCCGCGATTCGTGCAGAGAATCGCCGCTTTTGCTCCGTTTTGGCACAAAACGTGCGTTTCACGCACCGAATTGCTCCTTTTGGCACAAAACGTGCGTTTCGTGCACAGAATTGGTCCTATTTGCACAAAACGTGCGTTTCGTGCACAGAATCGCCGCTTCTGTTCAGTTTTGGCACAAAGCGTGTGTTTCGTGCACAGAATCGCCGCTTCTGTTCAGTTTTGGCACAAAGCGTGTGTTTCGTGCACAGAATCGCCGCTTCTGCTCAGTTATAGCAAAAAACGTGCGATTCGTGCACAGAATCTCCGCTTTTGCTCCGTTTTGGCACAAGATGTGCGTTTGGTGCACAAAATAGCCGCTTTTGCTCAGTTTTGCCACAAAACGGACGTTTCGCGCACCGAATTGCCGCTTTTGCTCAGTTTTGCAACAAAACGTGCGTTTCGTGCACAGAGTCGCCGCTTTTGCTCCGCTTTGTCTCAATACGTGCGTTTCACGCACCGAATTGCTCCTTCTGGAACAAAACGTGCGTTTCGTGCACAGAATCGCCGCTAATGCTCCGTTTTGGCACAAAACGAGCGTTTCGTGCACAAAATCGCCGCTTTTGCTCAGTTTTGGCACAAAACGTGCGCTTCGTGCACAGAATCGCCGCTTTTGCTTAGTTTTGGCTCAAAACGGGCGTTACGTGCACAGAATCGTCGCTTTTGCTCAGTTTTGGCACAAAATGGACGTTTCGCCCACAGAATTACCGCTTTTGCTCAGTTTTGCTACAAAACGTGGGTTTCGTGCACAGAATCGCCGCTTTTGCTCCGTTTTGTCTCAAAACGTGCCTTTCACGCACCGAATTGCTCCTTCTGGTACAAAACGTGCGTTTCGTGCACACAATCGCCGCTTCTGCTCAGTTTTGGCACAAAACGGACGTTTCGCGCACCGAATTGCTCCTTCTGGGACAAAACGTGCGTTTCGTGCACAGAATCGCCGCTTTTGCTCCGTTTTGGCACAAGACGTGCGTTTGGTGCACAAAATAGCCGCTTTTGCTCAGTTTTGGCACAAAACGGACGTTTCGCTCACCGAATTGCCGCTTTTGCTCAGTTTTGCAACAAAACGTGCGTTTCGTGCACAGAATCGCCGCTTTTGCTCCGTTTTGTCTCAATACGTGCGTTTCAGGCACCGAATTGCTCCTTCTGGTACAAAACGTGCGTTTCGTGCACAGAATCGCCGCTAATGCTCCGTTTTGGCACAAAACGAGCGTTTCGTGCACAAAATCGCCGCTTTTGCTCAGTTTTGCAACACAACGTGCGTTTCGTGCACAGAATCGCCGTTTTAGCTCAGTTTTAGCACAAAGCGAGCGTTTCACGCACCGAATTGCTCCTTTTGGCACAAAACTGGCGTTTCCTGCACAGAATCGCCGCTTTTGTTCAGTTTTAGCACAAAACGTGCGCTTCGTGCACAGAATCGCCGCTTTTGCTCAGTTTTGGCTCCAAACGGGCGTTATGTGCACCGAATTGCCGCTTTTGCTCAGTTTTGCAACACAACGTGCGTTTCGTGCACGGAATCGCCGTTTTTGCTCAGTTTTAGCACAATGCGAGCGTTTCACGCACCGAATTGCTCCTTTTGGCACAAAACGGGCGTTTCGCGCACCAAATCGCTGCTTTTGCACAGTGTTGCAACGAAACGTGCGTTTCGCGCTCCGAATCGCCGCTTTTGTTCTGTTATGGCAAGAATCGTGCGTTTCGTGCACCAAAACGCTGCTTTTGCACCATAACGCCGCTTTTGCAACGAAGCGTGCTTTTCGCGGACCGAATCGCCGCTTTTGCTCCGTTTTGGCAAGGAACGTGCGTTTCGTGCACCAAATCGCTGCTTTTTTACAGTTTTGACACGAAACGTGCGTTTCGTGCACCAAAACGCCGATTTAGCAACGAAACGTGCGTTTCGCGCACCGATTCGCCGCTTTTGCTCCGTTTTAGCAAGAAACGTGCGTTTCGTGCACCAAATCGCTGCATTTGCACAGTTTTGACGCCAAGCGTGCGTTTCGTGCACCAAATCGCTGCTTTTGCACAGTTTTGACGCAAAACGTGCGTTTCATGCACCAAAACGCCGCTTTTTTGCAACGAAACGTGCGTTTTGCGCACCAAATCGCCGCTTTTGCTCCGTTTTGGCAAGGAACCTGCGTTTCGTGCACCAAATCGCTGCTTTTGCACAGTTTTGAAGCTAAACGTGCGTTTCGTGCAACAAATCGCTGTTTTTGCACCAAAACGCCGCTTTTGCAACGAAACGTGCGTTTCGCGCACCGAATCGCCGCTTTTGCTCCGTTTTGGCAAGAAACGTGCGTTTCGTGCACCAAATCGCTGCTTTTGCACAATTTAGACACTAAACGTGCGTTTCGCGCACCAACTCGCTGCTTTTGCACCAAAACGCTGCTTTTGCAACGAAACGTGCGTTTCGCGCACCGAATCGCCACTTTTGCTCTGTTTTGGCAAGAAACGTGCGTTTCGTGCACCAAAACGCTGCTTTTGCAACGAAACGTGCGTTTCGCGCACCGTATCGCCGCTCTTGCTCCGTTTTGGCAAGAAACCTGCGTTTCGTGCACCAAATCGCTGCTTTTGCACAGTTTTGACGCTAAGCGTGCGTTTCGTGCACCAAATCGCTGCTTTTGCACAGTTCTGAACTAAACGCGCGTTTCATGTACCAAAACGCCGTTTTTTTGCAACGAATCGTGCGTTACGCGCACCGAATCGCCGCTTCCACTCCGTTTTGGCAAGAAACGTGCGTTTCGTGCAACAAATCGCTGCATTTGCAGAGTTTTGACGCTTAACGTGCGTTTCATGCACCCAAACTCCGCTTTTTTTGCAACGAAACGTGCGTTTTGCGCACCGAATAGTCGCTTTTGTTCTATTTTGGCAAGAAACGTGCGTTTCGTGCACCAAATCTACTGCTTTTGCACAGTTTTGAAGCTAAACGTGCGTTACGTGCACCAACTCGCTGCTTTTGCACCAAAACGCCGCTTTTGCAACGAAACGTGCGTTTCGCGCACCGAATCGCCGCTTTTGCTCTGTTTTGGCAAGAAACGTGCGTTTCGTGCACCAAAACGCTGCTTTTGCAACGAAACGTGCGTTTCGCGCGCCGAATCGTCGCTTTTGTTCTATTTTGGCAAGAAACGTGCGTTTTGTGCACCAAATAGCTGCTTTTGTTCCAAAACGCCGGTTTTGAAACGAAATGTGCGTTTCGTGCACAGAATCGCCGCTTTTGCTCCGTTTTGGCACAAAACGTGCGTTTCACACACCGAATTGCTCCTTCTGGCACAAAACGTGCGTTTCGTGCACAGAATCGCCGCGTTTGCTCAGTTTTTGCACAAAACCCGCGATTCGTGCACAGAATCGCCGCTTTTGCTCCGGTTTGGCACAAAACGTGCGTTTCACGCACCGAATTGCTCCTTTTGGCACAAAACGTGCGTTTCGTGCACAGAATTGGTCCTATTTGCACAAAACGTGCGTTTCGTGCACAGAATCGCCGCTTCTGTTCAGTTTTGGCACAAAGCGTGTGTTTCGTGCACAGAATCGCCGCTTCTGTTCAGTTTTGGCACAAAGCGTGTGTTTCGTGCACAGAATCGCCGCTTCTGCTCAGTTATAGCAAAAAACGTGCGATTCGTGCACAGAATCTCCGCTTTTGCTCCGTTTTGGCACAAGATGTGCGTTTGGTGCACAAAATAGCCGCTTTTGCTCAGTTTTGCCACAAAACGGACGTTTCGCGCACCGAATTGCCGCTTTTGCTCAGTTTTGCAACAAAACGTGCGTTTCGTGCACAGAGTCGCCGCTTTTGCTCCGCTTTGTCTCAATACGTGCGTTTCACGCACCGAATTGCTCCTTCTGGAACAAAACGTGCGTTTCGTGCACAGAATCGCCGCTAATGCTCCGTTTTGGCACAAAACGAGCGTTTCGTGCACAAAATCGCCGCTTTTGCTCAGTTTTGGCACAAAACGTGCGCTTCGTGCACAGAATCGCCGCTTTTGCTTAGTTTTGGCTCAAAACGGGCGTTACGTGCACAGAATCGTCGCTTTTGCTCAGTTTTGGCACAAAATGGACGTTTCGCCCACAGAATTACCGCTTTTGCTCAGTTTTGCTACAAAACGTGGGTTTCGTGCACAGAATCGCCGCTTTTGCTCCGTTTTGTCTCAAAACGTGCCTTTCACGCACCGAATTGCTCCTTCTGGTACAAAACGTGCGTTTCGTGCACACAATCGCCGCTTCTGCTCAGTTTTGGCACAAAACGGACGTTTCGCGCACCGAATTGCTCCTTCTGGGACAAAACGTGCGTTTCGTGCACAGAATCGCCGCTTTTGCTCCGTTTTGGCACAAGACGTGCGTTTGGTGCACAAAATAGCCGCTTTTGCTCAGTTTTGGCACAAAACGGACGTTTCGCTCACCGAATTGCCGCTTTTGCTCAGTTTTGCAACAAAACGTGCGTTTCGTGCACAGAATCGCCGCTTTTGCTCCGTTTTGTCTCAATACGTGCGTTTCAGGCACCGAATTGCTCCTTCTGGTACAAAACGTGCGTTTCGTGCACAGAATCGCCGCTAATGCTCCGTTTTGGCACAAAACGAGCGTTTCGTGCACAAAATCGCCGCTTTTGCTCAGTTTTGCAACACAACGTGCGTTTCGTGCACAGAATCGCCGTTTTAGCTCAGTTTTAGCACAAAGCGAGCGTTTCACGAACCGAATTGCTCCTTTTGGCACAAAACTGGCGTTTCCTGCACAGAATCGCCGCTTTTCTCAGTTTTAGCACAAAACGTGCGCTTCGTGCACAGAATCGCCGCTTTTGCTCAGTTTTGGCTCCAAACGGGCGTTATGTGCACCGAATTGCCGCTTTTGCTCAGTTTTGCAACACAACGTGCGTTTCGTGCACGGAATCGCCGTTTTTGCTCAGTTTTAGCACAATGCGAGCGTTTCACGCACCGAATTGCTCCTTTTGGCACAAAACGGGCGTTTCGCGCACCAAATCGCTGCTTTTGCAGAGTGTTGCAACGAAACGTGCGTTTCGCGCTCCGAATCGCCGCTTTTGTTCTGTTATGGCAAGAATCGTGCGTTTCGTGCACCAAAACGCTGCTTTTGCACCATAACGCCGCTTTTGCAACGAAGCGTGCGTTTCGCGCACCGAATCGCCGCTTTTGCTCCGTTTTGGCAAGAAACGTGCGTTTCGTGCACCAAATCGCTGCTTTTGCACAATTTAGACACTAAACGTGCGTTTCGCGCACCGATTCGCCGCTTTTGCTCCGTTTTAGCACGAAACGTGCGTTTCGTGCACCAAATCGCTGCATTTGCACAGTTTTGACGCTAAACGTGCGTTTCGTGCACCAAATCGCTGCTTTTGCACAGTTTTGACGCTAAATGTGCGTTTCATGCACCAAAACGCCGCTTGTTTGCAACGAATCGTGCGTTTCGCGCACCGAATCGCCGCTTTTGCTCCGTTTTGGAAAGGATCGTGCGTTTCGTGCACCAAATCGCTGCTTTTGCACAATTTAGACGGAAAACGTGCGTTTCGTGCACCAAAACGCCGCTTTTGCAACGAAACGTGCGTTTCGCGCACCGAATCGCCGCTTTTGCTCCGTTTTGGCAAGTACCGTGCGTTTCGTGCACCAAATCGCTGCTTTTGCACAGTTTTGATGCTAAACGTGCGTTTCGTGGACTAAAACTCGGCTTTTGCATCGAAACATGCGTTTCGCGCACCGAATCGCCGCTTTTGCTCCGTATTGTGAAGAAACGTGCGTTTCGTGCACCAAATCGCTGCTTTTGCACAGTTTTGATGCTAAACGTGCGTTTCGTGCACCAAAACGCCGCTTTTGCAACGAAACGTGCGTTTCGCGCACCGATTCGCCGCTGTTGCTCCGTTTGGGCAAGAAACGTGCGTTTCGTGCACCAAATCCCTGCTTTTGCAAGGAAACGTGCGTTTCTCGCACCGAATCGCCGCTTTTGCTCCGTTTTGGCAAGAAACGTGAGTTTCGTGCAACAAATCGCTGCATTTGCACAATTTAGACGCTGAACGTGCGTTTCGCGCACCGAATCCCCGCCTTTGCCCCGTGTTGGCAAGAAACGTGCGTTTCGTGGACCAAAACTCCGCTTTTGCAACGAAACGTGCGTTTCGCGCACCGAATCGCCGCTTCTGCTTCGTTTTGGCAACGAGACGTGCGTTTCGCGCACCGAATCGCCGCTTTTGCTCCGTTTTGGCAAGGAACGTGCGTTTCGTGCACCAAATCGCTGCTTTTGCACAGTTTTGATGCTAAACGTGCGTTTCGTGCACCAAAACGCCGCTTTTGCAACGAAACGTGCGTTTCGCGCACCGAATCGCCGCCTTTGCTCCGTGTTGGCAAGAAACGTGCGTTTCGTGCACCAAATCGCTGCTTTTGTACAGTTTTGACGCTAAACGTGCGATTCATGCACCAAAACGCCGCTTTCGCAACGAAACGTGCGTTTCGCGCACCGAATCGCCGCTTTTGCTCCATTTTGGCAAAAAACGCGCGTTTGGTGGACCAAAACTCAACTTTTGCAACGAAACGTGCGTTTCGCGCACCGAATCGCCGCTTTTGCTCCGTTTTGGCAAGAAGCGTGCGTTTCGTGCACCAAATCGCTGCTTTTTTACAGTTTTGAAGCTAAACGTGCGTTTCATGCACCGAAACGCCGCTTTTTTGCAACGAAACGTGCGTTTCATGCACCAAAACGCCGCTTTTTTGCAACGAAACGTGCGTTTTGCGCACCGAATCGTCGCTTTTGCTCTGTTTTGGCAAGGAACGTGCGTTTCGTGCACCAAATCGCTGCTTTTGCAACGAAACGTGCGTTTCGCACACCGATTCGCCGCTTTTGCTCCATTTTTTCAAGAAACGTGCGTTCCGTGCACCGAATCGCTGCTTTTGCACAGTTTTGACGCTAAACGTGCGTTTCGTGCACCAAAACGCTGCTTTTGCAACGAAACGTGCGTTTCGCGCACAGAATCGCCGCTTCTGCTCCGTTTTGGCAAGAAACGTGCGTTTCGTGCAACAAATCGCTGCATTTGCAGAGTTTTGACGCTAAACGTGCGTTTCATGCACCAAAACGCCGCTTTTTTGCAACGAAACGTGCGTTTCGCTCACCGAACCGCCGCATTTGCTCCCGTTTTGGCAAGGAACGTGCGTTTTGTGCACCAAATCGCTGCATTTGCACAGTTTTGAAGCTAAACTTGCGTTTCGTGCACCAAATCGCTGCTTTTGCACCAAAACGCCGCTTTTGCAACGAAACTGCGTTTCGCGCACCGTATCGCCGCTTTTGCTCCGTTTTGGCAAGAAACGTGCGTTTCGTGCACCAAATCGCTGCTTTTGCACAGTTTTGAAGCTAAACGTGCGTTTCGTGCACCAAATCGCTGCTTTTGCACCAAAACGCCCCTGTTGCAACGAAACATGCGTTGCGCGCTCCAAATCTCCGCTTTTGCTCCGTTTTGGCAAGAAACGTGCGTTTCGTGCACCCAATCGCTGCTTTTGCACAGTTCTGACGCTAAACGTCCGTTTCGTGCACCAAAACGCAGCTTTCGCAACGAAACGTGCGTTTCCCGCACCGAATCTCCGCTTTTGCTCCATTTTGGCAAAAAACGCGCGTTTGGTGGACCAAAACCCAACGTTTGCAACGAAACGTGCGTTTCATACACCGATTCGCCGCTTTTGCTCTATTTTTGCAAGAAACGTGCGTTTCGTGCACCAAATCGCTGCTTTTGCACAGTTTTGCCGCTAAACGTGCGTTTCATGCACCAAGACGCCGCTTTTTTGCACCGAAACGTGCGTTTCGCGACCCAATCGCCGCTTTTGCTCCGTTTTGGCAAGGAACGTGCGTTTCGTGCACCAAATCGCTGCTTTTGCACCAAAACGCCGCTTTTGCAACGAAACTGCGTTTCGCGCACCGAATCGCCGCTTTTGCTCCGTTCTGGCAACGAAACGTGAGTTTCGCGCCCCGAATCGCCGCTTTTGCGCCGTTTTGGCAAGGAACGTGCGTTTCGTGCACCAAAACGCCGCTTTAGCAACGAAACGTGCGTTTCGCGCACCGAATCGCCGCTTCTGCTCCGTTTTGGCAAGAAACGTGCGTTTCGTGCAACAAATCGCTGCATTTGCAGAGTTTTGACGCTAAACGTGCGTTTCATGCACCAAAACGCCGCCTTTTTGCAACGAATCGTGCGTTTCGCGCACCGAATCGCCGCTTTTGCTCCGTTTTGGCAAGGAACGAGCGTTTCGTGCACCCAATCGCTGCTTTTATACAGTTCTAACGCTAAACGTGCGTTTCGTGCACCAAAACACAGCTTTCGCAACGAAACGTGCGTTACGCGCACCGAATCTCCGCTTTTGCTCCATTTTGGCAAAAAACGCGCGTTTGGTGGACCAAAACCCAACTTTTGCAACGAAACGTGCGTTTCGCACACCGATTCGCCGCTTTTACTCCATTTTTGCAAGAAACGTGCGTTTCGTGCACCAAATCGCTGCTTTTGCACAGTTTTGACGCTAAACGTGCGTTTCATGCACCAAAACGCCGCTTTTTTGCACCGAAACGTGCGTTTCGCAACCCAATCGCCGCTTTTGCTCCGTTTTGGCAAGGAACGTGCGTTTCGTGCACCAAATCGCTGCTTTTGCACAGTTTTGAAGCTAAACGTGCGTTTCGTGCACCAAATCGCTGCTTTTGCACCAAAACGCCCCTGTTGCAACGAAACGTGCGTTTCGCGCTCCGAATCGCCGCTTTTGCTCCGTTTTGGCAAGAAACGTGCGTTTCGTGCAACAAACCGCTGCATTTGCAGAGTTTTGACGCTAAACGTGCGTTTCATGCACCAAAACGCTGCTTTTTTGCAACGAAACGTGCGTTTTGCGCACCGAATCGCCGCTTTTGCTCTGTTTTGGGAAGGAACGTGCGTTTCGTGCACCAAATCGCTGCTTTTGCACTGTTTTGACGCTAAACGTGCGTTTCGTGCACCAAATCGCTGCTTTTGCACAGTTTTGACGCTAAACGTGCGTTTCGTGCACCAAAACGCTGCTTTTGCAACGAAACGTGCGTTTCGCGCACCGAATCGCCGCCTTTGCTCCGTGTTGGCAAGAAACGTCCGTTTCGTACACCAAATCGCTGCTTTTGCACAGTTTTGACGCTGAACGTGCGTTTCATGCACCAAAACGCCGCCTTTTTGCAACGAATCGTGCGTTTCGCGCACCGAATCGCCGCTTTTGCCCCATTTTGGCAAAAAACGTGCGTTTCGTGGACCAAAACTCTGCTTTTGCATCGAAACATGCGTTTCGCGCACCGAATCGCCGCTTTTGCTCCGTATTGTGAAGAAACGTGCGTTTCGTGCACCAAATCGCTGCTTTTGCACAGTTTTGATGCTAAACGTGCGTTTCGTGCACCAAAACGCCGCTTTTGCAACGAAACGTGCGTATCGCGCACCGAATCGCCGCTTTTGCTCCGTTTTGGCAAGGAACGTGCGCTTAGTGCACCAAACCGCTGCTTTTGCACAGTTTTGAATCTAAACGTGCGTTTAGTGCACCAAATCGCTGCTTTTGCACCAAAACGCCGCTTTTGCAACGAAACGTGCGTTTCGCGCACCGAATCGCCGCTTTTGCTCCGTTTTGGCAAGAAACGTGCGTTTCGTGCACCAAATCGCTGCTTTTGCACAGTTTTGAAGCTAAACGTGCGTTGCGTGCACCAAATCGCTGCTTTTGCACCAAAACGCCCCTGTTGCAACGAAACATGCGTTGCGCGCTCCAAATCTCCGCTTTTGCTCCGTTTTGGCAAGAAACGTGCGTTTCGTGCACCCAATCGCTGCTTTTGCACAGTCCTGACGCTAAACGTGCGTTTGGTGCACCAAAACGCAGCTTTCGCAACGAAATGTGCGTTTCGCGCACCGAATCTCCGCTTTTGCTCCATTTTGGCAAAAAACGCGCGTTTGGTGGACCAAAACCCAACTTTTGCAACGAAACGTGCGTTTCGCGACCCAATCGCCGCTTTTGCTTCGTTTTGGCAAGGAAAGTGCGTTTCGTGCACCAAATCGCTGCTTTTGCACAGTTTTGAAGCTAAACGTGCGTTTCGCGCACCAAATCGCTGATTTTGCACCAAAACGCCCCTGTTGCAACGAAACGTGCGTTTCGCGCTCCGAATCGCCGCTTTTCCTCCGTTTTGGCAAGGAACGTGCGTTTCGTGCACCAAATCGCTGCTTTTGCACAGTTTTGAAGCTAAACGTGCGTTTCGTGCACCAAATCGCTGCTTTTGCACCAAAACGCCCCTGTTGCAACGAAACGTGCGTTTCGCGCTCCGAATCACCGCTTATGCTCCGTTTTGGCAAGAAACGTGCGTTTCGTGCAACAAATCGCTGCATTTGCAGAGTCTTGACGCTAAACGTGCGTTTCATGCACCAAAACGCTGCTTTTTTGCAACGAAACGTGCGTTTCATGCACCAAAACGCCGCTTTTTTGCAACGAAACGTGCGTTTTGCGCACCGAATCGCCGCTTTTGCTCTGTTTTGGCAAGGAACGTGCGTTTCGTGCACCAAATCGCTGCTTTTGCAACGAAACGTGCGTTTCGCACACCGATTCGCCGCTTTTGCTCCATTTTTTCAAGAAACGTGCGTTTCGTGCACCGAATCGCTGCTTTTGCACAGTTTTGACGCTAAACGTGCGTTTCGTGCACCAAAACGCTGCTTTTGCAACGAAACGTGCGTTTCGCGCACCGAATCGCCGCTTCTGCTCCGTTTTGGCAAGAAACGTGCGTTTCGTGCAACAAATCGCTGCATTTGCAGAGTTTTGACGCTAAACGTGCGTTTCATGCACCAAAACGCCGCTTTTTTGCAACGAAACGTGCGTTTCGCTCACCGAATCGCCGCTTTTGCTCCCGTTTTGGCAAGGAACGTGCTTTTTGTGCACCAAATCGCTGCATTTGCACAGTTTTGAAGCTAAACTTGCGTTTCGTGCACCAAATCGCTGCTTTTGCACCAAAACGCCGCTTTTGCAACGAAACTGCGTTTCGCGCACCGAATCGCCGCTTTTGCTCCGTTTTGGCAAGAAACGTGCGTTTCGTGCACCATATCGCTGCTTTTGCACAGTTTTGAAGCTAAACGTGCGTTTCGTGCACCAAATCGCTGCTTTTGCACCAAAACGCCCCTGTTGCAACGAAACATGCGTTGCGCGCTCCAAATCTCCGCTTTTGCTCCGTTTTGGCAAGAAACGTGCGTTTCGTGCACCCAATCGCTGCTTTTGCACAGTTCTGACGCTAAACGTCCGTTTCGTGCACCAAAACGCAGCTTTCGCAACGAAACGTGCGTTTCGCGCACCGAATCTCCGCTTTTGCTCCATTTTGACAAAAAACGCGCGTTTGGTGGACCAAAACCCAACGTTTGCAACGAAACGTGCGTTTCGCACACCGATTCGCCGCTTCTGCTCTATTTTTGCAAGAAACGTGCGTTTCGTGCACCAAATCGCTGCTTTTGCACCAAAACGCCGCTTTTGCACCGAAACGTGCGTTTCGCGACCCAATCGCCGCTTTTGCTCCGTTTTGGCAAGGAACGTGCGTTTCGTGCACCAAATCGCTGCTTTTGCACCAAAACGCCGCTTTTGCAACGAAACTGCGTTTCGCGCACCGAATCGCCGCTTTTGCTCCGTGCTGGCAACGAAACGTGAGTTTCGCGCCCCGAATCGCCGCTTTTGCGCCGTTTTGGCAAGGAACGTGCGGTTCGTGCACCAAAACGCCGCTTTAGCAACGAAACGTGCGTTTCGCGCACCGAATCGCCGCCTTTGCTCCGTGTTGGCAAGAAACGTGCGTTTCGTGCATCAAATCGCTGCTTTTGCACAGTTTTGACGCTAAACGTGCGTTTCATGCACCAAAACGCCGCCTTTTTGCAACGAATCGTGCGTTTCGCGCACCGAATCGCCGCTTTTGCTCCGTTTGGCAAGGAACGAGCGTTTCGTGCACCGAATCGCTGCTTTTACACAGTTCTAACGCTAAACGTGCGTTTCGTGCACCAAAACACCGCTGTCGCAACGAAACGTGCGTTTCGCGCACCGAATCGCCGCTTTTGCTCCATTTTATCAAAAAGCGTGCGTTTCGTGGACCAAAACTCTGCTTTTGCATCGAAACATGCGTTTCACGCACCGAATCGCCGCTTTTGCTCCGTATTGTGAAGAAACGTGCGTTTCGTGCACCAAATCGCTGCTTTTGCACAGTTTTGACGCTAAACGTGCGTTTCGTGCACCAAAACGCTGCTTTTGCAACGAAACG
The DNA here is from genome assembly GCA_943735885.1 of Stelis phaeoptera. NCBI lineage: Eukaryota > Metazoa > Arthropoda > Insecta > Hymenoptera > Megachilidae > Stelis > Stelis phaeoptera. Next base: position 2,342,146 of record CALSEM010000036.1, read on the forward strand.
TGCGTTTCGCGCACCGAATCGCCGCTTTTGCTCCGTTTTGGCAAGGAACGTGCGTTTCGTGCACCAAATCGCTGCTTTTGCACCAAAACGCCGCTTTTGCAACGAAACTGCGTTTCGCGGACCGAATCGCCGCGTTTGCACCGTTCTGGGAACGAAACGTGAGTTTCGCGCCCCGAATCGCCGCTTTTGCGCCGTTTTGGCAAGGAACGTGCGTTTCGTGCACCAAAACGCCGCTTTAGCAACGAAACGTGCGTTTCGCGCACCGAATCGCCGCCTTTGTTCCGTGTTGGCAAGAAACGTGCGTTTCGTGCATCAAATCGCTGCTTTTGCACAGTTTTGACGCTAAACGTGCGTTTCATGCACCAAAACGCCGCCTTTTTGCAACGAATCGTGCGTTTCGCGCACCGAATCGCCGCTTTTGCTCCGTTTTGGCAAGGAACGAGCGTTTCGTGCACCCAATCGCTGCTTTTACACAGTTCTAACGCTAAACGTGCGTTTCGTGCACCAAAACACCGCTTTCGCAACGAAACGTGCGTTTCGCGCACCGAATCGCCGCTTTTGCTCCATTTTATCAAAAAACGTGCGTTTCGTGGACCAAAACTCTGCTTTTGCATCGAAACATGCGTTTCACGCACCGAATCGCCGCTTTTGCTCCGTATTGTGAAGAAACGTGCGTTTCGTGCACCAAATCGCTGCTTTTGCAAAGTTTTGATGCTAAACGTGCGTTTCGTGCACCAAATCGCTGCTTTTGCACAGTTTTGACGCTAAACGTGCGTTTCATGCACCAAAACGCCGCTTTTTTGCACCGAAACGTGCGTTTCGCAACCCAATCGCCGCTTTTGCTCCGTTTTGGCAAGGAACGTGCGTTTCGTGCACCAAATCGCTGCTTTTGCACAGTTTTGAAGCTAAACGTGCGTTTCGTGCACCAAATCGCTGCTTTTGCACCAAAACGCCCCTGTTGCAACGAAACGTGCGTTTCGCGCTCCGAATCGCCGCTTTTGCTCCGTTTTGGCAAGAAACGTGCGTTTCGTGCAACAAACCGCTGCATTTGCAGAGTTTTGACGCTAAACGTGCGTTTCATGCACCAAAATGCTGCTTTTTTGCAACGAAACGTGCGTCTTGCGCACCGAATCGCCGCTTTTGCTCTGTTTTGGCAAGGAACGTGCGTTTCGTGCACCAAATCGCTGCTTTTGCACTGTTTTGACGCTAAACGTGCGTTTCGTGCACCAAATCGCTGCTTTTGCACAGTTTTGACGCTAAACGTGCGTTTCGTGCACCAAAACGCTGCTTTTGCAACGAAACGTGCGTTTCGCGCACCGAATCGCCGCCTTTGCTCCGTGTTGGCAAGAAACGTGCGTTTCGTGCACCAAATCGCTGCTTTTGCACAGTTTTGACGCTAAACGTGCGTTTCATGCACCAAAACGCCGCCTTTTTGCAACGAATCGTGCGTTTCGCGCACCGAATCGCCGCTTTTGCCCCATTTTGGCAAAAAACGTGCGTTTCGTGGACCAAAACTCTGCTTTTGCATCGAAACATGCGTTTCGCGCACCGAATCGCCGCTTTTGCTCCGTATTGTGAAGAAACGTGCGTTTCGTGCACCAAATCGCTGCTTTTGCACAGTTTTGATGCTAAACGTGCGTTTCGTGCACCAAAACGCCGCTTTTGCAACGAAACGTGCGTATCGCGCACCGAATCGCCGCTTTTGCTCCGTTTTGGCAAGGAACGTGCGCTTAGTGCACCAAACCGCTGCTTTTGCACAGTTTTGAATCTAAACGTGCGTTTAGTGCACCAAATCGCTGCTTTTGCACCAAAACGCCGCTTTTGCAACGAAACGTGCGTTTCGCGCACCGAATCGCCGCTTTTGCTCCGTTTTGGCAAGAAACGTGCGTTTCGTGCACCAAATCGCTGCTTTTGCACAGTTTTGAAGCTAAACGTGCGTTGCGTGCACCAAATCGCTGCTTTTGCACCAAAACGCCCCTGTTGCAACGAAACATGCGTTGCGCGCTCCAAATCTCCGCTTTTGCTCCGTTTTGGCAAGAAACGTGCGTTTCGTGCACCCAATCGCTGCTTTTGCACAGTCCTGACGCTAAACGTGCGTTTGGTGCACCAAAACGCAGCTTTCGCAACGAAATGTGCGTTTCGCGCACCGAATCTCCGCTTTTGCTCCATTTTGGCAAAAAACGCGCGTTTGGTGGACCAAAACCCAACTTTTGCAACGAAACGTGCGTTTCACGACCCAATCGCCGCTTTTGCTTCGTTTTGGCAAGGAAAGTGCGTTTCGTGCACCAAATCGCTGCTTTTGCACAGTTTTGAAGCTAAACGTGCGTTTCGCGCACCAAATCGCTGCTTTTGCACCAAAACGCCCCTGTTGCAACGAAACGTGCGTTTCGCGCTCCGAATCGCCGCTTTTGCTCCGTTTTGGCAAGGAACGTGCGTTTCGTGCACCAAATCGCTGCTTTTGCACAGTTTTGAAGCTAAACGTGCGTTTCGTGCACCAAATCGCTGCTTTTGCACCAAAACGCCACTGTTGCAACGAAACGTGCGTTTCGCGCTCCGAATCACCGCTTATGCTCCGTTTTGGCAAGAAACTTGCGTTTCGTGCAACAAATCGCTGCATTTGCAGAGTCTTGACGCTAAACGTGCGTTTCATGCACCAAAACGCTGCTTTTTTGCAACGAAACGTGCGTTTCGCGCACCGAATCGCCGCTTTTGCCCCATTTTGGCAAAAAACGTGCGTTTCGTGCACCAAATCGCTGCTTTTGCACAGTTTTGACGCTAAACGTGCGTTTCATGCACCAAAACGCCGCCTTTTTGCAACGAATCGTGCGTTTCGCGCACCGAATCGCCGCTTTTGCCCCATTTTGGCAAAAAACGTGCGTTTCGTGGACCAAAACTCTGCTTTTGCATCGAAACATGGGTTTCGCGCACCGAATCGCCGCTTTTGCTCCGTATTGTGAAGAAACGTGCGTTTCGTGCACCAAATCGCTGCTTTTGCTCCGTTTTGACGCTGAACGTACGTTTCGTGCACCAAAACGCCGCATTTGCAGCGAAACGTGCGTTTCGCGTACCGAATCGCCGCTTTTGCTCCGTATTGGCAAGAAACGTGCGTTTCGTGCACCAAATTGCTGCTTTTGCACAATTTAGACGCTAAACGTGCGTTTCGTGCACCAAAACGACGATTTAGCAACGAAACGTGCGTTTTGCTCACCGAATCGCCGCTTTTGCTCTGTTTTGGCAAGGAACGTGCGTTTCGTGCACCAAAACGCTGCTTCTGCAACGAAACGTGCGTTTCGCGCACCGAATCGCCGCTTTTGCTCTGTTTTGGCAAGAAACGTGCGTTTCGTGCACCAAAACGCTGCTTTTGCAACGAAACATGCGTTTCGTGCACCGAATCGTCGCTTTTGTTCTGTTTTGGCAAGAAACGTGCGTTTCGTGCACCAAATCCCTGCTTTTGCCCAGTTTTGGCGTTATACGTGCGTGTCGTGCACCATATCGTCGCTTTTGCAACGAAACGTGCGTTTCGCGCACCGAATCACCGCTTTTGCTCCGTTTAGGCAAGAAACGTGCGTTTCGAGCACCAAATCGCTGCTTTTCCACCAAAACGCCGCTTTGGCAACGAAACGTGCGTTTCGCGCACCGAATCGCCGCCTTTGCTCCGTGTTGGCAAGAAACGTGCGTTTCGTGCACCAAATCGCTGCTTTTGCACCAAAACGCCCCTGTTGCAACGAAACGTGCGTTTCGCGCTCCGAATCGCCGCTTTTGCTCCGTTTTGGCAAGAAACGTGCGTTTCGTGCACCAAATCGCTGCTTTTGCACAGTTTTGAAGCTAAACGTGCGTTTCGTGCACCAAATCGCTGCTTTTGCACCAAAACGCCCCTGTTGCAACGAAACGTGCGTTTCGCGCTCCGAATCACCGCTTATGCTCCGTTTTGGCAAGAAACTTGCGTTTCGTGCAACAAATCGCTGCATTTGCAGAGTCTTGACGCTAAACGTGCGTTTCATGCACCAAAACGCTGCTTTTTTGCAACGAAGCATGCGTTTCGCGCACCGAATCGCCGCTTTTGCCCCATTTTGGCAAAAAACGTGCGTTTCGTGCACCAAATCGCTGCTTTTGCACAGTTTTGACGCTAAACGTGCGTTTCATGCACCAAAACGCCGCCTTTTTGCAACGAATCGTGCGTTTCGCGCACCGAATCGCCGCTTTTGCCCCATTTTGGCAAAAAACGTGCGTTTCGTGGACCAAAACTCTGCTTTTGCATCGAAACATGGGTTTCGCGCACCGAATCGCCGCTTTTGCTCCGTATTGTGAAGAAACGTGCGTTTCGTGCACCAAATCGCTGCTTTTGCTCCGTTTTGACGCTGAACGTACGTTTCGTGCACCAAAACGCCGCATTTGCAGCGAAACGTGCGTTTCGCGTACCGAATCGCCGCTTTTGCTCCGTATTGGCAAGAAACGTGCGTTTCGTGCACCAAATTGCTGCTTTTGCACAATTTAGACGCTAAACGTGCGTTTCGTGCACCAAAACGACGATTTAGCAACGAAACGTGCGTTTTGCTCACCGAATCGCCGCTTTTGCTCTGTTTTGGCAAGGAACGTGCGTTTCGTGCACCAAAACGCTGCTTCTGCAACGAAACGTGCGTTTCGCGCACCGAATCGCCGCTTTTGCTCTGTTTTGGCAAGAAACGTGCGTTTCGTGCACCAAAACGCTGCTTTTGCAACGAAACATGCGTTTCGTGCACCGAATCGTCGCTTTTGTTCTGTTTTGGCAAGAAACGTGCGTTTCGTGCACCAAATCCCTGCTTTTGCCCAGTTTTGGCGTTATACGTGCGTGTCGTGCACCATATCGTCGCTTTTGCAACGAAACGTGCGTTTCGCGCACCGAATCACCGCTTTTGCTCCGTTTAGGCAAGAAACGCGCGTTTCGAGCACCAAATCGCTGCTTTTCCACCAAAACGCCGCTTTGGCAACGAAACGTGCGTTTCGCGCACCGAATCGCCGCCTTTGCTCCGTGTTGGCAAGAAACGTGCGTTTCGTGCACCAAATCGCTGCTTTTGCACCAAAACGCCCCTGTTGCAACGAAACGTGCGTTTCGCGCTCCGAATCGCCGCTTTTGCTCCGTTTTGGCAAGAAACGTGCGTTTCGTGCACCAAATCGCTGCTTTTGCACAGTTTTGAAGCTAAACGTGCGTTTCGTGCACCAAATCGCTGCTTTTGCACCAAAACGCCCCTGTTGCAACGAAACGTGCGTTTCGCGCTCCGAATCACCGCTTATGCTCCGTTTTGGCAAGAAACTTGCGTTTCGTGCAACAAATCGCTGCATTTGCAGAGTCTTGACGCTAAACGTGCGTTTCATGCACCAAAACGCTGCTTTTTTGCAACGAAGCATGCGTTTCGCGCACCGAATCGCCGCTTTTGCCCCATTTTGGCAAAAAACGTGCGTTTCGTGCACCAAATCGCTGCTTTTGCACAGTTTTGACGCTAAACGTGCGTTTCATGCACCAAAACGCCGCCTTTTTGCAACGAATCGTGCGTTTCGCGCACCGAATCGCCGCTTTTGCCCCATTTTGGCAAAAAACGTGCGTTTCGTGGACCAAAACTCTGCTTTTGCATCGAAACACGGGTTTCGCGCACCGAATCGCCGCTTTTGCTCCGTATTGTGAAGAAACGTGCGTTTCGTGCACCAAATCGCTGCTTTTGCTCCGTTTTGACGCTGAACGTACGTTTCGTGCACCAAAACGCCGCATTTGCAGCGAAACGTGCGTTTCGCGTACCGAATCGCCGCTTTTGCTCCGTATTGGCAAGAAACGTGCGTTTCGTGCACCAAATTGCTGCTTTTGCACAATTTAGACGCTAAACGTGCGTTTCGTGCACCAAAACGACGATTTAGCAACGAAACGTGCGTTTTGCTCACCGAATCGCCGCTTTTGCTCTGTTTTGGCAAGGAACGTGCGTTTCGTGCACCAAAACGCTGCTTCTGCAACGAAACGTGCGTTTCGCGCACCGAATCGCCGCTTTTGCTCTGTTTTGGCAAGAAACGTGCGTTTCGTGCACCAAAACGCTGCTTTTGCAACGAAACATGCGTTTCGTGCACCGAATCGTCGCTTTTGTTCTGTTTTGGCAAGAAACGTGCGTTTCGTGCACCAAATCCCTGCTTTTGCCCAGTTTTGGCGTTATACGTGCGTGTCGTGCACCATATCGTCGCTTTTGCAACGAAACGTGCGTTTCGCGCACCGAATCACCGCTTTTGCTCCGTTTAGGCAAGAAACGTGCGTTTCGAGCACCAAATCGCTGCTTTTGCACCAAAACGCCGCTTTGGCAACGAAACGTGCGTTTCGCGCACCGAATCGCCGCCTTTGCTCCGTGTTGGCAAGAAACGTGCGTTTCGTGCACCAAATCGCTGCTTTTGCACAGTTTTGACGCTAAACGTGCGTTTCATGCACCAAAACGCCGCTTTTTTGCACCGAAACGTGCGTTTCGCATCCCAATCGCCGCTTTTGCTCCGTTTTGGCAAGGAACGTGCGTTTCGTGCACCAAATCGCTGCTTTTGCACAGTTTTGAAGCTAAACGTGCGTTTCGTGCACCAAATCGCTGCTTTTGCACCAAAACGCCCCTGTTGCAACGAAACGTGCGTTTCGCGCTCCGAATCGCCGCTTTTGCTCCGTTTTGGCAAGAAACGTGCGTTTCGTGCAACAAACCGCTGCATTTGCAGAGTTTTGACGCTAAACGTGCGTTTCATGCACCAAAACGCTGCTTTTTTGCAACGAAACGTGCGTTTTGCGCACCGAATCGCCGCTTTTGCTCTGTTTTGGCAAGGAACGTGCGTTTCGTGCACCAAATCGCTGCTTTTGCACTGTTTTGACGCTAAACGTGCGTTTCGTGCACCAAATCGCTGCTTTTGCACAGTTTTGACGCTAAACGTGCGTTTCGTGCACCAAAACGCTGCTTTTGCAACGAAACGTGCGTTTCGCGCACCGAATCGCCGCCTTTGCTCCGTGTTGGCAAGAAACGTGCGTTTCGTGCACCAAATCGCTGCTTTTGCACAGTTTTGACGCTAAACGTGCGTTTCATGCACCAAAACGCCGCCTTTTTGCAACGAATCGTGCGTTTCGCGCACCGAATCGCCGCTTTTGCCCCATTTTGGCAAAAAACGTGCGTTTCGTGGACCAAAACTCTGCTTTTGCATCGAAACATGCGTTTCGCGCACCGAATCGCCGCTTTTGCTCCGTATTGTGAAGAAACGTGCGTTTCGTGCACCAAATCGCTGCTTTTGCACAGTTTTGATGCTAAACGTGCGTTTCGTGCACCAAAACGCCGCTTTTGCAACGAAACGTGCGTATCGCGCACCGAATCGCCGCTTTTGCTCCGTTTTGGCATGGAACGTGCGCTTAGTGCACCAAACCGCTGCTTTTGCACAGTTTTGAATCTAAACGTGCGTTTAGTGCACCAAATCGCTGCTTTTGCACCAAAACGCTGCTTTTGCAACGAAACATGCGTTTCGTGCACCGAATCGTCGCTTTTGTTCTGTTTTGGCAAGAAACGTGCGTTTCGTGCACCAAATCCCTGCTTTTGCCCAGTTTTGGCGTTATACGTGCGTGTCGTGCACCATATCGTCGCTTTTGCAACGAAACGTGCGTTTCGCGCACCGAATCACCGCTTTTGCTCCGTTTAGGCAAGAAACGTGCGTTTCGAGCACCAAATCGCTGCTTTTGCACCAAAACGCCGCTTTGGCAACGAAACGTGCGTTTCGCGCACCGAATCGCCGCTTTTGATCCGTTTTGGCGTGAAACGTGCGTTTCGTGCACCAAATCGCTGCATTTGCACAGTTTTGAAGCTAAACTTGCGTTTCGTGCACCAAATCGCTGCTTTTGCACCAAAACGCCGCTTTTGCAACGAAACTGCGTTTCGCGCACCGAATCGCCGCTTTTGCTCCGTTTTGGCAAGAAACGTGCGTTTTGTGCACCAAATCGCTGCATTTGCACAGTTTTGAAGCTAAACTTGCGTTTCGTGCACCAAATCGCTGCTTTTGCACCAAAACGCCGCTTTTGCAACGAAACTGCGTTTCGCGCACCGAATCGCCGCTTTTGCTCCGTTTTGGCAAGGAACGTGCGTTTCGTGCACCAAATCGCTGCTTTTGCACAGTTTTGATGCTAAACGTGCGTTTCGTGCACCAAAACGCCGCTTTCGCAACGAAACGTGCGTTTCGCGCACCGAATCGCCGCTTTTGCTCCATTTTGGCAAAAAACGCGCGTTTGGTGTACCAAAACTCAACTTTTGCAACGAAACGTGCGTTTCGCGCACCGAATCGCCGCTTTTGCTCCGTTTTGGCAAGAAGCGTGCGTTTCGTGCACCAAATCGCTGCTTTTTTACAGTTTTGAAGCTAAACGTGCGTTTCATGCACCGAAACGCCGCTTTTTTGCAACGAAACGTGCGTTTCATGCACCAAAACGCCGCTTTTTTGCAACGAAACGTGCGTTTTGCGCACCGAATCGCCGCTTTTGCTCTGTTTTGGCAAGGAACGTGCGTTTCGTGCACCAAATCGCTGCTTTTGCAACGAAACGTGCGTTTCGCACACCGATTCGCCGCTTTTGCTCCATTTTTTCAAGAAACGTGCGTTTCGTGCACCGAATCGCTGCTTTTGCACAGTTTTGACGCTAAACGTGCGTTTCGTGCACCAAAACGCTGCTTTTGCAACGAAACGTGCGTTTCGCGCACCGAATCGCCGCTTCTGCTCCGTTTTGGCAAGAAACGTGCGTTTCGTGCAACAAATCGCTGCATTTGCAGAGTTTTGACGCTAAACGTGCGTTTCATGCACCAAAACGCCGCTTTTTTGCAACGAAACGTGCGTTTCGCTCACCGAATCGCCGCTTTTGCTTCGTTTTGGCAAGGAACGTGCGTTTTGTGCACCAAATCGCTGCATTTGCACAGTTTTGAAGCTAAACTTGCGTTTCGTGCACCAAATCGCTGCTTTTGCACCAAAACGCCGCTTTTGCAACGAAACTGCGTTTCGCGCACCGAATTGCCGCTTTTGCTCCGTTTTGGCAAGAAACGTGCGTTTCGTGCACCAAATCGCTGCTTTTGCACAGTTTTGAAGCTAAACGTGCGTTTCGTGCACCAAATCGCTGCTTTTGCACCAAAACGCCCCTGTTGCAACGAAACATGCGTTGCGCGCTCCAAATCTCCGCTTTTGCTCCGTTTTGGCAAGAAACGTGCGTTTCGTGCACCCAATCGCTGCTTTTGCACAGTTCTGACGCTAAACGTCCGTATCGTGCACCAAAACGCAGCTTTCGCAACGAAACGTGCGTTTCGCGCACCGAATCTCCGCTTTTGCTCCATTTTGGCAAAAAACGCGCGTTTGGTGGACCAAAACCCAACGTTTGCAACGAAACGTGCGTTTCGCACACCGATTCGCCGCTATTGCTCTATTTTTGCAAGAAACGTGCGTTTCGTGCACCAAATCGCTGCTTTTGCACAGTTTTGCCGCTAAACGTGCGTTTCATGCACCAAAACGCCGCTTTTTTGCACCGAAACGTTCGTTTCGCGACCCAATCGCCGCTTTTGCTCCGTTTTGGCAAGGAACGTACGTTTCGTGCACCAAATCGCTGCTTTTGCACCAAAACGCCGCTTTTGCAACGAAACTGCGTTTCGCGCACCGAATCGCCGCTTTTGCTCCGTTCTGGCAACGAAACGTGAGTTTCGCGCCCCGAATCGCCGCTTTTGCGCCGTTTTAGCAAGGAACGTGCGTTTCGTGCACCAAAACGCCGCTTTAGCAACGAAACGTGCGTTTCGCGCACCGAATCGCCGCCTTTGCTCCGTGTTGGCAAGAAACGTGCGTTTCGTGCATCAAATCGCTGCTTTTGCACAGTTTTGACGCTAAACGTGCGTTTCATGCACCAAAACGCCGCCTTTTTGCAACGAATCGTGCGTTTCGCGCACCGAATCGCCGCTTTTGCTCCGTTTTGGCAAGGAACGAGCGTTTCGTGTACCCAATCGCTGCTTTTACACAGTTCTAACGCTAAACGTGCGTTTCGTGCACCAAAACACCGCTTTCGCAACGAAACGTGCGTTTCGCGCACCGAATCGCCGCTTTTGCTCCATTTTATCAAAAAACGTGCGTTTCGTGGACCAAAACTCTGCTTTTGCATCGAAACATGCGTTTCACGCACCGAATCGCCGCTTTTGCTCCGTATTGTGAAGAAACGTGCGTTTCGTGCACCAAATCGCTGCTTTTGCTCCGTTTTGACGCTGAACGTACGTTTCGTGCACCAAAACGCCGCATTTGCAGCGAAACGTGCGTTTCGCGCACCGAATCGCCGCTTTTGCTCCGTATTGGCAAGAAACGTGCGTTTCGTGCACCAAATCGCTGCTTTTGCACAATTTAGACGCTAAACGTGCGTTTCGTGCACCAAAACGACGATTTAGCAACGAAAAGTGCGTTTTGCTCACCGAATCGCCGCTATTGCTCTGTTTTGGCAAGGAACGTGCGTTTCGTGCACCAAAACGCTGCTTTTGCAACGAAACGTGCGTTTCGCGCACCGAATCGCCGCTTTTGCTCTGTTTTGGCAAGAAACGTGCGTTTCGTGCACCAAAACGCTGCTTTTGCAACGAAACGTGCGTTTCGTGCACCGAATCGTCGCTTTTGTTCTGTTTTGGCACGAAACGTGCGTTTCGTGCACCAAATAGCTGCTTTTGTACCAAAACGCCGCTTTTGATACGAAACGTGCGTTTCGCGCACCGAATCGCCGCTTTTGCTCCGTTTTGGCAAGAAACGTGCGTTTCGTGCACCAAATCCCTGCTTTTGCCCAGTTTTGGCGTTATACGTGCGTGTCGTGCACCATATCGTCGCTTTTGCAACGAAACGTGCGTTTCGCGCACCGAATCACCGCTTTTGCTCCGTTTAGGCAAGAAACGTGCGTTTCGAGCACCAAATCGCTGCTTTTGCACCAAAACGCCGCTTTGGCAACGAAACGTGCGTTTCGCGCACCGAATCGCCGCTTTTGCTCCGTTTTGGCAAGAAACGTGCGTTTCGTGCAACAAATCGCTGCATTTGCAGAGTCTTGACGCTAAACGTGCGTTTCATGCACCAAAACGCTGCTTTTTTGCAACGAAACGTGCGTTTTGCGCACCGAATCGCCGCTTTTGCTCTGATTTGGCAAGGAATGTGCGTTTCGTGCACCAAATCGCTGCTTTTGCACTGTTTTGACGCTAAACGTGCGTTTCGTGCACCAAATCGCTGCTTTTGCACAGTTTTGACGCTAAACGTGCGTTTCGTGCGCCAAAACGCTGCTTTTGCAACGAAACGTGCGTTTCGCGCACCGAATCGCCGCCTTTGCTCCGTGTTGGGAAGAAACGTGCGTTTCGTGCACCAAATCGCTGCTTTTGCACAGTTTTGACGCTAAACGTGCGTTTCATGCACCAAAACGCCGCCTTTTTGCAACGAATCGTGCGTTTCGCGCACCGAATCGCCGCTTTTGCCCCATTTTGGCAAAAAACGTGCGTTTCGTGGACCAAAACTCTGCTTTTGCATCGAAACATGGGTTTCGCGCACCGAATCGCCGCTTTTGCTCCGTATTGTGAAGAAACGTGCGTTTCGTGCACCAAATCGCTGCTTTTGCTCCGTTTTGACGCTGAACGTACGTTTCGTGCACCAAAACGCCGCATTTGCAGCGAAACGTGCGTTTCGCGCACCGAATCGCCGCTTTTGCTCCGTATTGGCAAGAAACGTGCGTTTCGTGCACCAAATTGCTGCTTTTGCACAATTTAGACGCTAAACGTGCGTTTCGTGCACCAAAACGACGATTTAGCAACGAAACGTGCGTTTTGCTCACCGAATCGCCGCTTTTGCTCTGTTTTGGCAAGGAACGTGCGTTTCGTGCACCAAAACGCTGCTTCTGCAACGAAACGTGCGTTTCGCGCACCGAATCGCCGCTTTTGCTCTGTTTTGGCAAGAAACGTGCGTTTCGTGCACCAAAACGCTGCTTTTGCAACGAAACATGCGTTTCGTGCACCGAATCGTCGCTTTTGTTCTGTTTTGGCAAGAAACGTGCGTTTCGTGCACCAAATCCCTGCTTTTGCCCAGTTTTGGCGTTATACGTGCGTGTCGTGCACCATATCGTCGCTTTTGCAACGAAACGTGCGTTTCGCGCACCGAATCACCGCTTTTGCTCCGTTTAGGCAAGAACCGTGCGTTTCGAGCACCAAATCGCTGCTTTTGCACCAAAACGCCGCTTTGGCAACGAAACGTGCGTTTCGCGCACCGAATCGCCGCCTTTGCTCCGTGTTGGCAAGAAACGTGCGTTTCGTGCACCAAATCGCTGCTTTTGCACAGTTTTGACGCTAAACGTGCGTTTCATGCACCAAAACGCCGCCTTTTTGCAACGAATCGTGCGTTTCGCGCACCGAATCGCCGCTTTTGCCCCATTTTGGCAAAAAACGTGCGTTTCGTGGACCAAAACTCTGCTTTTGCATCGAAACATGGGTTTCGCGCACCGAATCGCCGCTTTTGCTCCGTATTGTGAAGAAACGTGCGTTTCGTGCACCAAATCGCTGCTTTTGCTCCGTTTTGACGCTGAACGTACGTTTCGTGCACCAAAACGCCGCATTTGCAGCGAAACGTGCGTTTCGCGCAGCGAATCGCCGCTTTTGCTCCGTATTGGCAAGAAACGTGCGTTTCGTGCACCAAATTGCTGCTTTTGCACAATTTAGACGCTAAACGTGCGTTTCGTGCACCAAAACGACGATTTAGCAACGAAACGTGCGTTTTGCTCACCGAATCGCCGCTTTTGCTCTGTTTTGGCAAGGAACGTGCGTTTCGTGCACCAAAACGCTGCTTTTGCAACGAAACGTGCGTTTCGCGCACCGAATCGCCGCTTTTGCTCTGTTTTGGCAAGAAACGTGCGTTTCGTGCACCAAAACGCTGCTTTTGCAACGAAACGTGCGTTTCGTGCACCGAATCGTCGCTTTTGTTCTGTTTTGGCAAGAAACGTGCGTTTCGTGCACCAAATCCCTGCTTTTGCCCAGTTTTGGCGTTATACGTGCGTGTCGTGCACCATATCGTCGCTTTTGCAACGAAACGTGCGTTTCGCGCACCGAATCACCGCTTTTGCTCCGTTTAGGCAAGAAACGTGCGTTTCGAGCACCAAATCGCTGCTTTTGCACCAAAACGCCGCTTTGGCAACGAAACGTGCGTTTCGCGCACCGAATCGCCGCTTTTGCTCCGTTTTGGCGTGAAACGTGCGTTTTGTGCACCAAATCGCTGCATTTGCACAGTTTTGAAGCTAAACTTGCGTTTCGTGCACCAAATCGCTGCTTTTGCACCAAAACGCCGCTTTTGCAACGAAACTGCGTTTCGCGCACCGAATCGCCGCTTTTGCTCCGTTTTGGCAAGAAACGTGCGTTTTGTGCACCAAATCGCTGCATTTGCACAGTTTTGAAGCTAAACTTGCGTTTCGTGCACCAAATCGCTGCTTTTGCACCAAAACGCCGCTTTTGCAACGAAACTGCGTTTCGCGCACCGAATCGCCGCTTTTGCTCCGTTTTGGCAAGGAACGTGCGTTTCGTGCACCAAATCGCTGCTTTTGCACAGTTTTGATGCTAAACGTGCGTTTCGTGCACCAAAACGCCGCTTTGGCAACGAAACGTGCGTTTCGCGCACCGAATCGCCGCTTTTGCTCCATTTTGGCAAAAAACGCGCGTTTGGTGGACCAAAACTCAACTTTTGCAACGAAACGTGCGTTTCGCGCACCGAATCGCCGCTTTTGCTCCGTTTTGGCAAGGATCGTGCGTTCCGTGCACCAAATCGCTGCTTTTGCACGGTTTTGATGCTAAACGTGCGTTTCGTGCACCAAAACGCCGCTTTTGCCACGAAACGTGCGATTCGCGCACCGAATCGCCGCCTTTGCTCCGTGTTGGCAAGAAACATGCGTTACGTGGGCCAAAACTCCGCTTTTGCAACGAAACGTGCGTTTCGCGCACCGAATCGCCGCTTTTGCTCCGTTTCGGCAAGAAACGTGCGTTTCGTGCACCAAATCGCTGCTTTTGCACAATTTAGACGCTAAACGTGCGTTTCGTGCACCAAAACGCCGCTTTTGCAACGAAACGTGCGTTTCGCGCGCCGATTCGCCGCTGTTGCTCCGTGTTGGCAACGAAACGTATGCTTCGCGCACCGAATCTCCGCTTTTGCTCCATTTTGGCAAAAAACGCGCGTTTGGTGGACCAAAACCCAACGTTTGCAACGAAACGTGCGTTTCGCACACCGATTCGCCGCTATTGCTCTATTTTTGCAAGAAACGTGCGTTTCGTGCACCAAATCGCTGCTTTTGCACAGTTTTGCCGCTAAACGTGCGTTTCATGCACCAAAACGCCGCTTTTTTGCACCGAAACGTTCGTTTCGCGACCCAATCGTCGCTTTCGCTCCGTTTTGGCAAGGAACGTACGTTTCGTGCACCAAATCGCTGCTTTTGCACCAAAACGCCGCTTTTGCAACGAAACTGCGTTTCGCGCACCGAATCGCCGCTTTTGCTCCGTTCTGGCAACGAAACGTGAGTTTCGCGCCCCGAATCGCCGCTTTTGCGCCGTTTTGGCAAGGAACGTGCGTTTCGTGCACCAAAACGCCGCTTTAGCAACGAAACGTGCGTTTCGCGCACCGAATCGCCGCCTTTGCTCCGTGTTGGCAAGAAACGTGCGTTTCGTGCACCAAATCGCTGCTTTTGCAAAGTTTTGACGCTAAACGTGCGTTTCATGCACCAAAACGCCGCCTTTTTGCAACGAATCGTGCGTTTCGCGCACCGAATCGCCGCTTTTGCACCGTTTTGGCAAGGAACGAGCGTTTCGTGTACCCAATTGCTGCTTTTACACAGTTCTAACGCTAAACGTGCGTTTCGTGCACCAAAACACCGCTTTCGCAACGAAACGTGCGTTTCGCGCACCGAATCGCCGATTTTGCTCCATTTTATCAAAAAACGTGCGTTTCGTGGACCAAAACTCTGCTTTTGCATCGAAACATGCGTTTCACGCACCGAATCGCCGCTTTTGCTCCGTATTGTGAAGAAACGTGCGTTTCGTGCACCAAATCGCTGCTTTTGCAAAGTTTTGATGCTAAACGTGCGTTTCGTGCACCAGATCGCTGCTTTTGCACCAAAACGCCCCTGTTGCAACGAAACATGCGTTGCGCGCTCCAAATCTCCGCTTTTGCTCCGTTTTGGTAAGAAACGTGCGTTTCGTGCACCCAATCGCTGCTTTTGCGCAGTTCTGACGCTAAACGTGCGCTTCGTGCACCAAAACGCAGCTTTCGCAACGAAACGTGCGTTACGCGCACCGAATCTCCGCTTTTGCTCCATTTTGGCAAAAAACGCGCGTTTGGTGGACCAAAACCCAACTTTTGCAACGAAACGTGCGTTTCGCACACCGATTCGCCGCTTTTACTCCATTTTTGCAAGAAACGTGCGTTTCGTGCACCAAATCGCTGCTTTTGCACAGTTTTGACGCTAAACGTGCGTTTCATGCACCAAAACGCCGCTTTTTTCACCGAAACGTGCGTTTCGCAACCCAATCGCCGCTTTTGCTCCGTTTTGGCAAGGAACGTGCGTTTCGTGCACCAAATCGCTGCTTTTGCACAGTTTTGAAGCTAAACGTGCGTTTCGTGGAGAAAATCGCTGCTTTTGCACCAAAACGCCCCTGTTGCAACGAAACGTGCGTTTCGCGCTCCGAATCGCCGCTTTTGCTCCGTTTTGGCAAGAAACGTGCGTTTCGTGCAACAAATCGCTGCATTTGCAGAGTCTTGACGCTAAACGTGCGTTTCATGCACCAAAACGCTGCTTTTTTGCAACGAAACGTGCGTTTTGCGCACCGAATCGCCGCTTTTGCTCTGTTTTGGCAAGGAATGTGCGTTTCGTGCACCAAATCGCTGCTTTTGCACTGTTTTGACGCTAAACGTGCGTTTCGTGCACCAAATCGCTGCTTTTGCACAGTTTTGACGCTAAACGTGCGTTTCGTGTGCCAAAACGCTGCTTTTGCAACGAAACGTGCGTTTCGCGCACCGAATCGCCGCCTTTGCTCCGTGTTGGCAAGAAACGTGCGTTTCGTGCACCAAATCGCTGCTTTTGCACAGTTTTGACGCTGAACGTGCGTTTCATGCACCAAAACGCCGCCTTTTTGCAACGAATCGTGCGTTTCGCGCACCGAATCGACGCTTTTGCCCCATTTTGGCAAAAAACGTGCGTTTCGTGGACCAAAACTATGCTTTTGCATCGAAACATGGGTTTCGCGCACCGAATCGCCGCTTTTGCTCCGTATTGTGAAGAAACGTGCGTTTCGTGCACCAAATCGCTGCTTTTGCTCCGTTTTGACGCTGAACGTACGTTTCGTGCACCAAAACGCCGCATTTGCAGCGAAACGTGCGTTTCGCGCACCGAATCGCCGCTTTTGCTCCGTATTGGCAAGAAACGTGCGTATCGTGCACCAAATCGCTGCTTTTGCACAATTTAGACGCTAAACGTGCGTTTCGTGCACCAAAACGACGATTTAGCAACGAAAAGTGCGTTTTGCTCACCGAATCGCCGCTTTTGCTCTGTTTTGGCAAGGAACGTGCGTTTCGTGCACCAAAACGCTGCTTTTGCAACGAAACGTGCGTTTCGCGCACCGAATCGCCGCTTTTGCTCTGTTTTGGCAAGAAACGTGCGTTTCGTGCACCAAAACGCTGCTTTTGCAACGAAACGTGCGTTTCGTGCACCGAATCGTCGCTTTTGTTCTGTTTTGGCACGAAACGTGCGTTTCGTGCACCAAATAGCTGCTTTTGTACCAAAACGCCGCTTTTGATACGAAACGTGCGTTTCGCGCACCGAATCGCCGCTTTTGCTCCGTTTTGGCAAGAAACGTGCGTTTCGTGCACCAAATCCCTGCTTTTGCCCAGTTTTGGCGTTATACGTGCGTGTCGTGCACCATATCGTCGCTTTTGCAACGAAACGTGCGTTTCGCGCACCGAATCACCGCTTTTGCTCCGTTTAGGCAAGAAACGTGCGTTTCGAGCACCAAATCGCTGCTTTTGCACCAAAACGCCGCTTTGGCAACGAAACGTGCGTTTCGCGCACCGAATCGCAGCTTTTGCTCCGTTTTGGCGTGAAACGTGCGTTTCGTGCACCAAATCGCTGCTTTTGCACAGTTTTGACGATAAACGTGCGTTTCGTGCACCAAAACGCCGGTTTTGCAACGAAACGTGCGTTTCGCGCACCGAATCGCCGCTTTTGCTCTGTTTTGACGCTAAACGTGCGTTTCGTGCACCAAATTGCTGCTTTTGCACACTTTTGACGCTAAACGTGCGTTTCGTGCACCAAAACGCCGGTTTTGCAACGAAACGTGCGTTTCGCGCACCGAATCGCCGCTTTTGCTCTGTTTTGGCAAGAAACGTGCGTTTCGTGGAGAAAATCGCTGCTTTTGCACCAAAACGCCCCTGTTGCAACGAAACGTGCGTTTCGCGCTCCGAATCGCCGCTTTTGCTCCGTTTTGGCAAGAAACGTGCGTTTCGTGCACCAAATCGCTGCTTTTGCACAGTTTTGACGATAAACGTGCGTTTCGTGCACCAAAACGCCGGTTTTGCAACGAAACGTGCGTTTCGCGCACCGAATCGCCGCCTTTGCTCCGTGTTGGCAAGAAACGTGCGTTTCGTGCACCAAATCGCTGCTTTTGCACAGTTTTGACGCTAAACGTGCGTTTCATGCACCAAAACGCCACCTTTTTGCAACGAATCGTGCGTTTCGCGCACCGAATCGCCGCTTTTGCCCCATTTTGGCAAAAAACGTGCGTTTCGTGGACCAAAACTCTGCTTTTGCATCGAAACATGGGTTTCGCGCACCGAATCGCCGCTTTTGCTCCGTATTGTGAAGAAACGTGCGTTTCGTCCACCAAATCGCTGCTTTTGCTCCGTTTTGACGCTGAACGTACGTTTCGTGCACCAAAACGCCGCATTTGCAGCGAAACGTGCGTTTCGCGCACCGAATCGCCGCTTTTGCTCCGTATTGGCAAGAAACGTGCGTTTCGTGCACCAAATCGCTGCTTTTGCACAATTTAGACGATAAACGTGCGTTTCGTGCACCAAAACGACGATTTAGCAACGAAAAGTGCGTTTTGCTCACCGAATCGCCGCTTTTGCTCTGTTTTGGCAAGGAACGTGCGTTTCGTGCACCAAAACGCTGCTTTTGCAACGAAACGTGCGTTTCGCGCACCGAATCGCCGCGTTTGCTCTGTTTTGGCAAGAAACGTGCGTTTCGTGCACCCAATCGCTGCTTTTGCGCAGTTCTGACGCTAAACGTGCGCTTCGTGCACCAAAACGCAGCTTTCGCAACGAAACGTGCGTTACGCGCACCGAATCTCCGCTTTTGCTCCATTTTGGCAAAAAACGCGCGTTTGGTGGACCAAAACCCAACTTTTGCAACGAAACGTGCGTTTCGCACACCGATTCGCCGCTTTTACTCCATTTTTGCAAGAAACGTGCGTTTCGTGCACCAAATCGCTGCTTTTGCACAGTTTTGACGCTAAACGTGCGTTTCATGCACCAAAACGCCGCTTTTTTGCACCGAAACGTGCGTTTCGCAACCCAATCGCCGCTTTTGCTCCGTTTTGGCAAGGAACGTGCGTTTCGTGCACCAAATCGCTGCTTTTGCACAGTTTTGAAGCTAAACGTGCGTTTCGTGGAGAAAATCGCTGCTTTTGCACCAAAACGCCCCTGTTGCAACGAAACGTGCGTTTCGCGCTCCGAATCGCCGCTTTTGCTCCGTTTTGGCAAGAAACGTGCGTTTCGTGCAACAAATCGCTGCATTTGCAGAGTCTTGACGCTAAACGTGCGTTTCATGCACCAAAACGCTGCTTTTTTGCAACGAAACGTGCGTTTTGCGCACCGAATCGCCGCTTTTGCTCTGTTTTGGCAAGGAATGTGCGTTTCGTGCACCAAATCGCTGCTTTTGCACTGTTTTGACGCTAAACGTGCGTTTCGTGCACCAAATCGCTGCTTTTGCACAGTTTTGACGCTAAACGTGCGTTTCGTGTGCCAAAACGCTGCTTTTGCAACGAAACGTGCGTTTCGCGCACCGAATCGCCGCCTTTGCTCCGTGTTGGCAAGAAACGTGCGTTTCGTGCACCAAATCGCTGCTTTTGCACAGTTTTGACGCTAAACGTGCGTTTCATGCACCAAAACGCCGCCTTTTTGCAACGAATCGTGCGTTTCGCGCACCGAATCGACGCTTTTGCCCCATTTTGGCAAAAAACGTGCGTTTCGTGGACCAAAACTCTGCTTTTGCATCGAAACATGGGTTTCGCGCACCGAATCGCCGCTTTTGCTCCGTATTGTGAAGAAACGTGCGTTTCATGCACCAAATCGCTGCTTTTGCTCCGTTTTGACGCTGAACGTACGTTTCGTGCACCAAAACGCCGCATTTGCAGCGAAACGTGCGTTTCGCGCACCGAATCGCCGCTTTTGCTCCGTATTGGCAAGAAACGTGCGTATCGTGCACCAAATCGCTGCTTTTGCACAATTTAGACGCTAAACGTGCGTTTCGTGCACCAAAACGACGATTTAGCAACGAAAAGTGCGTTTTGCTCACCGAATCGCCGCTTTTGCTCTGTTTTGGCAAGGAACGTGCGTTTCGTGCACCAAAACGCTGCTTTTGCAACGAAACGTGCGTTTCGCGCACCGAAACGCCGCTTTTGCTCTGTTTTGGCAAGAAACGTGCGTTTCGTGCACCAAAACGCTGCTTTTGCAACGAAACGTGCGTTTCGTGCACCGAATCGTCGCTTTTGTTCTGTTTTGGCACGAAACGTGCGTTTCGTGCACCAAATAGCTGCTTTTGTACCAAAACGCCGCTTTTGATACGAAACGTGCGTTTCGCGCACCGAATCGCCGCTTTTGCTCCGTTTTGGCAAGAAACGTGCGTTTCGTGCACCAAATCCCTGCTTTTGCCCAGTTTTGGCGTTATACGTGCGTGTCGTGCACCATATCGTCGCTTTTGCAACGAAACGTGCGTTTCGCGCACCGAATCACCGCTTTTGCTCCGTTTAGGCAAGAAACGTGCGTTTCGAGCACCAAATCGCTGCTTTTGCACCAAAACGCCGCTTTGGCAACGAAACGTGCGTTTCGCGCACCGAATCGCAGCTTTTGCTCCGTTTTGGCGTGAAACGTGCGTTTCGTGCACCAAATCGCTGCTTTTGCACAGTTTTGACGATAAACGTGCGTTTCGTGCACCAAAACGCCGGTTTTGCAACGAAACGTGCGTTTCGCGCACCGAATCGCCGCTTTTGCTCTGTTTTGACGCTAAACGTGCGTTTCGTGCACCAAATTGCTGCTTTTGCACACTTTTGACGCTAAACGTGCGTTTCGTGCACCAAAACGCCGGTTTTGCAACGAAACGTGCGTTTCGCGCACCGAATCGCCGCTTTTGCTCTGTTTTGGCAAGAAACGTGCGTTTCGTGGAGAAAATCGCTGCTTTTGCACCAAAACGCCCCTGTTGCAACGAAACGTGCGTTTCGCGCTCCGAATCGCCGCTTTTGCTCCGTTTTGGCAAGAAACGTGCGTTTCGTGCAACAAATCGCTGCATTTGCAGAGTCTTGACGCTAAACGTGCGTTTCATGCACCAAAACGCTGCTTTTTTGCAACGAAACGTGCGTTTTGCGCACCGAATCGCCGCTTTTGCTCTGTTTTGGCAAGGAATGTGCGTTTCGTGCACCAAATCGCTGCTTTTGCACTGTTTTGACGCTAAACGTGCGTTTCGTGCACCAAATCGCTGCTTTTGCACAGTTTTGACGATAAACGTGCGTTTCGTGCACCAAAACGCCGGTTTTGCAACGAAACGTGCGTTTCGCGCACCGAATCGCCGCCTTTGCTCCGTGTTGGCAAGAAACGTGCGTTTCGTGCACCAAATCGCTGCTTTTGCACAGTTTTGACGCTAAACGTGCGTTTCATGCACCAAAACGCCGCCTTTTTGCAACGAATCGTGCGTTTCGCGCACCGAATCGCCGCTTTTGCCCCATTTTGGCAAAAAACGTGCGTTTCGTGGACCAAAACTCTGCTTTTGCATCGAAACATGGGTTTCGCGCACCGAATCGCCGCTTTTGCTCCGTATTGTGAAGAAACGTGCGTTTCGTCCACCAAATCGCTGCTTTTGCTCCGTTTTGACGCTGAACGTACGTTTCGTGCACCAAAACGCCGCATTTGCAGCGAAACGTGCGTTTCGCGCACCGAATCGCCGCTTTTGCTCCGTATTGGCAAGAAACGTGCGTTTCGTGCACCAAATCGCTGCTTTTGCACAATTTAGACGCTAAACGTGCGTTTCGTGCACCAAAACGACGATTTAGCAACGAAAAGTGCGTTTTGCTCACCGAATCGCCGCTTTTGCTCTGTTTTGGCAAGGAACGTGCGTTTCGTGCACCAAAACGCTGCTTTTGCAACGAAACGTGCGTTTCGCGCACCGAATCGCCGCGTTTGCTCTGTTTTGGCAAGAAACGTGCGTTTCGTGCACCAAAACGCTGCTTTTGCAACGAAACGTGCGTTTCGCGCACCGAATCGCCGCTTTTGCTCTGTTTTGACGCTAAACGTGCGTTTCGTGCACCAAATCGCTGCTTTTGCACACTTTTGACGCTAAACGTGCGTTTCGTGCACCAAAACGCCGGTTTTGCAACGAAACGTGCGTTTCGCGAACCGAATCGCCGCTCTTGCTCTGTTTTGGCAAGAAACGTGCGTTTCGTGCACCAAATCGCTGCTTTTGCACAATTTAGACGCTAAACGTGCGTTTCGTGCACCAAAACGCATCTTTAGCAACGAAACGTGCGTTTCGCGCACCGAATCGCCGCTTTTGCTCCGTTTTGGCAAGGATCGTGCGTTCCGTGCACCAAATCGCTGCTTTTGCACGGTTTTGATGCTAAACGTGCGTTTCGTGCACCAAAACGCCGCTTTTGCCACGAAACGTGCGATTCGCGCACCGAATCGCCGCCTTTGCTCCGTGTTGGCAAGAAACATGCGTTACGTGGGCCAAAACTCCGCTTTTGCAACGAAACGTGCGTTTCGCGCACCGAATCGCCGCTTTTGCTCCGTTTCGGCAAGAAACGTGCGTTTCGTGCACCAAATCGCTGCTTTTGCACAATTTAGACGCTAAACGTGCGTTTCGTGCACCAAAACGCCGCTTTTGCAACGAAACGTGCGTTTCGCGCGCCGATTCGCCGCTTTTGCTCCGTTTTGGCAACGAAACGTATGCTTCGCGCACCGAATCGCCGCTTTTGCTCCGTTTTGGCAAGGAACGTGCGTTTCGTGCACCAAATCGCTGCTTTTGCACAGTTTTGATGCTAAACGTGCGTTTCGTGCACCAAAACGCCGCTTTTGCAACGAAACGTGCGTTTCGCGCACCGAATCGCCGCTTTTGTTCTGTTTTGGCAAGAAACGTGCGTTTCGTGCAGCAAAACGCTGCTTTTGCACCATACCGCCGCTTTTGCAACGAAAAGTACGTTTCGCGCACCGAATCGCCGCCTTTGCTCCGTGTTGGCAAGAAACGTGCGTTTCGTGCACCAAATCGCTGCTTTTGCACAGTTTTGACGCTAAACGTGCGTTTCATGCACCAAAACGCCGCCTTTTTGCAACGAATCGTGCGTTTCGCGCACCGAATCGCCGCTTTTGCCCCATTTTGGCAAAAAACGTGCGTTTCGTGGACCAAAACTCTGCTTTTGCATCGAAACATGGGTTTCGCGCACCGAATCGCCGCTTTTGCTCCGTATTGTGAAGAAACGTGCGTTTCGTCCACCAAATCGCTGCTTTTGCTCCGTTTTGACGCTGAACGTACGTTTCGTGCACCAAAACGCCGCATTTGCAGCGAAACGTGCGTTTCGCGCACCGAATCGCCGCTTTTGCTCCGTATTGGCAAGAAACGTGCGTTTCGTGCACCAAATCGCTGCTTTTGCACAATTTAGACGCTAAACGTGCGTTTCGTGCACCAAAACGACGATTTAGCAACGAAAAGTGCGTTTTGCTCACCGAATCGCCGCTTTTGCTCTGTTTTGGCAAGGAACGTGCGTTTCGTGCACCAAAACGCTGCTTTTGCAACGAAACGTGCGTTTCGCGCACCGAATCGCCGCGTTTGCTCTGTTTTGGCAAGAAACGTGCGTTTCGTGCACCAAAACGCTGCTTTTGCAACGAAACGTGCGTTTCGCGCACCGAATCGCCGCTTTTGCTCTGTTTTGACGCTAAACGTGCGTTTCGTGCACCAAATCGCTGCTTTTGCACACTTTTGACGCTAAACGTGCGTTTCGTGCACCAAAACGCCGGTTTTGCAACGAAACGTGCGTTTCGCGAACCGAATCGCCGCTCTTGCTCTGTTTTGGCAAGAAACGTGCGTTTCGTGCACCAAATCGCTGCTTTTGCACAATTTAGACGCTAAACGTGCGTTTCGTGCACCAAAACGCATCTTTAGCAACGAAACGTGCGTTTCGCGCACCGAATCGCCGCTTTTGCTCCGTTTTGGCAAGGATCGTGCGTTCCGTGCACCAAATCGCTGCTTTTGCACGGTTTTGATGCTAAACGTGCGTTTCGTGCACCAAAACGCCGCTTTTGCCACGAAACGTGCGATTCGCGCACCGAATCGCCGCCTTTGCTCCGTGTTGGCAAGAAACATGCGTTACGTGGGCCAAAACTCCGCTTTTGCAACGAAACGTGCGTTTCGCGCACCGAATCGCCGCTTTTGCTCCGTTTCGGCAAGAAACGTGCGTTTCGTGCACCAAATCGCTGCTTTTGCACAATTTAGACGCTAAACGTGCGTTTCGTGCACCAAAACGCCGCTTTTGCAACGAAACGTGCGTTTCGCGCGCCGATTCGCCGCTTTTGCTCCGTTTTGGCAACGAAACGTATGCTTCGCGCACCGAATCGCCGCTTTTGCTCCGTTTTGGCAAGGAACGTGCGTTTCGTGCACCAAATCGCTGCTTTTGCACAGTTTTGATGCTAAACGTGCGTTTCGTGCACCAAAACGCCGCTTTTGCAACGAAACGTGCGTTTCGCGCACCGAATCGCCGCTTTTGTTCTGTTTTGGCTAGAAACGTGCGTTTCGTGCAGCAAAACGCTGCTTTTGCACCATACCGCCGCTTTTGCAACGAAAAGTACGTTTCGCGCACCGATTCGCCGCTTTTGCTCCGTTTTGGCAAGAAACGTGCGTTTCGTGCACCAACTCGCTGCTTTTGCACAGTTTCGACGCTAAACGTGCGTTTCGTGCACCAAATCGCTGCTTTTGCACAATTTAGACGCTAAACGTGCGTTTCGTGCACCAAAACGACGATTTAGCAACGAAAAGTGCGTTTTGCTAACCGAATCGCCGCTTTTGCTCTGTTTTGGCAAGGAACGTGCGTTTCGTGCACCAAAACGCTGCTTTTGCAACGAAACGTGCGTTTCGCGCACCGAATCACCGCTTTTGCTCTGTTTTGGCAAGAAACGTGCGTTTCGTGCACCAAAACGCTGCTTTTGCAACGAAACGTGCGTTTCGTGCACCGAATCGTCGCTTTTGTTCTGTTTTGGCACGAAACGTGCGTTTCGTGCACCAAATAGCTGCTTTTGTACCAAAACGCCGCTTTTGATACGAAACGTGCGTTTCGCGCACCGAATCGCCGCTTTTGCTCCGTTTTGGCAAGAAACGTGCGTTTCGTGCACCAAATCCCTGCTTTTGCCCAGTTTTGGCGGTATACGTGCGTGTCGTGCACCATATCATCGCTTTTGCAACGAAACGTGCGTTTCGCGCACCGAATCACCGCTTTTGCTCCGTTTAGGCAAGAAACGTGCGTTTCGAGCACCAAATCGCTGCTTTTGCACCAAAACGCCGCTTTGGCAACGAAACGTGCGTTTCGCGCACCGAATCGCCGCTTTTGCTCCGTTTTGGCGTGAAACGTGCGTTTCGTGCACCAAATCGCTGCTTTTGCACAGTTTTGACGATAAACGTGCGTTTCGTGCACCAAAACGCCGGTTTTGCAACGAAACGTGCGTTTCGCGCACCGAATCGCCGCTTTTGCTCTGTTTTGACGCTAAACGTGCGTTTCGTGCACCAAATTGCTGCTTTTGCACACTTTTGACGCTAAACGTGCGTTTCGTGCACCAAAACGCCGGTTTTGCAACGAAACGTGCGTTTCGCGCACCGAATCGCCGCTTTTGCTCTGTTTTGGCAAGAAACGTGCGTTTCGTGCACCAAATCGCTGCTTTTGCACCAAAACGCCCCTGTTGCAACGAAACGTGCGTTTCGCGCTCCGAATCGCCGCTTTTGCTCCGTTTTGGCAAGAAACGTGCGTTTCGTGCAACAAATCGCTGCATTTGCAGAGTCTTGACGCTAAACGTGCGTTTCATGCACCAAAACGCTGCTTTTTTGCAACGAAACGTGCGTTTTGCGCACCGAATCGCCGCTTTTGCTCTGTTTTGGCAAGGAATGTGCGTTTCGTGCACCAAATCGCTGCTTTTGCACTGTTTTGACGCTAAACGTGCGTTTCGTGCACCAAATCGCTGCTTTTGCACAGTTTTGACGATAAACGTGCGTTTCGTGCACCAAAACGCCGGTTTTGCAACGAAACGTGCGTTTCGCGCACCGAATCGCCGCTTTTGCTCCGTTTTGGCAAGGAACGTGCGTTTCGTGCACCAAATCGCTGCTTTTGCAACGAAACGTGCGTTTCGCGCACCGAATCGCCGCGTTTGCTCTGTTTTGGCAAGAAACGTGCGTTTCGTGCACCAAAACGCTGCTTTTGCAACGAAACGTGCGTTTCGCGCACCGAATCGCCGCTTTTGCTCTGTTTTGACGCTAAACGTGCGTTTCGTGCACCAAATCGCTGCTTTTGCACACTTTTGACGCTAAACGTGCGTTTCGTGCACCAAAACGCCGGTTTTGCAACGAAACGTGCGTTTCGCGAACCGAATCGCCGCTCTTGCTCTGTTTTGGCAAGAAACGTGCGTTTCGTGCACCAAATCGCTGCTTTTGCACAATTTAGACGCTAAACGTGCGTTTCGTGCACCAAAACGCATCTTTAGCAACGAAACGTGCGTTTCGCGCACCGAATCGCCGCTTTTGCTCCGTTTTGGCAAGGATCGTGCGTTCCGTGCACCAAATCGCTGCTTTTGCACGGTTTTGATGCTAAACGTGCGTTTCGTGCACCAAAACGCCGCTTTTGCCACGAAACGTGCGATTCGCGCACCGAATCGCCGCCTTTGCTCCGTGTTGGCAAGAAACATGCGTTACGTGGGCCAAAACTCCGCTTTTGCAACGAAACGTGCGTTTCGCGCACCGAATCGCCGCTTTTGCTCCGTTTCGGCAAGAAACGTGCGTTTCGTGCACCAAATCGCTGCTTTTGCACAATTTAGACGCTAAACGTGCGTTTCGTGCACCAAAACGCCGCTTTTGCAACGAAACGTGCGTTTCGCGCGCCGATTCGCCGCTTTTGCTCCGTTTTGGCAACGAAACGTATGCTTCGCGCACCGAATCGCCGCTTTTGCTCCGTTTTGGCAAGGAACGTGCGTTTCGTGCACCAAATCGCTGCTTTTGCACAGTTTTGATGCTAAACGTGCGTTTCGTGCACCAAAACGCCGCTTTTGCAACGAAACGTGCGTTTCGCGCACCGAATCGCCGCTTTTGTTCTGTTTTGGCAAGAAACGTGCGTTTCGTGCAGCAAAACGCTGCTTTTGCACCATACCGCCGCTTTTGCAACGAAAAGTACGTTTCGCGCACCGATTCGCCGCTTTTGCTCCGTTTTGGCAAGAAACGTGCGTTTCGTGCACCAACTCGCTGCTTTTGCACAGTTTCGACGCTAAACGTGCGTTTCGTGCACCAAATCGCTGCTTTTGCACAATTTAGACGCTAAACGTGCGTTTCGTGCACCAAAACGACGATTTAGCAACGAAAAGTGCGTTTTGCTAACCGAATCGCCGCTTTTGCTCTGTTTTGGCAAGGAACGTGCGTTTCGTGCACCAAAACGCTGCTTTTGCAACGAAACGTGCGTTTCGCGCACCGAATCACCGCTTTTGCTCTGTTTTGGCAAGAAACGTGCGTTTCGTGCACCAAAACGCTGCTTTTGCAACGAAACGTGCGTTTCGTGCACCGAATCGTCGCTTTTGTTCTGTTTTGGCACGAAACGTGCGTTTCGTGCACCAAATAGCTGCTTTTGTACCAAAACGCCGCTTTTGATACGAAACGTGCGTTTCGCGCACCGAATCGCCGCTTTTGCTCCGTTTTGGCAAGAAACGTGCGTTTCGTGCACCAAATCCCTGCTTTTGCCCAGTTTTGGCGGTATACGTGCGTGTCGTGCACCATATCATCGCTTTTGCAACGAAACGTGCGTTTCGCGCACCGAATCACCGCTTTTGCTCCGTTTAGGCAAGAAACGTGCGTTTCGAGCACCAAATCGCTGCTTTTGCACCAAAACGCCGCTTTGGCAACGAAACGTGCGTTTCGCGCACCGAATCGCCGCTTTTGCTCCGTTTTGGCGTGAAACGTGCGTTTCGTGCACCAAATCGCTGCTTTTGCACAGTTTTGACGATAAACGTGCGTTTCGTGCACCAAAACGCCGGTTTTGCAACGAAACGTGCGTTTCGCGCACCGAATCGCCGCTTTTGCTCTGTTTTGACGCTAAACGTGCGTTTCGTGCACCAAATTGCTGCTTTTGCACACTTTTGACGCTAAACGTGCGTTTCGTGCACCAAAACGCCGGTTTTGCAACGAAACGTGCGTTTCGCGCACCGAATCGCCGCTTTTGCTCTGTTTTGGCAAGAAACGTGCGTTTCGTGCACCAAATCGCTGCTTTTGCACCAAAACGCCCCTGTTGCAACGAAACGTGCGTTTCGCGCTCCGAATCGCCGCTTTTGCTCCGTTTTGGCACAAAACCCGCGATTCGTGCGCAGAATCGCCGCTTTTGCTCCGTTTTGGCACAAAACGTGCGTTTCACGCACCGAATTGCTCCTTCTGGCACAAAACGTGCGTTTCGTGCATAGAATTGCTCCTATTTGCACAAAACGTGCGTTTCGTGCATAGAATCGCCGCTTTTGCTCAGTTTTGGCACAAAATCCGCGATTCGTGCAGAGAATCGCCGCGTTTGCTCCGTTTGGGCACAAAACGTGCGTTTCACACACAGAATTGCTCCTATTTGCACAAAACGTGCGTTTCGTGCACGGAATCGCCGCTTT
Organism: Stelis phaeoptera; assembly: GCA_943735885.1. Classification (NCBI taxonomy): domain Eukaryota; kingdom Metazoa; phylum Arthropoda; class Insecta; order Hymenoptera; family Megachilidae; genus Stelis; species Stelis phaeoptera. The sequence goes on from CALSEM010000036.1 coordinate 2,370,307, forward strand.
TGCTCCGATTTGGCACAAAACGTGCGTTTCACACACCGAATTGCTCCTTTTGGCACAAAACGTGCGTTTCGTGCACAGAATGGCCGCTTTTGCTCCGTTTTGGCACAAAACCCGCGATTCGTGCGCAGAATCGCCGCTTTTGCTCCGTTTTGGCACAAAACCCGCGATTCGTGCGCAGAATCGCCGCTTTTGCTCCGTTTTGGCACAAAACGTGCGTTTCACACACCGAATTGCTCCTTCTGGCACAAAACGTGCGTTTCGTGCACAGAATTGCTCCTATTTGCACAAAACGTGCGTTTCGTGCATAGAATCGCCGCTTTTGCTCAGTTTCGGCACAAAATCCGCGATTCGTGCAGAGAATCGCCGCTTTTGCTCCGTTTGGGCACAAAACGTGCGTTTCACACACCGAATTGCTCCTTTTCTCACAAAACGTGCGTTTCACACACCGAATTGCTCCTTTTGGCACAAAACGTGCGTTTCGTGCACAGAATTGCTGTTTTTGCCCAGTTTCGGCACAAAACGTGCGCTTCGTGCACAGAATCGCCACTTTTGCTCAGTTTTGGCTCAAAACGGGCGTTACGTGCATAGAATCGTCGCTTTTGTTCAGTTTGTGGCACAAAATGGTCGTTTCACGCACCGAATTGCCGCTTTTGCTCAGTTTTGCAACAAAACGTGCGTTTCGTGCACAGAATCGCCGCTTTGGTCAGTTTTGGCACAAAACCCGCGATTCGTGCACAGAATCGCCGCTTTTGCTCCGTTTGGCACAAAACGTGCGTTTCACACACCGAATTGCTCCTTCTGGCACAAAACGTGCGTTTCGTGCACAGAATGGCCGCGTTTGCTCAGTTTTGGCACAAATCCCGCGATTCGTGCGCAGAATCGCCGCTTTTGCTCCGTTTTGGCACAAAACCCGCGATTCGTGCGCAGAATCGCCGCTTTTGCTCCGTTTTGGCACAAAACGTGCGTTTCACGCACCGAATTGCTCCTTCTGGCACCAAAAGTGCGTTTCGTGCACAGAATCGCCGCTTTTGCTCAGTTTTGGCACAAAATCCGCGATTCGTGCAGAGAATCGCCGCGTTTGCTCCGTTTGGGCACAAAACGTGCGTTTCACACACCGAATTGCTCCTTTTGGCACAAGACGTGCGTTTCGTGCACAGAATTGCTCCTATTTGCACAAAACGTGCGTTTCGTGCACGGAATCGCCGCTTTTGCTCCGATTTGGCACAAAACGTGCGTTTCACACACCGAATTGCTCCGTTTTGGCACAAAACGTGCGTTTCACACACCGAATTGCTCCTTCTGGCACAAAACGTGCGTTTCGTGCACAGAATTGCTCCTATTTGCACAAAACGTGCGTTTCGTGCATAGAATCGCCGCTTTTGCTCAGTTTTGGCACAAAATCCGCGATTCGTGCAGAGAATCGCCGCTTTTGCTCCGTTTGGGCACAAAACGTGCGTTTCACACACCGAATTGCTCCTTTTGGCACAAGACGTGCGTTTCGTGCACAGAATTGCTCCTATTTGCACAAAACGTGCGTTTCGTGCACGGAATCGCCGCTTTTGCTCCGATTTGGCACAAAACGTGCGTTTCACACACCGAATTGCTCCTTTTGGCACAAAACGTGCGTTTCGTGCACAGAATTGCTGTTTTTGCCCAGTTTCGGCACAAAACGTGCGCTTCGTGCACAGAATCGCCGCTGTTGCTCCGTTTTGTCTCAAAACGTGCTTTTCGCGCACCGAATTGCTCCTTCTGGTACAAAACGAGCGCTTCGTGCACAGAATCGCCGCTTTTGCTCAGTTTTGGCACAAAACGGGTGTTTCGTGCACAGAATCGTTGCTTTTGCTTCGTTTTGGCACAAAACATCCGTTTCGTGGACAGAATCGCCGCATTTGCTCAGTTTTGGCACGAAACGTGCGATTCACGCACCGAATTGCTCCTTCTGGCACCAAAAGTGCGTTTCGTGCACAGAATCGCCGCTTTTGCTCAGTTTTGGCACAAAACGTGCGTCTCGTGCACAGAATCGCCGCTTTTGCTCCGTTTTGTCACAAAACCTGCGCTTCACGCACCGAATTGCTCCTTCTGGCACAAAACGAGCGTTTCGTGCACAGAATCGCCGCATTTGCTCAGTTTTGGCACAAAACGTGCGTTTGACGCACTGAATTGCTCCGTTTGGCACAAAACGGGCGATTCGTGCACAGCATCGCCGCTGTTGCTCAGTTTTGGCACAAAACGTGCGTTTCGTGCACAGAATCGCCGCTTTTGCCCAGTCTGGGCTCAAAACCCGCCTTTCGTGCACAGGATCGCCGGTTCTGCTCAGTTCAGGCACAAAACGTGAGCTTCGTGCACAGAATCGCCGCGTTTGCTCAGTTTTGGCACTAGACGTGCGTTTCGTGCACAGAATCGCCGCTGTTGCTCAGTTTTTCCACAAAATCCGCGTTTCGTGCACTGAATCTCCGCTTTTGCTCAGTTTTGCAACAAAACGTGCGATTCGTGCACAGAATCGCCGCTTTTGCTCCGTTTGGCACAAAACGTGCGTTTCACACACCGAATTGCTCCTTCTGGCACAAAACGTGCGTTTCGTGCACAGAATGGCCGCGTTTGCTCAGTTTTGGCACAAATCCCGCGATTCGTGCGCAGAATCGCCGCTTTTGCTCCGTTTTGGCACAAAACCCGCGATTCGTGCGCAGAATCGCCGCTTTTGCTCCGTTTTGGCACAAAACGTGCGTTTCACGCACCGAATTGCTCCTTCTGGCACAAAACGTGCGTTTCGTCAATAGAATTGCTCATATTTGCACAAAACGTGCGTTTCGTGCATAGAATCGCCGCTTTTGCTCAGTTTTGGCACAAAACCCGCGATTCGTGCGCAGAATCGCCGCTTTTGCTCCGTTTTGGCACAAAACGTGCGTTTCACGCACCGAATTGCTCCTTCTGGCACAAAACGTGCGTTTCGTGCATAGAATTGCTCCTATTTGCACAAAACGTGCGTTTCGTGCATAGAATCGCCGCTTTTGCTCAGTTTTGGCACAAAATCCGCGATTCGTGCAGAGAATCGCCGCGTTTGCTCCGTTTGGCACAAAACGTGCGTTTCACACACAGAATTGCTCCTATTTGCACAAAACGTGCGTTTCGTGCACGGAATCGCCGCTTTTGCTCCGATTTGGCACAAAACGTGCGTTTCACACACCGAATTGCTCCTTTTGGCACAAAACGTGCGTTTCGTGCACAGAATGGCCGCTTTTGCTCCGTTTTGGCACAAAACCCGCGATTCGTGCGCAGAATCGCCGCTTTTGCTCCGTTTTGGCACAAAACCCGCGATTCGTGCGCAGAATCGCCGCTTTTGCTCCGTTTTGGCACAAAACGTGCGTTTCACACACCGAATTGCTCCTTCTGGCACAAAACGTGCGTTTCGTGCACAGAATTGCTCCTATTTGCACAAAACGTGCGTTCGTGCATAGAATCGCCGCTTTTGCTCAGTTTCGGCACAAAATCCGCGATTCGTGCAGAGAATCGCCGCTTTTGCTCCGTTTGGGCACCAAAACGTGCGTTTCACACACCGAATTGCTCCTTTTGGCACAAGACGTTCGTTTCGTGCACAGAATTGCTCCTATTTGCACAAAACGTGCGTTTCGTGCACGGAATCGCCGCTTTTGCTCCGATTTGGCACAAAACGTGCGTTTCACACACCGAATTGCTCCTTTTCTCACAAAACGTGCGTTTCACACACCGAATTGCTCCTTTTGGCACAAAACGTGCGTTTCGTGCACAGAATTGCTGTTTTTGCCCAGTTTCGGCACAAAACGTGCGCTTCGTGCACAGAATCGCCACTTTTGCTCAGTTTTGGCTCAAAACGGGCGTTACGTGCATAGAATCGTTGCTTTTGTTCAGTTTGTGGCACAAAATGGTCGTTTCACGCACCGAATTGCCGCTTTTGCTCAGTTTTGCAACAAAACGTGCGTTTCGTGCACAGAATCGCCGCTTTGGTCAGTTTTGGCACAAAACCCGCGATTCGTGCACAGAATCGCCGCTTTTGCTCCGTTTGGCACAAAACGTGCGTTTCACACACCGAATTGCTCCTTCTGGCACAAAACGTGCGTTTCGTGCACAGAATGGCCGCGTTTGCTCAGTTTTGGCACAAATCCCGCGATTCGTGCGCAGAATCGCCGCTTTTGCTCCGTTTTGGCACAAAACCCGCGATTCGTGCGCAGAATCGCCGCTTTTGCTCCGTTTTGGCACAAAACGTGCGTTTCACGCACCGAATTGCTCCTTCTGGCACCAAAAGTGCGTTTCGTGCACAGAATCGCCGCTTTTGCTCAGTTTTGGCACAAAATCCGCGATTCGTGCAGAGAATCGCCGCGTTTGCTCCGTTTGGGCACAAAACGTGCGTTTCACACACCGAATTGCTCCTTTTGGCACAAGACGTGCGTTTCGTGCACAGAATTGCTCCTATTTGCACAAAACGTGCGTTTCGTGCACGGAATCGCCGCTTTTGCTCCGATTTGGCACAAAACGTGCGTTTCACACACCGAATTGCTCCGTTTTGGCACAAAACGTGCGTTTCACACACCGAATTGCTCCTTCTGGCACAAAACGTGCGTTTCGTGCACAGAATTGCTCCTATTTGCACAAAACGTGCGTTTCGTGCATAGAATCGCCGCTTTTGCTCAGTTTTGGCACAAAATCCGCGATTCGTGCAGAGAATCGCCGCTTTTGCTCCGTTTGGGCACAAAACGTGCGTTTCACACACCGAATTGCTCCTTTTGGCACAAGACGTGCGTTTCGTGCACAGAATTGCTCCTATTTGCACAAAACGTGCGTTTCGTGCACGGAATCGCCGCTTTTGCTCCGATTTGGCACAAAACGTGCGTTTCACACACCGAATTGCTCCTTTTGCACAAAACCCGCGATCGTGCACAGAATCGCCGCTTTTGCTCCGTTTGGCACAAAACGTGCGTTTCACACACCGAATTGCTCCTTCTGGCACAAAACGTGCGTTTCGTGCACAGAATGGCCGCGTTTGCTCAGTTTTGGCACAAAAACCCGCGATTCGTGCGCAGAATCGCCGCTTTTGCTCCGTTTTGGCACAAAACCCGCGATTCGTGCGCAGAATCGCCGCTTTTGCTCCGTTTGGGCACAAACGTGCGTTTCACACACCGAATTGCTCCTTTGGCACAAGACGTGCGTTTCGTGCACAGAATTGCTCCTATTTGCACAAAACGTGCGTTTCGTGCACGGAATCGCCGCTTTTGCTCCGATTTGGCACAAAACGTGCGTTTCACACACCGAATTGCTCCGTTTTGGCACAAAACGTGCGTTTCACACACCGAATTGCTCCTTCTGGCACAAAACGTGCGTTTCGTGCACAGAATTGCTCCTATTTGCACAAAACGTGCGTTCGTGCATAGAATCGCCGCTTTTGCTCAGTTTTGGCACAAAATCCGCGATTCGTGCAGAGAATCGCCGCTTTAGCTCCGTTGGGCACAAAACGTGCGTTTCACACACCGAATTGCTCCTTTTGGCACAAGACGTGCGTTTCGTGCACAGAATTGCTCCTATTTGCACAAAACGTGCGTTTCGTGCACGGAATCGCCGCTTTTGCTCCGATTATGGCACAAAACGTGCGTTTCACACACCGAATTGCTCCTTTTGGCACAAAACGTGCGTTTCACACACCGAATTGCTCCTTTTGGCACAAAACGTGCGTTTCGTGCACAGAATTGCTGTTTTTGCCCAGTTTCGGCACAAAACGTGCGCTCGTGCACAGAATCGCCGCTGTTGCTCCGTTTTGTCTCAAAACGTGCTTTTCGCGCACCGAATTGCTCCTTCTGGTACAAAACGAGCGCTTCGTGCACAGAATCGCCGCTTTTGCTCAGTTTTGGCACAAAACGGGTGTTTCGTGCACAGAATCGTTGCTTTTGCTTCGTTTTGGCACAAAACCATCCGTTTCGTGGACAGAATCGCCGCATTTGCTCAGTTTGGCACGAAACGTGCGATTCACGCAACCGAATTGCTCCTTCTGGCACCAAAAGTGCGTTTCGTGCACAGAATCGCCGCTTTTGCTCAGTTTTGGCACAAAACGTGCGTCTCGTGCACAGAATCGCCGCTTTTGCTCCGTTTTGTCACAAAACCTGCGCTTCACGCACCGAATTGCTCCTTCTGGCACAAAACGAGCGTTTCGTGCACAGAATCGCCGCATTTGCTCAGTTTGGCACAAAACGTGCGTTTGACGCACTGAATTGCTCCGTTTGGCACAAAACGGGCGATTCGTGCACAGCATCGCCGCTGTGCTCCGTTTTGTCTCAAAACGTGCGTTCGCGCACCGATTGCTCTTCTGGTACAAAACGAGCGCTTCGTGCACAGAATCGCCGCTTCTGCTCCGTTCTGGCACAAAACGAGCGCTTCGTGCACAGAATCGCCGCTTTTGCTCAGTTTTGCCACAAAACGTGCGATCACGCACCGAATTGCTACTTTTGTTACAAAACGAGCGCTTCGTGCACAGAATCGCCGCTTTCGCTCAGTTTTGGCCCAAAACGTGCGCTTCGTGCACAGAATCGCCGCTTTTGCTCAGTTTTGGTACAAAACCCGCGTTTCGTGCACTGAATCGCCGCTTTTCTCCGTATTGGCACGAAACTTGCGTTTCACGCACCGAATTTCTCCTTTTGAAGCAAAACGGGCGCTTCGTGCACAGAATCGCCGCTTTTGCTCAGTTTTGGCACAAAACCCGCGTTTCGGGCACAGAATTGCCTCTTTTGCTCAGTTTTGGCACAAAACGTGCGTTTTGTGTACATAATCATCGCTTTTGCTGAGTTTTGGCACAAATCCGCATTTCGAGCACAGAATCGCCGCTTCTGCTCAGTTATGGCACAAAACGTGCGCTTCCTGCACAGAATGTTCTGTTTTGGCACAAACCCGCGTTTCGTGCACAGAATCGCCGCTTTGCTCCGTATTGGCACAAAACGTGCGTTTCGTGCACAGAATCGCCGCTTTGGCACCGTATTGGCTCAAAACGTGCGCTTCACGCACCGAATTGCTCCTTTTGAAACAAAAGGGGCGCTTCGTGCACAGAATCGCCGCTATTGCTCAGTTTTGACACAAAACCCGCGTTTCGTGCCCTGAATCGCCGCTTTTGCTCAGTTTATGGCACAAAACAGGGCGTTTCGTGCACAGAATCGCCGCTTTTGCTCCGAATTGGCACAAAACGTGCGTTTCACGCACCGAATTGCTCCTTTCGTCACAAAACACGCGTTTCGTGCACAGAATCGACGCTTTTGCTCCGTAATGGCACAAAACGTGCGTTTCACGCACCGAATTGCTCCTTTTGAAACAAAACGGGCTCTTCGTGCACAGAATCGCCGCTATTGCTCAGTTTTGACACAAAACCCGCGTTTCGTGCCCTGAATCGCTGCTTTTGCTCAGTTTTGGCACGAAACGGGCGTTTCGTGTACAGAATCGCCGCTTTTGCTCCGAATTGGCACAAAAACGTGCGTTTCACGCACCGAATTGCTCCTTTCGGCACAAAACACGCGTTTCGTGCACAGATCGCCGGTTTTGCTCAGTTTTGGCACAAAACGAGCGCTCCACGCACTGAATTGCTCCGTTTGGCACAAAACGTGTGTTTCGTGCACAGAATCGCCGCTTTTGCTCCGTATTGGCACAAAACGTACGTTTCGTGCACCAGAATCGCCGCTTTGGCTCCGTATTGGCACAAAACGTGCGTTTCACGCACCGAATTGCTCCTTTGAAACAAAACGGGCGCTTCGTGCACAGAATCGCCGCTAATGCTCAGTTTTGACTCAAAACCCGCGTTTCGTGCCCTGAATCGCCGCTTTTGCTCAGTTTGGCTCAAAACGGGCATTTCGTGCACAGAATCGCCGCTTTTGCTCAGTTTTGGTACAAAACGTGCGTTTCGTGCACAAGAATAGCCGCTTTTGCACAGTTTTGGCACAAAACCCGCGTTTCGTGCACAGAATCGCCGCTTTTGCTCCGTATTGACACAAAACATGCGTTTCGTGCACAGAATCGCCGCCTTTTCTGAGTTTTGGCACTAGACGTGCGTTTCGTGCACAGAATCGCCGCTGTTGCTCAGTTTTGCCACAAAACGTGTGTTTCGTGTACAGAATCGCCGCCTTTATTCAGTTTTGGAACAACACGTGCGCTTCGTGCACAAAATCGCCGCTTTTGCTCAGTTTTGGCACAAGACGTGCGTTTCACACACCGAATTGCTGCTTTTGCCACAAAACGTGTGTTGCGTGCACGGAATCGCCGCTTTTGTTCAGTTTTGGCACAAAACGGACGTTTCGCGCACCGAATTGCCGCTATTGCTCAGTTTTGCAACAAAACGTGCGTTTCGTGCACAGAATCGCCGTTGTAGCTCAGTTTTAGCACAAAGCGAGCTTTTCACGCACCGAATTGCTTCTTTTGGCACAAAACGGGCGTTTCGTGCACAAAATCTTCGCTTTTGTTCAGTTTGGCACAAATCGTCCGTTTCGTGGACAGAACCGCCGCATTTGCTCAGTTTTGGCACAAGACGTGCGTTTCACACACGAATTGCTGCTTTTGCCACAAAACGTGTGTTGCGTGCACGGAATCGCCGCTTTTGTTCAGTTTTGGCACAAAGCGGACGTTCGCGCACCGAATTGCCGCTTTTGCTCAGTTTTGCAACAAAACGTGCGTTTCGTGCACAGAATCGCCGTTTTAGCTCAGTTTTAGCACAAAGCGAGCTTTTCACGCACCGAATTGCTTCTTTTGGCACAAAACGGGCGTTTCGTGCACAGAATCGTCGCTTTTGTTCAGTTTTGGCACAGATCGTCCGTTTCGTGGACAGAATCGCCGCATTTGCTCAGTTTTGGCACAAAACGTGCGTTTCACGCACCGAATTGCTCTTTTGGCACAAAATGTGCGTTTCGTGCACAGAATCGCCGCTTCTGCTCCGTTTTGGCACAAAACCTGCGCTTCACGCACCGAATTGCTCCTTCTGGCACAAAACGTGCGTTTCGTGCACAGAATCGCCGCTTTTGCTCAGTTTTGGCACAAAACGTGCGTCTCGTGCACAGAATCGCCGCTTTTGCTCCGTTTTGTCACAAAACCTGCGCTTCACGCACCGATTTGCTCCTTCTGGCACAAAACGTGCGTTTCGTGCACAGAATCGCCGCTTTTGCTCAGTTTTGGCACAAAACGTGCGTTTCGTGCACAGAATCGCCGCATTTGCTCAGTTTTGGCACAAAACGTGCGTTTCGTGCACAGAATCGCCGCTTTTGCTCAGTTTTGCCACAAAACGTCTGTTTCGTGTACAGAATCGCCGCCTTTGCTCTGTTTTGCATCAAAACGTCGTTTCGTGCACAAAACCGCCGCTTTTGCTCAGTTTTGGCACAAAACGTGCGTTTCACACACCGAATTGCTCCTTTTGGCACAAAACGTGCGTTTCGTTCAAAGAATCGCCGCTTTTGCTCCGTTTTGTCACAAAAACGTGCGCTTCACGCACCGAATTGCTCCTTCTGGTACAAAACGTGCGTTTCGTGCACAGAATCGCCGCTTTTGCTCCGTTTTGGCACAAGACGTGCGTTTCGTGCACAAAATAGCAGCTTTTGCTCAGTTTTGGCACAAAACGGACGTTTCGCGCACCCCAATTGCCTTTTTTGCTCAGTTTTGCAACAAAAACGTGCGTTTCGTGCACAGAATCGCCGTTTTAGATCAGTTATAGCACAAAGCGAGCGTTTCACGCACCGAATTGCTCCTTTTGGCACAAAACGGGCGTTTCGTGCACAGAATCGCCGCTTTTGCTCAGTTTTGGCACAAAACGTGCGCTTCGTGCACAGAATCGCCGCTTCTGCTCCGTTTTGGCACAAAACGTGCGTCTCGTGCACAGAATCGCCGCTTTTGCTCGGTTTTGTCACAAAACCTGCGCTTCACGCACCGAATTGCTCCTTCAGGCACAAAACGTGCGTTTCGTGCACAGAATCGCCGCTTTTGCTCCGAATTGGCACAAAACGTTCGTTTCGTGCACAGAATCGCCGCTTTGGCTCCGTATTGGCACAAAACGTGCGTTTCACGCACCGAATTGCTCCTTTTGAAACAAAACGGGCGCTTCGTGCACAGAATCGCCGCTAATGCTCAGTTTTGACTCAAAACCCGCGTTTCGTGCCCTGAATCGCCGCTTTTGCTCAGTTTTGGCACAAAACGGGCGTTTCGTGCACAGAATCGCCGCTTTTGCTCCGAATTGGCACAAAACGTGCGTTTCACGCACCGAATTGCTCCTTCGCACAAAACACGCGTTTCGTGCACAGAATCGCCGGTTTTGCTCAGTGTTGGCACAAAACGAGCGCCCCACGCACTGAATTGCTCCGTATTGGCACAAAACGAGCGCTCCACGCACTGAATTCCTCCGTTTGGCTCAAAACGGGCATTTCGTGCACAGAATCGCCGCTTTTGCTCAGTTTTGGTACAAAACGTGCGTTTCGTGCACAGAATCGCCGCCTTTTCTGAGTTTTGGCACTAGACGTGCGTTTCGTGCACAGAATCGCCGCTGTTGCTCAGTTTTGCCACAAAACGTGTGTTCGTGTACAGAATCGCCGCCTTTATTCAGTTTTGGAACAACACGTGCGCTTCGTGCACAAAATCGCCGCTTTTGCTCAGTTTTGGCACAAGACGTGCGTTTCACACACCGAATTGCTGCTTTTGCAACAAAACGTGTGTTGCGT